>CM019231.1:12885758-12955056 GCA_009741485.1 Malurus cyaneus samueli | reverse complement strand
ATGTACTTATTTCTGTTGTGCTGCTCTTCCAGGCCCCGCTGCAGAGCTGCAGACCAGAACACACCCAAAATCAAACAAATTGCACTCTCCAAAATCCCACAGCACCACCAAAACTCTGCTGGGCACCCAAAATTCCTTTGGAGAAAGGAAGGAGCTGCTGCAGAGCCTCAGCCCCAGGGTGAGTGGTGCCACAAAACCAGGGCTCTGCTCAGCCCCTGCCCACCAAAAAAACCCCAAAACCCTGCACTTTCCTCCATCCCAGGAGAGCAGAAACCTCAGAAGCAAACCCTGGAGAGAAGGAGGCAGTTCTATGGAGAAATCAGCTCCATCATCATTTCCCTTTGCAGTTTCATGATGGATTAAACTCCTCCTGACTCTGATGGGCTCAGTGGGGGCTCTCAGAATTTTGAGATTTTTATTTTGAGCCCAGGCAGGAGCTCATGGGGCACCCAGGGATGTGCAGGTGAGGCTGAGCTAACCAGCCTTGCTTTCAGCAGCATCAAAACCTGTTTAGGTTCTGCGTTGTGTTTTGGGGTTTTTCCTTTGGGTTTGGGGGTTTTTTGTGGGTTTTTTTTGTATTTTTTTTTTCAGGATTAATTTCCCTGTCAGGGTCAGCACAGAGCACCTCCTGCTCGAGTGGCAGCACCAGAACTGTCCCACACCATGGAACTTATGTTGCATACTGCTTTACTATTTGTAACAGAGATTGATATTAGAAACCATCCCGAAGTGAGCTCATGCTCCATGAATTGCAAGAAAATACAATACAACTATTGTGGATAGAGACGTGCTCTTCCCTGGTCTATGCAGAAAAAAAAAAAAAAAATAATACTCATATTTTTTTGTATCAAGCTTCATTATTTGGGTATTAGCATCCAAAAGATTCCTTTTGACTCAATCCAAGTCTTCTCCTTTATTTTGAGGATGATTTTCTTTATCTCACCTAAAAAGCCACCAAAGACATTTCTCCCTGCCAATAAAGCTCACACCATAACCACACAAGCTTACTCCAGTTTAAAAACCCCCAGAACATTACATACAAGAACGTGGGTCAGAATGGTTGATGCCAGCAGCTCTCGGGCTTCTTCCATCTTTGTTTTCTTGGGGCCTCCCCACATCCTTTGCCTCCGTACTTTGTTTCCAACGTACTTCAATGCCTGTGAAGGAGGGAATTACCAGAGTTAATACCAGAATTGTAACCCATACAAACACAAACACACTGGAGATGATGTGGTGCTTGTATCTCCTCAGCCAGTGCAATTTCCATCAGTCACGGGCGCCGGGGGGATGGGATAGACTTCCAAACAAACTGACAACACATCAACAGATGTAAATGATTACTAAGAAAACATTTCCTTTAAGACACCAAACATTGATTCCCATACTCTGAACATATAAATGTCAAATCTCAACATGAAACATCATATGGGGTGCGATATTACCTGATTTTAGTGATTATTGAAATCTCTGCCATATTCTTTTCAAGTGTTTTTTATCAATATTAATAATGTTTAACAAGAATCATTCAACTACAGCGTGACACAGAGCAGCAGGGACACATTCATTTTTTTCCAGCGAATCATATTTAATCCTTCAGGAGCATCATCCTCTCTGCATCATTCACCACGTTTGAATTTACACACATACAAGGCTCTTTAAAAAAAAAAAAACTAAAAAAAAAACACATTTTTTCACTGTGCTCTTTCTAAGTGAACACATTTTGCCCAGAAAATCCCATTTAATATTCAGAGCTCCCTCTCGTGAGGTTTGTTAAGAAATAAAGGGGAGGACCTGTCAGGACCAAACACAGATTTGCATCAAAAATTGACTGAGCCACAAGAGTAAAAACACACAAAACTGGAAATTCTCATCATCACATTGTGCAGCCCTCACACAGTCAAAATTAAAAAAAAAATAAAAAAACTACTATTCATTTTCTGAAAATGGCCTAATAGAAATTGGATGAACTATTTGGCCTGACTTATTAGAAATAGCCCCGGGTTTTATCAGCAATCAATCGCAGATTTTGTGGCAGTGGACAGGCAAGGCAGAGGATTGAGGATTCCCTCAGGATCCCCTCCCAAAGTCTGTCAGAGTGAGGAAAAGCAGAGCAGCCCCATCTCCCAGCAATTTATGCACATCATTCTTAATCTCCAGGGCTTTTCCTGACAATTATTATAAATTAAAAGGTTTCTTATTTTCATCTCCGTGCCCGGGAGAATGACACATGGAAATTCTAGGTGAATCATTCCAGGGAAGGGACTGGAAAAATCTTCATTTTTTTAATAGCAGTGAATTGAGCAGTTCAAGATGAGTTGTTCCTTACAACCCCGAATTACCTTTAGCTCTCCAGGTCCATCACGAGAGGGAGAAGTTCCTGCACCTGATGTATCATTGCGTTGAAGCCGCATCTGTAAGGCATTGCTTTCTGCAATCGTAGGCTGAGTCGTGACCTGTCCTTCTCCTGCCACACAGAAGTAGAACAATCCGATAATTCCTTTAACATCAATTGTGTACGGCTGTACATAATTTTCCACTCAAAGCTATGCTTTATTTTTCTCTGATCTATTCACTCCTCAATTTACATTCTGTGACATCTTTCTTTGCACCTAGGAATAATGAGCTGACTTTTCATTTGGTTGAAATGTGATTTTCTGTATTGTAGTGCTTCTTACGCCTGTCAGGAGCGGCACTGGGAAAGTATTTCTGTAGTGCGCGTTGATTTTAAAGGTGCCCTAGTTCTATCTGTGGTAGAGAACAGTCCATGAGAGGCTCCTTCACCATATTAAGAAATACATATCATGGCTCATTGAATTCCTGCAGTGAGTGGTCTCGTATCATATAAATAGAACATTTAGCTCTCATAGGCTCTGCTTATCAACTCCTGACTCTCAAGTATCACACAAGAACTGCATTTAGCACCCCTTAGAATTGATAATAAGAGTATAAAAAATACACCTAAAAAAAAGTATTTCAAATTGTTTCTACTCAATCGCCAACCTCAATTAGAACACACTCAAAACATCACACATGGGTTAGATATGAATGCAACACTTCTTGGTTATGCAATATGTATAGAACTCAAATAAAAAAACACAACAGCACCGTGCATAAGTTAACTTCTTTCTTAATAAAACCCTGTCTTCTGTTCTTATTCAAGAGGATTAAGGTTAATGTACACCACTGCTGACACTCCCAGCCAAAAGGGACGTATAGATCAGCTCGCTTTCGATCAGAGTAACCTCCAGCCCCTCTCCAATATCACCGCCAGCACCTCTAAGTATCTGGAGAAGATAACATTGTAAAATAAGCTGAGAGTCCATGAGCTCACTCACAACTCTCCAGACATTGTTCTTTTTGGGTCTAATATTAACCTTTCAATCCTTTCTAATCTTGTTCTATTTTCTAAAAGTGGAAAGGTCACCGTGTCCTAAAATCAGGTGAGAACAGTCATCTGGAGCTCTGGAGCTGGGAATTTGCATGCACAAAGCAAATTGCTTAATTTCTTAATTCATTTATTCCACCAGGGAGAGAAAATAATGAGGACCAGGCTACAAAATCCACTCCCAGAGTTGCTTGCAGGTGCCTGTCTGATTTTCTTATTTCTGATTTTCACTTGTTTCATGCAAAGAAGAACCAACAAATTGCCACGTGCCTGAACAAAACTACTGGAAAAACGAGGAAATTCCTGGGTTGTTTTTTTTTTTTTGGCTTTGTGATGTGCCAGAAGAATCCTCAATATTCCAACAAAAAACCCATCTAATTGTGTCCTCCTGACAGGAATGCACCGAGTCCTCGAGGGGTTCTGGGTTTTAATCCGATTGTGTTAATTTTGCCTTGAAACAGCAGAAGTAATTTCAACAGTCCTTCTGTCTGCTCACGGAATAATCCCTTTGGAAAATTGAATTGTGGAGCTTTAATTGTTTCTCTGGCAGAGCTGTATCAGTAACAAATGAGATGTTTAAAGTCTGAGCACTCTGCCAATAATGAGCTGTTGAGCATTGATTTTAGTGAACGCTGTCATTTAAATGTGAATGGAGCATCAGGTTGGAGGATTTCAGAGAATTAAAGGAAGTTTTCAGCAATGAAGTTTCCATCATTGTGGAATGTGTGTGAGGAAAAGAGGAGAAGGCAGAGAGTGGAACTGGATGGGCCCTTCCAATCCAATCCAATCCAATCCAATCCAATCCAATCCAATCCAATCCAATCCAATCCAATCCAATCATCCAATCCAATCCAATCCAATCAAATCCAATCCAATCCAATCCAATCCAATCCACCAATCATCCAATCAATCCAATCACAATCCATCCAACCAACCCAATCAACCAATCCAATCCAATCCAATCCAATCCAATCCAATCCAATCCAATCCAATCCAATCCAATCCAATCCAATCCAACCCAATCCAATCCAATCCAATCACAATCCAATCCACAATCAATCCAACAATCCAATCCAATCCAATCCAATCCAATCCCCATTTTTCTTCAGTGTTGAAAGCTGTGCTGGGAACTGGGGATCCTGGAACTCCTCGGGGATGAATCCTTTGGATTTCCATTTCCACCGCTCAAAGCTGTGTTGGGATTGGGAATCCTGGAACTCCTTGAGGGTGAATCTTTGGAGTTCCCACCTCTCAAAGCTGTGTTGGGAACTGTGGATCCTGGAACTCCTCGAGGATGAACCCTTCGGATTTCCCATCTCTCAAAGTGTTGCTGGAAGTCCTTGGGGATAAATCCTTTGGATTTGCCATCTCTCAAAGCTGTGCTGGAAACTGGGAATCCTGGAACTCCTTGGGGATGAATCCTTTGGATTTCCATCTCCTCCTCTCTTTGGTTCTCCTGCCCCAGGCTGCTCTTTCTCACGCCCTTCATGTAAAAATGGCTCAGACTGGAAGGAACTTTGGTTCCACCTTTCATTAAAATTCCCAATCCTGTTTTTCCAGGTCACAGAGCTCAACAACGTCAAGAATATCTCCCGGCTGCCCAAAAGCACCAAGAAACACGCGCTGGGGATTTATTTCACTGATGACACCTCCAAAACCTTCGCTTGTGAGTCAGGTGGGTCAAGCAGAAACTCCTTCGAAACCACGAGGGCAGGGATTGTGGAGTTATAAATGTGATGTAGCTACACACAGATTTTCTGGGCATCTCTGCAGAGCTGGAGGCAGATGAGTGGTGCAAAGTGCTGCAGATGGAGTGCCTGGGAACACGGGTTCAGGACATCAGCCTTGGGGAGCCCGACCTGTTGGCATCGGGAGTAGAGAGGGAGCAGAGCGGTAGGTGCAGCAATATTGACCTCTCCCATTTTTAATTGTGTCATTATCAAGCCTTTTATCAAGCCTTTTATTGCCTTATCAAGCCTAGACTGTACATGTGCATACTGGAAATAAATAGAAGCAAATTTTTTTTTTTTTTCCAAGCCCTTCTTCCTGTTTTGTGGGGGTTGGTTTGGTTGTTTGGGGGTTTATTTTTGGCTTTTGGTTTCAGTTGCTCTCAGAGATAATAAGTAAATTGCCTAGAATGATTTGGAGCAGCACTTTTCTTTCTCAGATGAGTTAGCTGCTCCTGGAGATAGGAACAGTCTGTTGCTGTGGTTTTTTTAATATGGTGTCAGTGAACTGAGGCTTTGTATAAATAATAATAAATAACAGTAATTACATGCAAAACCTGAGCCCGTGGCTGCTCCACTTTGCTATGCAAATGAGCTCATTACCTGCACAAGCACTGCATTTATTCCTGCACACCATTTGATGAGCTGTTTGCAGATTCCAGGGCTGTGCTGGAGCAGCTCTCCCCAGGCTCTGAGTGCCCACACAAACATTTGATTCCACAAATGTAGAGTTTATTGAGCTATTGGAAGGAGTTCTTTGTGTGTGAATGAATAGTTCTAAGTGGAAATGAGATCATGTGTTAGAGAAGGAAAATAGGAAACTCCTTGGATGACTTGCTGGGCAGGGATTTTAGACTAACCTTTTGTTTTTCTCCCAGAGAGATTCAATGTGTATTTGATGCCATCCCCTAATTTAGATGTGCATGGGGAATGTACCTTGCAGATAACATTTGAGAATATCTGTCTTTGGGACATCCAGAATCCCAGAGTCAAACTCGTCTCTTGGCCTCTAAGTGCCCTGCGGCGCTACGGGCGGGACCCAGCCTGGTTCACCTTCGAGGCGGGCAGGTAAATGGGGCTTTTCCTCTCTCTTTGCCTTCCTGAGGAGTTCTGGAATAATTCCAGAGGGTTTCCAAGGGGGAGGGAGCTGAGCTTCAGCCATAGGCCGGTCTGGACCCACTCCTACAAAAAAAAACCCAATTGAAAAGCACTGAAACAATGCCATGGCAGTGCAACAGGGACGCTGAGGATTTGTATTTATTGTTTCAAATGACAGGCAAAAGTCTGCCAAATTCATTATGAGCAGTGTTGGAAGTCCGAGGGGGGAAGACAAATTAATCCTGCCTGGCACAGATTCCAGACAGAGCCTAAATACACAAAATCTGGGTCTGGGTGGGAACTCTCCAGAGCTTTTGCACTTTTTGATGGTTCAGCTGAGCCCCTGTTTGGAGAGAGTGACACAAACAGGACCTGAAACAATGGGACTAGGGCTGCAGAGAGCTATGGGCAAACAGGAGTAAATAATTTTGTTTTCTGTCACCTACCTTTGTTTTCTCACTGCTTGTGGGAGGCACGGGAAGGTTTTTCTGGTTCACGGTGACCTGGAAACTTCGGTCTCCCACTTGAATCCCCTGTGCTTGCCTTGGCAGGATGTGTGACACTGGGGAAGGGCTGTTCATCTTCCAGACCAGAGATGGGGAAGCAATCTATCAGAAGGTTCACTCTGCTGCCCTGGCCATAGCAGAGCAGCACGAGCGTCTGCTGCAGAGCGTGAAGAACTCCATGGTATGGAGGGGTGGAGTGGGGCTGGGGTTGGGGTTGGGGTTGGGGTTGGGGTTGGGATTGGGGTCGAGGATTGGGGTTGGGACTGGGGTTGGGATTCCACATTGGACAGCAACCAAAATTGGGCCTCTTTGGTGGGATTCTTATCATTATCTTCTTTATAACTTCTTCTCGCTATTCTATTTTATTCTAATTCTTATTCTTATTCTTATTCTTCTATTCTTATTCTATCTTATTCTTATTCTTATTCTTATTCTTATTCTTCCTATTAATATTGCTATTATTGTTATATTATTCTGCTTGATTATAACATTTAGGGCAATGTGTATAACTGGAATTCCTGTTCAAGGAAAAAAACAAAAACAACAGGGACGCAAAGTCCTTGATATTTGTGGGTGCAATCACTAAAAGTGAATAAATACAGAGTTCTGCTGTCAGTGCACAGTCTCATTAATTTCCTCTGATTAATTAGCACCGTGAGTTGGTTTGGAAGCTTTTCTCATCAATCTATTTGCCATTTCACCTCAGCCTCCCCTGATCCCCCTGATGTGACCCTGCCCAGGCTGGAGCCACAATTCAGGGTGGCAGTGGCGCTCCTGCACCAAGAGAATGTTAATATGGGTGTGAAATGGTGACACGAGGTGACAGTGCCAGTTTGGGCAGTGTCTGTGCTGTTCCTGACCCCATTCCCGAGTTCCCTGACCCCGTGTCCTGCCTTGCAGCTGCAGCTGAAGATGAGCGAGCGGGCGGCGTCTCTGGGCACGGTGGTGCCCCTGCCCCGCAGCGCCTACTGGCACCACATCACCCGGCAGCACAGCACGGGGCAGCTGCTCGGCCTGACAGGTAAGGGCTGTGCCCTGTTACACCCTGCCACGCCCTGCCACGCCCTGCCATGCCCTGTCACACCCTGTCACACCCTGTCACACCCTGCCATGCCCTATCACACCCTGTCACACCCTGCCACGACCCCTGTTACACCCTGCCACGCCCTGCCAGACCCTGTCACACCCTGCCACACCCTGCCACGCCCTGCCATGCCCTGTCACACCCTGTCACACCTGCCACACCCTCATGCCCCTGCACCTACACCCCTGCACACCCTGCCACGCCCTGCCAGCCCTGCCACACCCTGCCACACCCACACCCCCCCATTGCCCTGCCACGCCCTGTCAACACCTGCCACACCCTGCCACACCCTGTCACACCTGCCAGGTAAGGGCTGTCCCTGTACACCCTGCCACGCCCTGCCACGCACTGCCACACCCTGCCACACCCTGTCACACCCTGTCACACCCTGTCACACCTGCACACCCTCATGCCCTGACACGCCCTGCACACCCTCACGCACCCTGCACCCTGCCACGCCCTGCACCCCTGCCAGCCCTGTCACACCCTGTCACACCCTGCCAGGTAAGGGCTGTGCCCTGTCACACCCTGCCACACCCTGCCACACCCTGCCAGGTAAGGGCTGTGCCCTGTTACACCCTGCCACGCCCTGCCATGCCCTGCCACGCCCTGCCACACCCTGCACACCCTTGCCAGACCCTGCCACACCCTGCCACACCCTGTCATACACCTCTGCCAGTAAGCCACGCCCTGCCAACCCTGTCACACCCTGCACATCCTGCCAGGTAAGGTGCCCTGTCACACCCTGCCACACCCTGTCACACCCTGCCAGGTAAGGGCCACGCCCTGCCACACCCTGTCATAACCTGCCACACCCTGCCACACCCTGACATAACGGCCATGCCTGTTACACCTGCCACCCCCTGCCACACCCTGCCCAGGTAAGGGCTGTGCCCCTGCCACCACCCTGCCACGCCCTGCCACACCCTGTCACGCCCTTTCACACCCTGTCACACCCTGCCACGCCCTGCCACACCCTGCCACCTCCCCGCAGGGTGACACCCAGCCTGAAGCGCTGCCCTGTTTGGTGGGACAGGGCTCATCCTGTTCGGGATGGGCAGCTCAGCACGGGGGTGCCAGCAGGAGCAGGGAGGGGGTCCTTCCTCACACGTTGGGTGCTGTGTGCCCAATTTGGATGTTGGGGTGTTGGAGTAATGGCAGCCAGGCTGGGGAAGGGGTTGGGACACAAATCCCAGGAGCAAGAGCAGGAAGTCATTTCCTCATGGTCAGTCAAAACCCCAGAGTAATTTCCTTATTCTCAGTCAAGGCCACAATAAAAATCTGCTTTGCTGAACAGCTCATAAATCCCTTTTTTACCTCCCACCATGGTTGTATTTTCCACGTAAGTTCTGGCTGCTTGGAGAGAAGAAAAACCTCAAAAGAGGTTTTATCCTGGGGGTAAAACTGGAGAGGAGGAGGCTCAGGAGAGCTCTGCCACCAAACTCTGAACAGCTTTTGTTTAGAATATTGGGCTGCCCTCCCTCGTACTGAGAGCCTTCATTGTTTATTTTGTGCCCTTGTTAGAATTCACCCCAAACAACCACATCCCCCCAAACAGCTGGATTAGGGGAAAAAAAGGAAATAAATATTGGTGGCAAACTGTTTGCAGTGCTGTCACTGCTCTCAGCCTGGCCCGGGGTGGGACAGCACAGCCCGGTCCCTCCTGCCCCAGCAGCTCCAGGGATGCTCCCGAGGACATTCCCGCATCCATCGGTCCTTCGGTGGTGTCCAGGGGACATCTGGTGGCTCCGGACGGGCTGGGATGGCTCTGGGAGGAGCGGCTGTGCCCTCGAGATGTCTCACAGAGGTTCAAACTCCTCGATGTTTCCATGTCCCCACCCCGAGGGGGAGATGCTCAGAAACGCTGGGATAACGGCAGCCCCGCGGAGCTGGGTGTGTGTGCAGAATGGAAAAAACACCAACCGGGAAAATCGAGCCTTGCAGGAGATATTTCTGCTGGTTCTGTCTGTACAACACTAGAGGGGGCAGGCAGCACACGGAAAAAGCTCCGTCAGAGGAGGGGTGGAGGATGAAGGAGGCGTTTCCATGCCTGGACATTTTTACAATAAATTTGGGTGGCAGCCCTGTTCATTTGCCCCTGTGTGCCTTCCCACTGATCCCTTCAGCAAAGCAGAAACACCGAGTGAAGCTGGCATGGATAAATCACACTGTGTGGCTACAAACCATCTGTCTGATAGCCAGAAAAATAGTTTGCTTGTTAAATTGGGGGAAAAAAGGATTTAGAGAGCGTTTTTACATTTTAAATGGAAGTAAAAACTTGAAAAAAGTTAATTTTCTTTGTACAAATTGCTGTTCTGTAGGAAGTGGTAAAGGAAATCTGTGTGGGAATTTCTGAGCTGGAGGAGCAGATTAAACAGGGATAGATTTAATTAATTACTCTGCATTTGCCATGATCCTGTGTGTGAATCACTGACCGAGGTGCCTGTGTTTAACTGAGGCTGTTCTGTTTTTTCCTCCTGGCTCACTGAAGATGTTTCCAGCCCGCTGAAGCTCCATCGCACGGACACTTTTCCAACCTACAGGTCAGAGCATCGATAAAAACCTGGAAAGAGCTTTACAAACTCTTTGTGCTCTGACCAGCAGCCCCAGTGGATGACAGCGGTGACAACAAGCGAGGATGGAAATACAGAGAAGTTCAGCTCAGACAAAAACTTCTTGCAATACGAAGGATTTTTTTAAACTTTGCCAAAAGCAGAAACTCTTCTACAAATACCGGGGAGAGGAACCAAACCACCAAACCCTCGGGGTGTTTCTTTTACATTTTCCATCTGGACAGAGCAGAAACCACTCCCTAAACACTTCCCAATGATTTTGTATGATAGGTGTGTTGTAAAGACTCCTGCTGTAGTGTGGTTTACATTTTCAGTGCACCCCTGTGACAATGCTTTTCTTCAGTTTTTCCCATTATTGTTACCCTGTTCCTGACCTCGGGAATGGTGGCCAGTTTGAAGCAGCTCATGGATATATTTTTTCCTGTTTGAAGACTCGATTGATTCCTTTTGGAGGAATCCTGTATTTATTTCCACCTCTGTAAACATTGAAAATAAAAAGAGTCCCACTTCATTAGTGGTGCAGTGGTTTTTTTTGTCAATCAATTAATAATTAGGATTGCTGGATTGCAATGTCCTGCCTTGAACAGGAAATCCAAAAATGTTAAATTTCCATCCCCAGGAGTGTTGTAGTAACAGAACTGGAGGGGAGGGAGGCTCTCAGGGAGCGTTTCTAAAGTTAAATGTGTTTGTGAAAGAAATAAAATCAATATGCCAGCGTTGTGGAAGGAACCCCGCAGTGCAAAGACAAATTTAATTTACTGTAAATAAGGATTATGTTCTCTACATTCCAGAGCTGAGCTGCCAACAGAAATAAGGATTGGAAGGCATTTATGGCCAAGAGGGCTGCAGTTCCAGGTTTGCTCCTGCCAAAGCATTCCCTACTGAGCTGTGCTTTTATCGTGGGTGTGACAGTGCAGAAATCTTGAATTCACCTCTCACTTGTGCAGTGACTGGAACAGCACCGCTGTGGATCAACACCCCAATCACAGAGAACACAAAAAAAGCCGCTCTAAGCCCGGGTTTAAATGCAGGCTCGTTAAACCAAGTTCCTCTGAGATTACCCTGGTTAGTGGAGCTGCCTGGGGGTTTGTACGGGAGTGCTTTCCCAGCTTTTAAACACTCTGGGAACCCTACAGGTTAGAGGAGGGAGGGGTTCACCTGCTCTAAGACACCCCACTCCCCCCCCCAAAAAAACCCTATTCTTTGAATTCCTGCCTTTCCAGCCGTGGATGGAGAAAATGTGGGAAGGAGAAAGAAAGAGGAGCAGCCGAGAGCACAGTCCCAGCCCTGTCCTGGCTGTGGGATCGGTGCTGGGGCTGCTCCCTTCTGTTCGCTGTTTTTGGGTAAAAACCCCAAACTCTGTCCCGCTGGATTGATCTTTGTGGCTCCTTGCAGCTGTAAAACTGAAGATCCCACCCCAACGCACAGCACAGGTGATGCCTGATGATTTTTGCCTTTCCTTTCATGTACCCTTTTTCTACTTTTATACATTTTCTGTACCCTTTATGTATCCCTCATACCCCTTAGCCCACATGTTTGTAAATTACTGGAGCCTGATATTCCAGCTTAGTTTAGGAGTTCTGCTGGGCAGAGAGACCAAATATCCTAAAAAAGGATTCAGTGTGCCCTGTGCCATCTTAAACCCGAGCTCCAGCCTTGGGTGAAGCCTTCTGTCCAGAACATCTTGTGTTAACTGGGCTCTGACCTCAGGATTCATTAATAAGAAGACATTTTTTAAGTTTCTTATTGGGAAATCCTAGATAGATTTGCTAATTCCTGAAACCTATAAAATTTGTATCCGTGCTGTACACGGGGGTGCATTCTGCCATTAAGTTGTGCACCTGGGATCCCAAATCCCGAGGTAAAACCCTTTTTATCCCCTAAACTGTGTCTGTGTCATTATTAAAAACTGGCAGTAGAGGGGAGGATAAAGGAGCAATGCTCATCCCTGCCCTGTGGGATTAACCCTGTCCCGCTGCCTCTGTGCCCCTCAATCATCCTTTATCACCCTCACGCCGCTCTCCCCATTAACTTCTATCACTTCAGCTGTCAAATTTGAATTTATTCACTCCCAGGGAAAATATTTATTTCCCCTGCCTCTGAAGCGAGGAGGCGACGATTAGCAGTGTGATCAGGAGATGTTGATGTGCACAGAAATGCCCTCCTTTCTGACACGAACAAGAATTAAACATTTTAGGGACACTTTAGGGGTTGCAGTGATCCTATCTGCAGGATTGGAGAAGTGGAAGAGGCAAGAAGAGCCCTTCTCTTGGAATTTTCTCATCTGAAGGTGCTGGAGAATCGCTGCTGAAAGCAAACCAGCCTGCTCCAACTTTGGGAAGGAGGTTAAAAGAACAGAACGGATGGATTCCTGAATCCTGATGGATTTATTGCCGAATTTCCTTCATTACCGAGGGCAGCGTTCTTCCTTTATCTCCCCATCATTTTGGGGTTGTTTCTCGTGTGCCTGACTGTGTGGATGCTCTTGTTCTTGAGTTTTAAAAAAGCCTCTCAGATGTGTTTGACTGAGAAATCATCCCAAAAAACCAAATTATTCCACTGGGCCCATCTACATAAGCACACATTAATTGACTTTGTGAAAGTGTGGTGGAGCCTTTCCCTGAGGAGGCTGGAGCTGTGCAGAAATGGAACAGTGATGATTTACAGCCAGAAATGGATTTTTTATTGCATGTGAGGACGGAAAAACAAACTGTAGGGAACTGAGTGGTGTCTGCAGGGCAATAATGGGGGCAGGGCAGGGATCACAGTGACAGAGAAATGGAAATATCCCATCAAAAGGAGAGTGCAGGGTTTTGTTTGAATGACATTTCCTACATGGAACAGATTATTTATTTTCACTGCTCATATTTTAGACAAACAAAAACATTTTATTTCCTCTCGCCCAGGAGAGCTGCCTTTATTGTTGCTGCAAAAAAAAAAGCCATTTCTTCTTTCAGGAATTTCAGTGATCTCCTCCACATTGTGCTGCTCAGAGCGGGGCTGTAAAATGTGGAGATTCTGTGGCTGAAATACATCACAGGAGCCCTGGTGGCTCAGCAGAAATGGGTGGAGTTTTTAGGATTTTTGCCAGCATTGGCCTGGTTGTGTCTGTCAAAGTCTCCTTAGTGGCCAGTGAGGTTATTTCAACCGTGCACCCTTTGATAATTTTCCTTTCAGAAATAGCTGAGATCGATGCAACAGAGTGGATTTGGTCTTTTCCCCCATGGAACAATGAGAGGCACATCAGGATCAGAGGAGGTGGCACAGGGGTGCTGTCACCTCCTTTTTGCTTTCATGAAGCCAAGAAGTGCCTTTCACTGTAATTTCAGTGGATTTCTTGGGCTGAAATACACATCAGCTGAGCTGTGGCAGCATTTTCATGGCCCTGTTCTCCTCCACTGGAGAATTTTACATACAGTGAAGTTAAAAAAAAATCCTGCTTTTTTTTTTTTCTTTAACTTTGTAATTTCCTGCTCCCTCTCCAGCCTTTGCAATAACGCATCACAGTGTCAAACCTTGATTAATTCCATGAATTACAGCAGGACTGGAGCTGTCAAGGGGTTGCCAGTGTGTTTTGACTGATATTCAATTACTTCCCATGTAAACACCAATGATTTTAATGTCCTTATGTTCTGCATTTATTTATGAAACAAATTTCCTGGAGTCTGTCAGAGCAGGAGCTGGGGCTGGGGTTGGGATTGGGATGGAATGTGCTCAACCCAAAAGGGCAGGGGACCCAAAAATCCTCGAGGTTGTGTCTTCAGAGCCCGATGTTGGTCTGCCCAGGGTGGGAACCCATCCTGATCCCATTTTTTATCCTTCCCTGTCCTTATTGAGTGTTTGCACACCCCTCTGACCCTGCCTGTGGTTTTATGCCCAGACTGAGGATTTTTTTAATGAGAAAAGAGCAGAAATGAGCCCTGAGTGCCTCTGGACTGCTCATTCCCATCCCAGAGCAGATCCACGCTGACCCTTCAAGGACTTGCAGGATTTTTCTCTCCTGGGGTTTGTTGAGAAGTTTCACAGACCCAGAGCTGTTGTGAGGATTCTCTGGCTGGGCTGGGGCAGGGAATGAAATTATGAAATTATTTCTGAAACCAAAGGAGCTCTCTGGGGTGCCACAGCTACAGGGATGTGATTAACGAGGAGATTTCCCATATTCCACCTACCCAAAAGGTTAAAAACCACTTATTTCACTCCATTCATATCTATCTGCATCTATATTTATATTCATATTCACATTATAATATATAAATAATTATATATATTACATTCCTAATATATTTTTATATTTTTTATATATTATTGCCAGTCACTGCTACAAGTCAGCATTTTTTCTCTGTCTTTAAAGGAAAACAATCAGACCCTGAATCAGCTGATTGGCAATGTTTAATGTTTTTCCTGCTTAACTCCATTATTGGGGAAGAGATCTCTTGAAGTGTCAATTGATGTGGACAAACAATCAATAAATGAAACGTCTAATTGTAAAAAAATCCATTTATAGGGTAGGCAGCAATTTAATGAATTGTGGTCAGGAGCAAATTGGGATTGATTGGTGCTCGTGGTCACTTAATGCTCCTTCCTCCTGTCATTATTCAGGGATGTTGAAAAGTCGAGAAGTTGGACAAGACCTTGGTTTCCTCCATCACTGCAAGAGTAGAAATCCTCTCCAGTGAGTCCATACACGGAGTTAACCACTCCATGGGATCATTTCCTCGGGTTACTCCTGTCCTTTGCAGAAAACTCACTGCTTTTCCTAAATTAAAGGCCCTTTTGAGCCTGAAAGTTCTCTGCGAGGTGATGCTTCCCTTAACGACTCCATCTGCAGAACAACCTCCGGCTCCCGGCTGATTTCCTCCTCCTCTGCTGAGCTGTCAGCCCCGACACAATCAGCCCAAAAACCTTTTCAAAGGTTTGGCAACGAACAGCTGAAATTCCCTGTTTCTGGCTTTCCATTCTGGAAATGGAATTATCTTTGTGATAACACACGGAGCACAACATCAGGCGTTTGTTACTGGCAGCACAATTGTGGTTGTAAGGGGAGATAATGACTTGGAAAGGGTAATTATGTTTGGTGTTTTGAAAAAATATCCATTTTTTCAGGATCTCTGTGTTCAGGGGACTGATGGAAGTGGCTCCTGTGTTACCACGAAATAAAGCTCAGCTCAAGTTGTGTTTGGAGCTCTGGGAGTGCTGAGAGTGAGGAGTTTGAGACGAGGTAGAATGTCCTAAACACGCCAGGACTGAGAATAAAACACTCAGGGCTGGGTAAAGTTTGGGGTAATGGTGAAAAGTTTAGTTTTATTCATTATGTAAGCACTGCTGCTCCCATTGTCAGGAGAAATGGAAAATCCTGCTGGATCTCACCGAGGTTCTGGGAGAAATTCACTCACATTTCTCACCAAGGCTGAGAAAACAGCATTTCTGTACCTCTCTGGAGATTCCTCCTCATTTCCCTGCCTTAATAAGGCCTCCAAAACACCCCTCAGAGCCACACGGGGAATCAAACACTCTCCCAATTTACTCCCAGGGAAAAGATGCATATTCAGCCCTAATTTCCAGCTTCACATTTGCAAGAAAAGCTGGAACAGAGCAATCCATTCATTTTTCCACTCTCCAGCCCCTCTTCCCAGCCCGTGTCTTTGGGTTAATTGGTTTTTCGCCCTCCACACTTGGCTGCACCAAGGTTTCACAAGATTTCCTGGCTCCCTCGAACTAAAAACTTTCTTTTTCTTCTTCTAATTAATCTAAGTTTGTATTAGAAGTAATAAAACGTGAAAAGAAAGAATATTTAAAGTGAAAAGTGTGGAAATGGTGTTTAGACCAAGATTGTGATTGTTTAGACCAGGATTGCAATTATTTAGACCAGGATTGTGATTTAGACCAGATTCCACCATTGCTAGAATCTCTAATTAACGTGTTGCCATTAATTAACAAACTTTGGAGTTTTTTTTCTCCAAATTGTGATTGTGGCTGGACATCCATCCAGTTTAATTATGCACCAAGGAACCGGATCGTTGAAATGCACAAATTCTGTGCAGGATTTTAGAATATTATCCTCAAGTGAAGCAGCAAACCAAATGTAAAGCAATGCTATGGAAAAATATTCAGATAATTCCCCCCAGTTTGGGGGGAAATGAGTTTGCTTTATTAAAAGTTGCTGCTTTAGGGTGTCAGCATTGGGAAAGGAGCTTTAAACATCCACAAACTGAGAGCAGGAGCAGAGGCAGTTATTGATTCTTCACTAACGCATTTTAATGGGTTTTGAAAGATATTGGCTGACTTTTAACTAAGGTCTCTCCGTATTTGTGAGATTTTAATTGCAACATAATAATTTTTTGGTCTATAACTCAGGGGAGAGCCTGTTTTGTTAGTTAAGAACTTCCCTATACATCAAACTGAATTTACTTTTAATTATTTTTATCATGCAGATTTTATTTCTCTTTTAAACTTTATGGCCATGTAAAAAATCCATATTTTTAGTAGTTTTTTTCTCTCCTAAGTGCAAATTCCCATTTGTGGATTTTTATATCAATCAATGGGCTGATCAGGACTTTCTGGTGCTCATTATAGATTTGAGGTTATATTTTTCTTCACACACCCCTGGAGCTATTTTATTTTCCTGCTGTTGCCATGATTGTTCTCCCAAATCACTGTTTTCAGAGTACACACTTCACCAATATCATTTAAAAGAGAGTATTTTGCCTCGAGTATGAGGAACTTTCCCTTAAAACCATTTCCAATTCAGTGATTGTTCAGATGGAGGGCCAGAAAAGCAGAATATGATGAATCCAAAAGAAAAAAAAATCAGAATATTTGCAACCTTTTCTTCAGAAAGAGGCGTCAGTAACACTCGGTGCACAATAAATCACTCGGAAAGGAACTTTACAGAGGAAATTACAACCAGTCCCAACAGGACACAGCAGAGATTCTCTCTGTAAATATTTGTCTTGCTACTCACTCCTGCAGCCTTATTCCCCATGATTTATGGGTTCAGTTGAAGGGATTTCTGAGCATTTAATCGAGGAGATGTCGTCGTTCTGCAATCCCTGATCTCCTTTAACAGCGACAACAGAGCAAAACTCTGCCAACCCCAGCACAGCAAAAATGCCTTTTTTACCTCAAACTGCTGCTGGCATGGGCAGGGATTGTTTTATTTTGGTTTTTCCTTCGAGTGTAGCTGGAAATGGATCATTTTAATGAACTCAATCCCCAATTTAACAACAGAGAGCAATCCTGGCAGCACAATTGCCACTGAGAACGATGTTTATTTTAAGGGAATAAACATTTCACTCGGTGCAAGGAGGAAGCGTTTGGTGGCCTGGAATTGCTCCTGCTCATCCCAGGAGCAGCTGGAATTTTGGAGGCCAAATTGCTCAAAATACTCAGTGAGTTTCCTCAAAAGCATCGCCTGGAGCTGCTTTGTGGGGTTTGGGGAGGGGTTTGGCTGGAACAGAGAACCCAGGGCTGGAGCCATTGGAGGAATCACCTGGAGTGCCTGAAATGAGATTTTATTGGTGGAGTCAGTGTGGACTGCCTAAAATGAGATATCAGTCTGGAGTGCCTAAAATGACATTTTATGGGTGGAGTCACCTGGAGTCTCAAAAATGGAATTTTCTGGGTGGAGTCAGCCTGGAATCAGTAAAATGAGATTTTTTGGGAGGAGTCAGAGTGGCTCAGAGCTCTCCTGTCACACCAAAGGCAGTTTGGGACTCGCTCTGTGATGACTCTGCTGCGTTCAGATGGTCCAGGACCTGAATTCCTGCAGAGTTCTGAAGGAATAAAGAGCAGCATGGAACCCAAATAAATCAGGGATCGTGGACAATCCATAAAGATCCTGAGAAACGGAGCAAATCCAATCACACTGCTTTTGTGTGAAAAGAGCAGCATTTGCACATTTCTGTGAAATGAGACCCCAAATCAAACCTGCTCCAGGCATTGTGACAATCATGGCCCTTTATCAGTAAACTGGGTTCTGACAGAATTGATCTGAAATCCTGTAAAATTTCACATTTACAGAATTACAGAAATGGAGTTATAGAGGGGCAGAATCATTCTGAAATCCTGCAAAGTTTCACATTTACAGAATTACAGAAATGGAGTTATAGAGGGACAGAATCATTCTGAAATCCTGTGAAATTTCACATTTACAGAATTACAGAAAGTGAGTTACAGAGGAGGATTTAAACTTCAAATTGACACTTAATGTGAAGATTTAAAATTTCTTTTAACAGGTTGATTATCACTTTGTATTCCCTAGGACTCCATTCAGTGATATATTCATGAAATATCCTCAAAACCAACCCAAAAATTTGTCGTCATTCTTTCCTGCTCCATTCTGAAAGAAGTTTAATTTTAGGTGTTCTGGCAGTTTGGGAGGGGAAAAAAATAAAAAATCCCACTCTACTGTGCTGAGAGCAATAACATTTGATTGGCAATAAAGCTGATTGTATGAAAGTTTGTGCATTATTGGATTCCATCCCCCAGATCAGTGACTATTCACCTCATCTCCACCACCCGACAGGGAAAATCATTGCCAATTGAAGTTATTTTGATTTGTGCTGTTTAGGCAGTCTGGGCATGGTGCTTTGAACACACAGCAGTTGTGCTGTTAATGCTGATGTCCTCAGGAAAAAAAAAAATCTCTGAGAGAGAGGGGACTGAACTTTGGTTTAAAGACTGTTTATGAGTGTATTTTTTTTATAGATTTTATGGCTCTGGTGTGTGGCCCCAACTCGTGTCTTTAAAATCTGTCTAATGAGTAAATGTAGTGAATTTTACACAAATTGAGCATGGAAAAAGCTGTATTTGTTACTGTGATTAACAGCTTCCAGTCATATAAACCCTACAGGGATTCTCAGTCACAGCACTCAACCTGTGCATGTAAAATTCAGATATTTCACATTTATTTTTGCAGCGTATTTCAAATTGGTCAGGCACAAAAAAAATGTAAAGTTTGCACGAGCTTTGGAAATAATTTTATTATCCTGAGGTAAGAATTGCCTGCAAAGCCCTCGGTGAGTGTCCTGCAGAAATCCAGGGCATCACCCAAATTCAAGTGAATTTTAACCCCTTTTTCTCCCCTTCCCTTCAGCCCATTTTGTCCTCCCCAAACCCTCCTCCTGTCCCATCTCCAATTCTAGAGGAGTTTAATTTACATTTTTCTCCACAAAACTCACACTGATCATTCAGCAAACAAATTAATTTCATCACAATCCCACTGTGCAAAGTGAGGCATCGCTGATAGAGAACAAGTGGTGAAAAAATCCTAAAAGCAGCCAACGAACAACTGTAAATTTAATTATTCTGAAAAGGCTGTGCTGTTGGTAATTAGCTAATTGCAGCCTGAACATAATTAGGAAAAATGATAAGGGTTGAAGTCGTTATTGAAAATAAACAAACAGAAAACAAACACTCAGAAAAAAATCCCCCAAAAAATACTTTGTAGGGAAATATTCCTGAATAAAAATGATCGACAGAAGAGCAGAAAGGTCAATATGGAATTATTTACCCTTATTTACCATTATTTACCCTTCCCACACTGACTGAGATCATTGCAGCAGCTGCACACTTCATTTTCATACAAAAACAGGGAAAGTGCTTGAAATCAGTTTAATCTGCCAGAAACAACGTGCTCCTCACAGAGCATCAGAGCTTTTTAGGAAAGTGGTGTTAAATCCATCCAAAACCCCCAAAAAGAGAAAGATTTTGATTCACTGCCAGATGGAGGGATCGTCGTTGACTCAGGTCGAAAAATAGAGACATTTAATGGGGAAAAACCTCCAGGATTGCTGGAAAATCATAATTTCTGGATGAGGAGCTGTTTTTAGAGTTGTGGGATCACACAGAGAACAAAGCTTTGATTTGGGGTGGGTCAGAGAGAGTTTGAGGCAGGGACAGAAACATTGGCAGAAATGTCAGTGTTGAAAGAACAAACCTTTGGTTCTGTCCTCATGTCCTGATCCATTAAAGAAAAAAGGAAGATGTTTCACCAGGATAAACTTGTAATCACTCTGTGATTTATTTTTTGGTTTTTTTTTTAGTCTTCCAAGTGCTTTCTTCTTCCCTGTTTTTGATTTAATTTAAACTGTAATTACCATAAACACAGGTAACTATTTCCATTGAGTTTATTTCCAATTAACACCATTTAATCCACATTTTCCTCTTTACATTTTCCTCTCCGAGAACTTCAACCCAACAGAAAATGCTGTTTATTATTTCTGAGGTCTTTGATTTTGCTGACAGACAGCTGGGGACAATGTGCCGTATTTTATTGGCTCGGAAAGATGAAATATGAAATAAATTCTGCTTCATCCTTGAGCTCCCCACCTGCCCTCTGCTCAATCGCTGGATGTCAGCAAGTTAAAACACTTAATATAAAATACACACCATAATTTGACAAATTTATCAAACCAGCCATGCTGAGTGATAAAAGGACAAACTCTTCCTCACACAATTCAAATCCTGAAGCCTTCAAAAGCACTGCAGGCCTTGGGAAGGGTTGTGTGGAAGAGACATTTATTTTTTTTTTTTCTGCTCAGAGGACGAGAAAAACGACTTCATGTGTTGGTTTTACTTGGCCCAGTTTTTGGAAGTGTGGGGCCAAAAAGATGGCACCTGTGAGAAGCTTCTGGAGGCTTCCACCTGTCAGCAGAGCCAATTGCTGTTGGCTCTGAGGATGATGACATGCCACTGACCAAACCTGGGCAATTGGAGATGGTGGATCTGCCTCTGTGAAAACTATTTAAGAAATCAAAACAAGGGAGCACACGAGTAGTTTTGCCAGTGGAGGAGGCTGAGAATATGTGAAGGATGCGACACCAAGGTCAGTGCAGGAGGGGAGGAGCTGCTCCAGGCGCCGGAGCTGGGATTCCTTGCAGGCGTGGTGACGACCATGGTGGAGAGGCTGTCCCCTGCAGCCCAATGGTGACCATAGGTGGAGCAGGTGTCCCCTGCAGCCCATGGGATGACCATGGTGGAGCAGGCTGTCCCCCTGCAGGCCATGGTGACCATGGTGGAGCAGGCTGTCCCTGCAGCCCATGGTGACCATGGTGGAGCAGGCTGTCCCCTGCAGCCCATGGTGACCATGGTGTAGCAGGCTGTCCCCTGCCATGGTACCGTGTGGAGCAGGCTGTCCCCTGCAGCCCATGGTGGACATGTGTGAGCAGGTCCCCTGCACCCATGGGTCCACAGAGGGTGCAAGGTCCACCCGCAGCCTGGAGGAGGGAGGTCCCCAGCGGAGGGGCGGACACGGGAAGCGGGCTGTGCCGCGGAGCCATGGAGAGAGAGGCCTTGCTCCCGAGATGGAACAGCCTGGCCTCTGACACCCGTGGACAAAGGAGCCCACGGTGCAGAGTTTGGGATGACTGTCTGCCCGTGGGGACTCACTGCAGCAGATGTGTTTGGGCTGCTGCTCGTGAGAGTGGAGCCACGCCGGAGAGGTTCACAGAGAACTGTGTCTCCGTGGAGGGACCCCCACGGCAACGCAAGGGAAGGAATCTTCTCCCTCAGCTGTCACAGAAGATCCGGTGATGAACTGACCAACCCACACCCTGTTTCTTCCTGCTGCTTTGTTGTATGTGGAAGGGGGGAGGGAGTGGGGAGAAGATCGGTGTTTTTGAGGGTTTGTATTTATTTCTCATTCTCCCTCTCTGACTTTGTTAGTAATAAATTCACTTGATTATTTAAGTTGTGCTGTTTTGTCCATCAAGTGTTTTCCTCCTTGTTCTTATCTCAACTCATTAACCTTTTTGTTAGTTTTTTTCCCCCTTCGCTCTTCTCTACCCGGTGTGGTGGTGGGGGAGAGCGAATGAGCAGGTGTTGTGGGTGCTTGGCTTTTGGCCAGCATTCTAAACCGAACAACTTCTCAGCAGCTCTTGGGGTGTTTTGTGCCTGGTAGGGGACAATCAGAGAAAAATCACAAATAATTAATTTCATAGAAGAGCATCTGATTGAAAATCTGCTTTAGGAATAATGAAAGTTCTGTCTTTTTGGTGGATCTTCAGGAAGCACAGAGGGAGCAGCAGTTTTTAACCCTGGAATTTGGCCATTTTTGGTGTTTTGGAGCACAGATGGTTGGAGCTGGGATTGTTGAAGGTGCAAATTGTCCTGGAGATTGAAGTGCTCCTCGAAACACCCCCTTCAATGGAAAAAGAGCACCTTAAGCAAAGCTATTTTGGGGGAAATGATGGGATTTTTCAAAAAGCTGAGTCGATGCTGGAGGCTTAAAGCAAATGTGACCTCCTGGAAAACTTATAACAAAAAACTTTTCCCTTTCCCTCATACCCAGACTGTGAACCAGGTTGGAAACATCAGTTTTTCTGAGCTGAAGGAGGAAAAATTGGGTCATTTCACTGGTTTGGTATTTTTTTTTTACTGGCTCAGGTGTTAAACCCTTTAAGTGAAACTGCAGCAGGTTGATGGTGCTGCAGGAAAGCGAAATGGAGCTCCTCGTGCTGCCTGACTTCAGCATGAAATTGTGTTTCTGAAGGGTTCCAAACAAAACTTCAGCCTGGGACAAACTTCTCGTGTGAGAAGAGCAAATCTGACCTGGTTTAAGGCACGGGGAAGGGAGATTTTTGTTACTCCTCAGTGTTAAAATTCACTTTTAATAATTTGGTTTTGGGGAAAAATGAGTAAGGAAAGTGCTGGAATTGCAGAGGTCTGGCAAATGTGGTTTCTGGTTGGTGATGTCTTTGTTTCAGAGCAGCACAAATGGAGAATCCCTGCATGAGAACAATGAAAATATCTTTCTGATTTTCAGAATGGGATTGGTTAAAGATCATCCAATTCCAAACAAGAGGTTTTTATACAAAATTCAGCTCACAGTTTGTCTCTGCCCAGGCAAATCCTGGTTTTCCATTTCCATTGCAAGGACTGCCCTGGCAATATTCAGGTTGAGGAACAACCTGGTTTTTCAGTGCATTAAATGCAGAGGTTTTCCTGCAAAATCAGCCTTTTCTCCAAAGATTTCAATATTTTTCCTTGGCACTTCTGTGTTCCTCAGTTTCCATTTTAAGGAGCACCAGGGGTAGATGATGGAAGGAATTTGGTGATTATTTTATCATCCTGCTGCAATCAGTGCTGCTCCTCATGGGCTGATCACAAATGAGTGACACAAAACAGGCAAATTTTGGGTTTGGTGAGCCCAAATTACCAATTTTCACCCTTCTGACAGCAAATGAACGTGATCTCTGTCCACCTGACACTTTCAAATAATAAAAATTAAAAAAAGAACATTCTGAAGTGATATAAAAAATCTCCTTTGTAGCCCAAAGCTGTGCTCCTTTTCCCTGGGAATGTTTTTCAGAAGGTTTCAGTTGTGTTTGATATTTCTCCTCTGGATGAAATGTGAGATGGGGAGCACAACTTCAAATGCAGCAAATCCCAGCTCTCACAAAAAGCTTCTGCACTGCTCCAAAAACCTCTCCCTGCCCTGACAAAAGGAAGGATGGTGGGCAGGGAAAGATTTATTCATAAAATCTTTGTTCATCTTTAACGCCCCGCTCTGCCGGCGCACTCCTAATTACCAAGCCATTGGTTTGTTTTTTTTGGCTCAAGCAGAAGAGAAAGAAAAAGAATAATTTCTCAATATTTTATAGGAATTTAGGAGTGGTTTGAACTTTTCCTGGGTCCAGTGTTTCTGGTAGGGTTTCCGGCTGCAAAAAACCTGTCTTGATCCAAATTCTATCTCACATTTCCTCTCTGGAAAAGGGCAGACCCTGACCCCCTTCCTTCCTTCCTAAATTCCTAAATTTCTTCCTGTACTCCAAAATTCCTTCTAAAATTCCTTCCTTATGTCCTTCCTAAATTCCTTCCTAAATTCCTTTCTAAATTCCTGAATTCTTCCCTAAATTCCTTCTTAAATTCTTCCCTAAATTCTAAATTCCTTCCAAAATTCCTTCCATCCCTCTCTCCCTCTACTTCAAGGCAAAAAGAAGGAAAATGCTGGTTTTTTTCATTTCTTTAAATGCTCAGACTCCCTGCCCAGCCTGTGATGTTTGCAGCATTTCCATCTCCCAGCTGATCAGGGGTAATTATCGAAGGAAAAGTGATGCTTTTCTTCAACAGAGTGATGGATAAATTCAAATTGGGGTTTGAATTAGAAGGTGACACCTACAGACTGTCAGTCAAAGAGGTGTTTAGCTGGAGACTGTTGGCATGAGATAAAAAATAGAGAATATATATATTTATAGAGCCTTTGTGTTGAAGGCTGGAGGGGTTTCTGCATTTTATACAGAGAGAGTAAATAAAGAGCGAGCATCTGAATTAATGAAAGATGAAACTGCAGATCTGCTCTCCAGAAAGGGTCTGGTTCTCTTAATGGGTATTGATAAAAAATCTATTTATTCTACTCTATTAACTACCAAAATGGGACTCTTAGGCTAATATTAAACTCTGAACTTCCAGGAGGAGCCACAGCACCTCCCTTTCAGTTAAAAAAAAAAAAGTTTGAGATGATTCAGGAGCCTTGGGTACCTCCCTGGAATGATTCCAGAATTGGGATTATGGGATGGATGGTGGGGAGTGATGGGTTTGGGATGCAGATCTCTGATCCTTCTGTTCACCCCTGGGTTCATCAGTGAACCCTGGCAAATCTGATTGTTTCGGTTTCCTTTCAAACTCACAGAGGCTGGGATGCAAAAGAAATTTGGAAAAATGGAAGTGAACCTGCAGAGCTGCCTGCAGCAGGGGAATTAATAATAATAATAACAATAATAACAAAATAACAATAAAAATAGCAATATATAGTAATAATAATAATAATAATAATAATAGTGATAATTATATCTGTTATTGGCAGAGGGACTCAGCTGGCACCACACTGGGAGCCTTTGGATGATTCTGCCCCATCTCAGACACTGCTGGAGATTGTTTTGAGAAATACTGAGAGAGAAAAGGGAAGATATAAAAAAGGAGTGGATTGATGATGGAAAATCATCACAAACATTTTGTGATTCCCTCAGTAGGCAGCACATGGCACCATCTGTCAGAAGCCCAGAGTTGCTGCTCCAGATGTGTTTTTTTGTATTTTTTTCCCCTCATAAGTGTGGCCTTTCACTTAAAAACCTCCCGCATTTCCATTTCCCAGGTTTTTCTTCCGTCCACTCAGCTCAATACTGAAATTCGGGGAAAAGTGGACATTCTAAATCATGAACTTAAATT
This sequence comes from Malurus cyaneus samueli, assembly GCA_009741485.1. Classification (NCBI taxonomy): domain Eukaryota; kingdom Metazoa; phylum Chordata; class Aves; order Passeriformes; family Maluridae; genus Malurus; species Malurus cyaneus. The sequence continues at coordinate 12,929,518 of CM019231.1, read as the reverse complement.
AGGCTTTCAGGCCTTTGCAGGCTGCAAAGAACCAGACAAATTTTCAACTCACTCAGCAATCAGCTGGTAAATTTATATCAAATAGGTGCTTTGAAATCCTGAAAATGAGCGCAGTTAGAAACCTTCAGTGTTGGGCTAAAAGTCTGATTTTTTCAGTCCCTCACGGATTATTTTTTCAAACAACTTGACTTTAGGATATTAAGTTTTGATATTTGTGCTGCAGAGAAAGAAGCAGCAGCTTCCTGAAACTCAGAAAGTGTCGATGTCAGTTCAATTTTGAGTTTTGTGCTGTCAAATCTGTACAAATCCCAAATTTCACACTTTTCCTGCAATTACTGAGGCCGCATCAGGCACTCGCTCTTTGGGATGTTAGGAATGATGAGAATTAGTCACAAATACAGGGATCTGAAAGTCCAGGCTTATTTTGCTGCCTAAAAAATCACCTTTCCAGGGGGATTGGGCACGGTTCATGGAGCAGCAGCTGCTTCCAGGCACAAAAATCCTCCCCGAGGAGAATCCCACATCCTTACCCAATATTAAAATTTGGGGGATGACTCTCCAAACCCCTAAAATTTTTCTGGTTCTCCAGATTCTCCTGAGTGTGTTTAGTGCTGATTCTGGGCTTGATTTGGGATGCAAGAATAATTTTCCTGCAAAAAAATTCTTTGGCTTCCTCTTTTCCTCTCTGTAGATGTCCTTGAATAATTGGTATTGGTGTGGTAAATGAGGCAGTGCATGTGTTTCATTTATCAATTTAGGTTTTAATTTATGCTTTTATCACACGTTTATTAATTTACATTTTCGAATACATTTATTAATTAACATTTTAGAATACATTTATTAATCTACCTTTTTATAATACATCTGTTAATTTATGTTTTTTTCAATAAAGAATGAAGGATGTCACTTTGAACTTCAGGTTTTGATCTCAGCAAACAGAATTAAAGTCTTCACAAACCCATTGATAAAATTACAAGAAACCCTCATTTTTTTTCAAAAGGAAAACACCACAAACTTCTGTTTCTGCTCTCATCCATTCCTTGATTTATTCCACCATTTCTTTGCTGCTTCCAGCAGGACAAATCTGAAGGATTTTAGGTGTGTGAGTACCAATTTGCACATGAGTGTTGTTAAATTGCTTATTTGAATGTGAAATTGCATTTCCATTTTCATGCTGTTGGAGCCGGTGAAGTTTAATTAAATTTTGCTTCGTTGGGTTTTTATTAAGGACAAGTTTTGCTCCCGAGTTTTGCTGAAGAAGCAGCGACATCAGAAAGGCTTCAAAGATGAGCAGACAGACTAAAGAGGAAAACCACATTCTGAGGAGTTCAGTGAAATGATCAGAAGGAAAAGAACAGCCAGGGAAGCAATTAATAATAATTACAGCATTATTTAATTATCAATTTCTGTCAATGAATGTCATTGTCTGCCTCGTAGCTTTAATTAAAATTCAATTTTGCTGTTCTCTTCTGCAGTCTCACTCACTCATCATTACCCAGCCCAGGGAAACGATCGTGATTTGCTTTAGCTCAGAAGGAGCTGCATTGTTTTCTGTTTGAATATTCAAAGAGTATCTTTTAAAGAACTGGAACTTGTTAAATGTTTATTTTCTCTCTTTTCTGCCTCTGTCCATCTGCCACGGGGTGTTCAGAGATCCTGAATCAGCCCCAGCACCCTCAGAACTCACCTGAGAGTGACATTTCACCCAAGTTAAATCCAATTTTTTTCCTCTTTCCTGCTATTAATGCCCAGATCCTTCACTCCTTTCTTTCTGGTGCAGAAAAGGAGCAAAACTGCATTAAAATTCAAATACTTTTGCAATAAAACTGTGCCTTTCCTTTTTCCTCTGTGCGGGTGAAGTGGGACACAAGGAGATTCAAACGAACCTTTGCTCTTCCATTGTCCCCAAAGTCTGGGGAGCGTTCATCATCTCAAAAAAAAAAAGGGAAATTTCAGGAGCCCAGTGATTCCCTTGCCAAAATGCCATTTCATTGTTGAAAGGAGCAGCAGCAAAGCTCGCCCTGGGAAGGTTTCACAATCTCTTTGATATAATTGTCGTTATTATTTTCTTCAGCTGGCAAAGAATGCAACAAGAAACGTTTTCAGAGTAGTAATGGCACCAGAATTCTTAGGGGATCATTGGGTGGTTTTTATCTTTTTTTTCCTTTTTTATCTTAATTTTAACAATGAGTTTGCCTCTGGTGAAAAAAACCTCACTGAAGATTTTAATAAATAGTTAAGGGAAAACTTTTTTCTTTCTGTGGGGAGGGGATGAAATGTTTCCTTGGATGAATCCACGCAGGGGGATGGGCCAAGGTGGAGCTGCAGAATGAGAACTGCGTGCTGCACTTGGGCAGAAATTGCAGAAGGAACAAAAAAAAAAAAAGATTTCCCAGACTGGGAGAGGGTTTATCCCTGCCTTTCATGGAGTTATTGGGGTTTGGAATAGTGCAAAGTTACAAAACACAAGGGGGGTGGAGCATCAAACCCAACATTGGCTGGGGTTCTCCATCTAAAGAGATGCATTTTGATGTATTTTGATGAATTTTGATGTATTTTGATGTGTAGGGAATTGGAAAAGTTTATTCAACATGAAATGTTTGTTCTTGTGCCATTTCTCTCTGAAAATTTCATTAATTCCATGAGAACCCCCTGTAATTTTGAAGTGAAAAGGCAAAAGGCTTCATTTAAGAGTCAGAATGAAACATCCCCCAAATATTCATTTCCCTGTCAAAACGATTTTCTGTGCTCAACGAACTGAGTGGTTTGGATGGCTCCAAGCTTGTGTTCTCTCAATATTTATCATTATTATTCATATCATTTTCAGTGATTTTACTCAGCCCATCATTTCCTCCAAGCAAACACTTGAGAATTCAGGATTGCCTTCGAGGACCCTTTAGGATCCATGTATTTAACAGGCAAAGATGGATTTTAGCAGCAAAAAGAACATTTGAAAAGGAGTTTTTACACATTGAAACCTGAGCAGAGGAGTTTTGGGGCTGGAAATTCATGTGTGAATCACAGAAACCCCACAGAAAATGCCAGCCCTCAGTGCTGTGGGAAATAATGTTCATTTTCCTCCCTGTGCTGCCTAATTGGTGACTCAGACACGGCCAAATGTCACGTTCACATTGCTTGGGGGACAGGGTGACTTCATTTCTGCACTGGAGGGGGATTGGGGTCATTTGATGTGCTCGTGGTTTTCCTTCCTGACCTAAGAAACAAAAAAAAAAATCAAAACCTAATAAGAATTTATGGAAATGATCCTAATGCATCAGCTTAAGAAAGTCTCTTAAATGCAGAGAAAATCATTGTAACATCCCATCTTGCTTTCATCTTTCTCTTGAAGGATTTATTGAAATTAATTTCCCACCATTTTTCTTCTTTATGAGCCCATATACAACTTTCTTTGAGTTCAGGCTGTGATCTTTGTTTTTTATTTTAAAACTGACCCATGGTGATGAAGGAAACACTTTGAAATGTGGGAACCTGATGGCTCCTGGGTTTGTGCAAAAGCTGAGTTCTTGGGGTAGAAAATCTGCTGGAAAAGAGAGAAATATGAGAGATTTGAACTGGTAGAATTTGAATGGAAAAGCAATGAATTAATTTTCTTTTTTATGAAGTTTGTTTTGGACACTTTTTGTCAAAGCTGTCACAATTTGCAGAAGTGTCTCTAGAGTCCCTATCTTGAAAATCCAAKAACATTGCAAACCTGAAATCAGGAATTATCCAGATGACCAGAAGCAGGTGCTGCTCTCTGGATTTGTCTCTGATTTTGGGGAGGGAGAACTGGAAGGGCAGAGGAGGGGACTGGGATGAATTCCTGCCCAAATCTGCTGGGTTCAGGTTGGGGATCCACCCTGGGGTCCCTCCTGCCAGCAGCACATTGGGCTGTGAGAGGCTGCTCACCTGAATCTCAAAAACCCGAATTTTAGGTTAAAAATGATCAAAGGCAGTCAGGAAAAATGAAATCTTCATATCCATGAAAGGGCTCTGGGGAGACAGGTAGAATTTAGTGATGTTTGCAGAGTACAACCAGAATTTTACAGACAAAATACTCAATTCACTTTTTTCATTTTCCTATTTTTTTTTTCCTGAAGTGAGAATGTTTTGAGATGGAGTGATCAGACTATTCTGATTATTTTTATGTACACCCTGCTCATAAATGTTGGGTTTTTGCAGCTCTGCCTTTCCCTTCCCCTGCTGCCAACTCTGAATTCAGATCAATCTGACAGTGGTGTGTTCAGGGAAAGGGGGCTGAGATTTTATTTCCTATTAGGAAGATCAAGTTCTGCAGATTTAGTGTGAAATTTCCTCAAGGAAGGAAACCAAATCAATGGGAGATGAGTGCAGTTCCTCCCGAACAGTGAACACAATCCATTTTAGGGCTGCAGCAATTTCAGGGCTGCTCCAACACCACCCAAAGGACGGGCAGAGCCTTTTCTCTCTGCTGCAGGGATATTTCCACTCGTTATTTAGCAAAGATCGGCAGAGAAATGGCTTTGGCTACAAAGAAATCGATAGCAGCGAGCAAAATGTTGAAGGGTTCAGCTCCTGCTCGGCAGTTCGAGTGTTGTTTGCTCTCCTGGGGTGAAATTTGGGCTCTTTCACCCTGGAAAAATCTCTCTGATTTTCTGGTGTTTGCTGGAATGAAGAGGTAATTAAGAAACTTGGGATCTGGGCCCTGAGATTCGGCTCACCAGCTGCAAGGACATTTACACAAGCACAGAATTCATAAAAAGGACCGTTTCCCCGAAATCAATTTTAGATAGGAAAGGCTTCTTTTGATAGGAAATCCAATTTTTATTCTCTTTTTTTTTTCAGGAAATAAAATGGCAGAAGCGCCGAAGTTGTAATAGAAATTAACTGAGATAACGTCCAGGCTGTGAACTGATGTGCAGCTCTGCAAACAGAAATAGAGGAGGGAATGTTTTTGCATGGGAAGGTTTATCTGCCTTTGAGGATATTGCTGCTTTGCACAGGAATATTGGGCACCTGAGCAGGATGTGCGTGTAGGAAACAACAGAAACATTGTGGGATCAACCCCAAATCCGGGCAAAAACGATCCCTAATGTGATTAATATTACAGCATGATGTTTATAGAAAGATAAACATAAAAAATGAGTTGTCTGTGGCTGTTCTTTGCATGTCAGAGAAGAGCTCTGACAGCATAAAAAAATCTAAAAGTGAAATGAAACCTGGTGTTTGCTTAAACTTTTGTCAAAACGAGATGAATTTCAAAAGTGGTTTTTCTCCTTTCATAGTTAAAGAGGGGTGTGGCCATATTTCTGTGAAATTATTTGTCTATTTATAAATTATTTAGTGCAAAAATAGTGAGTTAATATTCACTGTTGGTGGCTCTGACTGTGTTCAACTGGGACCTGGATTTAGGGGTGGAATACTTGGAGGGGATTTCAATCAAAGTGCAGTCAGAAAAGAGGAATAAAATAAAAGGAAATAAAAGGAAATAAAAGGCAACAAAGAGGTTCAAAAGGCTGAAATTCAATTTCCTTCCAGGAGCACAATGAGTCCTCTTGGTGCAAAGAAAAGAGGGGGAGCTGGGGATTCAAGCAGGTCCTGCTGGACAGGACAAGGGAAAACCTCTTTGAGTTCCACCAGGGGAGGTTCAGGTTGGATATCGGGGAAAATTTCATCACTGGGGAGTTTTAAACTTTGGAACAGACACCCAGAGAAGTCATAAAGACCCTGAAGGTCTCAAAAAATGAGTGAATGTGCCACTTCTCCTGGATTACAATATGGGAATTGTCAATGAGCAAACCCTGACAAGAATTTCAACACAAACTTTCCTTCTGTCCACTTCCACCCTGCCCAAATTCAGGTTAAAGTTTGCCTAAACTCTGGGGAAAAAACTTTCTTCTGCCTCTTTTTATATTTACAAATTAAACATCCCAGAGAGAAGCCACATTTATGTGCAGCTAAAACACCATCTGCTCGTGTGTGAACAAAACTGCAGAGTCGGGGTTAAAATGCTTCATTTCATTATCCCAAAGGAAAAGAGCAATCTGCATTTGGAACTGGCACAACTCAATGTTTGACTGGATGCCATTTCCTGCAGGTTCAAAATGTGGGTTTCTCCAAATTTCGGTGTCATTTGGAGGAAAATTGTGGAGATGCTGCGTTTAGGAAGCATAAAAAAATTGTGGTTCATTCATGCTGGGAAGTTTCCTGTCATTCCTCATTCCTGTTTTGTGTCCTCTCTGTGCTCCCCTGTGGCTGAAATTAAATTCCAGCTTGGTTTTTTTCCCCTTTTTATTCCTTTAGGGGAACCTGTTCTTCATGTGACCCAATATCCCAGTGGGGCCGAATGGATCAGAATCCTTTTCCTGGTTGTCCTGTTATGTGACAAATGTCCCTTGCATTTTCCCCAGCCTGCTTTTTTTTTAACAGACATAATGCTGGCATGACAAATAAAATCATTCCTTTATGGGAAGATGAAAAGAAAAGTGGTTTCTGTACTCAACAGATGTTCTCGGTTCTGCTTAGAACCAAAATTGCTCAGAAATGGAGCGTTTTCTTTTATTTCACTGAGTTTTGATTTTTTTTTTTTTTTTTTTCCTTTTATTTCTTTAGAGTTTGGATGAATTCTTGACGAATTTTTCAGCCATCATTTCTCCGGGCTCCTCAGATTTTGTTCTTTATTTCTGTTGCTCCTCCTGACTCCCTGAGCTCTGTAACTCTTTTGTTCCCTGAACGTTTGGCCAAGAGCTTCACCTTTCCCCGTGCTGAGATTTGTCCCAGTTCAAGGCCATTTTTCCAAGTGCAAAAAGAAGGATTCTTTTGTCAAGCTGCAGTAATTTTAGGTGCTTTCTCCTCCAGCTCAACACTCACCAAAGTCCTCGACGATTTCTCCATCACTTCAGCTCAGAGGGAGCATCAGTGCTTCTTCCCAAGCCCTGAAAAATGTATTTTCTCCATGAAAAAAAACCCCTTTATACAGATCAGCCACCCCAGAGCTCCTCAAGGATTGGTGGTATTTTGATACAAAATAACCCTGAGGATTGCTTGTTCCAGCCCATCTTGAGAAAACTTGTAACAGAGACTCTGATGGGTGAATTAAATTTTAGGAAGTGATGTTATTTTACTTCCTACAAATCAGCCAAAGGGGCTCTTTAAAAGGTCATTTCTATGGAAATGGAAGTCTTTAATGACAATAATAAATGCATTTATTTTTTAAATTTTTATTCTTATTTAAATAAATTCAAAAATTTAAAAAAAAGTTCTGTTTAAAGGCAGAAACTGTTAAATGCAGAGGCAGAAGTACATGGAACTCTTGAATACAAAAAAAATGTTCAAAGTCTTCTCTGTAAGAAGCAATGACCTGCTGATTCCTGAAAGTGAATGAATTATTGAAGAAAGATCAAAGATTGATGGGATCCACTCTCACCCATTTGAGCTGGCAATAAAAATACAGAGTTTCCCTTTGCAGGGCTATTTCAGAACTTGAGATTTTAAAGGGGTTTTGCTGTGAAGTCAGACATGGCTGGAAGAGAGTGGTTTAATTGGAATTACAGGAGATCCAAAGGGATTGGAGACTGCACCACCCACCCAGGCAGCCTCTCCCAATGTTTAATTTTGGTTTAGAGGAAAAATCACAGAAAATTTCCAATCATCTTCTGCCATCTGAGATAAAATTTTCCACCTCATCTAAAACCAATGCTTGAATGTGCCAGCACAGACTGAGGCCGTCATGCAAATATGAAGAATTAATATTTAAATTTATATTATCTATTAAATATATAATTCTCTATGTCTATAATTTATTTATTATTCAATAATGAAAACACTCCAAATTTCTCTTCAAAGGCAATATTCCTCCTGCTTAGCCCATTCTGCCTCCTCCACTTTTCCCCATTTTCCAGCCAGACAGGTTGAATTGATGTCTGGGTCCTTCACAGCCTCACAAAAGTTTTCTCCCCTTCTCCATCTGAGGAAAACACAATTCCTGAGAGTAGAAAAACCACAGCCAATTACAGCTGCATCACTCATGTTACAAATAGGAGGGGAAATCTTGTCCAAATCTCCAGGCACAGTGAAAAACCCTTTTGAAAAACCTTTCAGAAAGCATTCAGCGCTGAGTGAAATAGAGCTGGAGGTTTTTGGAGGATCTGGGATGCTGCAGAAGGCGATAGGAGATTTCATATTTGCATTATTTCATTCTTCTGCCAAGGCAGCAGAACCCAGGATTGACCCCGAATTAAAGCAGCCCCGGCTGCAAACGCGGTGTGAAGTTGATTTTTGAGAGGTGCAGCTTTTTTCTGGGAGGATTTGAGCCCTGGTCAGTGGGATCCTTGATTGCTCAGTCTCTCCCAGAGATTGAATGGTCCTTTTGAAATTGAGGCAGTTTTGTTGGCGTTTAGACCAAATTTAATAAATTTCAAACTTTGCTCAGCAGAGATGGGAACTTTAGAAACTTCTCACAAGGCCAAAACATGAACACTTTCTGTGTTTGGAGTGGCTCTGTACGATTAAATTTACAAAGATAAAACAAAAAAACTGAGAAGAAATTGATTTTTCCTCGATTGCAGTTAAACCTAGAAGGAAAATCCAGAAAATGAAGATCAAAAACTCCTTTCAGGGGTGAAGTTCAGAGCAGTGTGAGCCTGCATTAAATGTCAGACATGTGAGTGTTGATCTGAATTAAACAAACGTGATGCAGGATGAGATCAAGGGTTCCCCATTCCTCAGGGATCAATCAGAATTATTAAAAATAAAAGGGAATAATCCATTTGGAATTAACAATTGGAGTTATCTCATAATTTGGAATTATCTCACAAAGGAGCACAGGAATCCTTCAGAGGAAGAGGGTTCTGCTGCTCAGGTGGGGCTGAAACCCCAAACAAAGGATTCCCAAGGAGCTGCAGACCCACAGAGAAACAGGAGAACACAGCAGAAAGAAAAGGAAAGGAGGAAAAAAAAACCCCTGAGAGATGAAATTCTCCAAAAAAATTGGGAAAGATTGCTGCAGAAAGCTTAAATCCGTGGGGTTTTTGAATAGCAAGGAGTGGTGCCAGGAAAAAGACAGAAGCTCAGAGGGATTTCTATTTTTCCCATTCTTTTCCCAGATAATATCTTCTCTTCCAATACTTGGTGTCTTTAAATAGTTTTCTTTGAAGCTGGGCGAAGCAGATGTGCCATGAATGGTAGTGTAGAAATTTGAGGAATAGGGGCCTGGAAATGAAACACAGGTGGGATAAAAGAAGGTAAAAACCAGAAAAAAGTTGTGCAAAACTAATTATTTTTGATATTCTAAGAAATAATGTTTTATAAACCCATCTGCCACCAACCTTCATACCCTTCCTTCCCCTTTTTCCTTGATATAAAAGTTAATTCTTCATTTAAAAATGAATTAATTGCAATTTCTGTATTTGGGGCTGGACGGGAGGGGAGGGTAAAGGAACAGAGAGAAATTAAAACAGATTTTCTTCAATGTTGTAGTGATTTAAAAGCCAAATTATATGGGATTTCACCAAGTTAGGAGGAGCTAATGTGATGGAAACAGTAAATGATAAACCTAAAGTACTGTGTTTAAAAGGTGGATCAGAATTGAAAGGATCCCACTTGCACTGCAGAGCACAGACCCTACAAATAATATATATATAATAATATATATATATATATAATATAAAAAGGAATACAAATGTAAAGCAATAATATAAATAAAGGAACACAAATGTATTTCCCCAAATGCCACAAATCCTACAAGGCAAATGTGCAATCTGCTGGCTTTGCAGGAGGATTGAAATGAATAGGAGTGACCTTTTCCTGCCTTGCTTTTCATCCTCATAAATCCAGTGTTTGCAGCACAGGCTTGGTGGGTTGTTTGTGGGGTTTTATTTTATATCAAGCACAGCAAAACTTTATGAGCTTTTTTATTTTTATTATTTATTCAAATAATCTCTTAAATAACAAATATTGTAACAAGCTGTGTCTGAGCTCATCTGAAATGAACTTCTAATTATTTTTTTTAATAGCTCTACAAGTGCCTTGGGAGTTCCCTAAGAATTTGTTCTCCTATTAGAAAAAAAGGAAAATAAACAATGTTTTCCCACCTCTGTCAACAGAAATAAACCTGCAGCCACATTTTTCAGGTTTTCTCTCTCAAGGCACTGATTTTCTGGCAAAGGGGACCCAGAATAAAAACCATCTCCTCCATCCAAATTAAATTAAAATACAAAATGTGCAGATTTCTTTCAGAGCTTGGGATGTGGCAGGACAAATAAATCCAAAAAATGGGACAGCAGCAGCTTGGAGCTGTGGGATGCCTTACTCTGAGACCACTCAGGAAAATGTGAGAGGGACATCACTGGGGTCTTGAGGGGGCAGTTGAAGGAAATATCAGCTCTAAAATCCACCAGAAACTCCTTCCTTCAGGGTTAAGTTAATTTTCTGATAAAGAAGTGGTGACCTTTTCAAATATTCTGAATTAAGCCCGGCTCTTGCAGGTGTCTGTGGTTGGTGGTGGCAGAAACTCCTCCCTGGTTTAAGGAATCCTGCCCAGGATTAAAATATTGCAGGGCTGATATTGAATGTCAGATACTGCAGAGGCTTCCCAAAAAGCAGCATTTTGGTGTATTAAGCCAAAGCACAGATATTTAGGAATGTTCGAGCTGTGTAGCTTCTATTTGAGGATTGGTTTTCTTGTGAAAATAAAACTTTGGATTGTGGCTAAAACAATGGGGGAAAAGGTAAATCAGCTGTACCAGTAATTAACCATAAATTAATATTGGAGTTTGGAATTCCATGCGAAAATCCTCCTCCAATTTCAGCAGCAAATGAACCAAACCTTGGTGGCAGTGGCCAGAGGAGCCTTTTCCTGACTCATTACCCATAATGAGTTTATAAAAGACTAAAAGCAAAGTTAAAATATTTGCCACTCTGTCTGTGAGCTCGGTAAAAATTTCCCACTCACATTTCCATTAATTACCCAATTTTCAGGCGGGTGTTGTAGCAATTCTTGTACGAATTATTGTGACAGTGACCTTTGGCTGCCTGATTCCCTGATTTTGAGTGCTCCCTGCACCTCTGTGCCCGCAGAGGCTCCTGTGAGGGGGCAGAGGGGCACAGAGAGAGGATTAATGAGAAATTCCAGGAACCTTTTGTGAAACCCTGACCCAGCAGAGCTCCGTGTCGAGGGGGTGATGCTGCACCAAAACCAAACCCAGCAAAAAGAAACGGTTCCTGAGTAATGAGGAATTATATGGGTGACATTTCCATGTGCTGAGGTGGTTTTTTTCCCTCGGATTTTTTATTTTTTAAACCTGTGTGTGGCCACAAAACTGCACTCAACAATTGAACGCTGTGCTGAAGGGTGCCAAAAATAATTCTGCGAGAGTTAGGAGACACCAGCATAAAAATGCCAAGGCAATTTCGCTTTGGTCTCTCTGCCTCTCGCAGAAAAACAAATGCCATGAGTAATTATGGACTCTGTGCTCCCTTTTTCACGGGGATTTTGAGTTTTTCAGTGCCTGGATTGAGGTGGTGTTGAAATCTCTGAGTTTTGCAGCAAAGAAATTAATTTTCCATTGGGAAATGCTGTTGCATTGAAGTTTTCAGGTGCAGTGAGGGGGTGGTAAAAGGAAAAATGAAGATTTGTCGATGCTCTTGTCAGCTCATCACTGTGTGCCTCAGTTTCCCATTCTCCTGTGCATGGTGGAAACTGTAAAAAAAAGGTCCCAAAGCATCTCCCTGGTTCATAGGAACCCAAATTCAAATCTAACTGACACATGCTTTCCTTTCTAAAATTCATTAAACAAACAAACCTGCTCTGATTGCAATAAATGGTCTGTATTCGGTGCCGCCTGAAATGTTCCTAGAATAGAAAAAGTTCCACTGCCTTTATTTTATATGAGGAAATGAAAGGAAAATCGAGCACCTGCACATGGAAAAGGACCTGCCTGGGTCCAGAGCAGCTGCAGTGGCAAACCAGTGACAGACAGCTTGGCTGGGAGCTTTTGGAATGTTCAGGGCATCAATCGCTCTCTGCAGCAGACAGCTGACAGGGAGGATTAGGAATTCTCTGCTGATCTCTCCCCACATGGAAAAAAAAAGGCCTTTAAAACTGAAAAAGGGGAATTGCCAAACTGATAGTGAGGGTAATGAACCGTGGAGAACGGAAAAGAGAATGATTTGGGGGAGAAAATTGTGTTTGTTCTGCACGAGGAGCTGCAGCACGAACTCTGTGAGGGAATCAGTGAGTGCAGAGGGGGTTAGATGGGATATTTCAGATGGAAAGGGAAGGTTTGGATGGATTTTGGAAGGAATTCTGGGGATGGGATGGGATCATGATGGATGGGATGGATGAGATGGGATCCATGGGATGGGATGGGATCCATGGGACGAGATGGGATGGGATGGGATGGATGGGATGGGATGGGATTGGGATGGGATGGGATGGGATGGATGGGATGGGATGGGATGGGATGGGATGGGATGGGATGGGATGGGATCATGGGATGGGATGGGTGGATGGGATGGGATGGATGGGATGGGATGGGATGGGATGGGATGGGATGGGATGGGATGGGATGGGATGGGATGGGAATGGGATGGGATCCATGAGATAGGATGGGATGGAATGGGATCAATGGGAATGAAGGGTCACAGAGACCCCAAAAATGGGAATGGGATGGGATGGGATCCATGGGATGGGATCCATGGGATGGGATTTAAGGCCCTCCCAACCCATTCCCTGACTCGGTGCCATTCCTGCACAAGGCCAGTTTGTCTCAGCCCCTCTGCAGTTCAGCTCGGGTGACGAGGAGAGCTGTTTGCAGTGATAAATCAGATATTACCGAAGAGAGAAAAACCAGAACAACCTCTCCATTGTTAAAATATTGATGCACCTGGCACTGACAGAGATCAGCCTCATGGGTATCTGTAAATATCACACAGAGGCTGAGCAGGAATGAGTACAAATAACCAGCAGGGCTCACTTGCAAACACTGCTCCGTGTTGAACATGCACGGTGGGAATTTGGGCTGCAAATGGGGCTCGGAATTGCCAATCTGCTCCCAGGTGTTACTGCTGCCTCGAGTCTCTAAAAGAGCTTCTCTTCTTTGCTCCAGGTTCATTTGAAAGAGTTTTTCTGGCTTTCATGAGGCTCTTGCTATTAAGCAGATTCTGAAAATTCTGCTTTCATGAGCTTGAGCAGATCTGTCCGCACGGATCTGTTTGATCTTGGATGACCAAACGAAACGGGCTAATTTAAACCTAGACATTGGGCTGGATTCACTGTATCTGTCAGAAAACGCAAAAATCAGAGAATTCTCACTCTCATTTGTGCCCAGAGAGAGCACAGAAACTGCAATGGCAAGAACCAAGCACTCAGACTGCTCCTTTTTCTCCTGGAGCTCTTCACAGAGACACAGAGTGTGAATCTTCATTCCTTTTATTTGGATTGCCGACTTGTCAGATTTTAATGGCATCATCCGTGGAGCAGAGAGTACGAAACTGTTGAAATGGAGTCTTTTATCTGCTTTCATATTCTAATTCCTCCGAGTTTTTTTGTGATAACCACCATCCAGGAGGTTTTGGAAAGGCATTTACGTGGAAGGCATTTCAGAGACACCTCAAACCCACATTTAAACCCTGCAGGTTTAACCCTTTCCCACCCCTGGGTGGGGTGAACAGGATCGGACAGGAGCTCACCCTGTAAGGCTTCTCCTCAACCCCAACATCTGGAGAGAATGTGGGGAATCCTGGTTTGAGGAGCTGGAAATGGCATCGTCTACTCCACAGTTCTCTGAGTTCAGATCTTGTGGAAATCCAGCGGAAATCCAGGGGAAGGAGGAATATTTAGGAGGAATTTCCTCTTGGGAAGGGTGCTCAGGCCTTGGCAGGGGCTGCCCAGGGAGGTTTAGAGTGCCCATCCCTGGAGGTGCCCAAGGAAAGGCTGGAGATGGCACTGAGAGCTCTGGGTTGGGGACAAGGTGGGGATGGGGCACAGCTTGGACTGGGTGATCCTGGAGGGCTTTTCCCATTAAATTATTCATTATTCCATGACTAAATGGCAGATTACACACAGTGGATCTGCTGGAATTTGTCCCTTCCCCATGGAGTAAAAATGGCTGTGTGATTCCCTGTAGTTCACGTTTGTGACCAAAAAGGGAAAAGAAACCATCCCTGAATTCCTGGTTCCACCAAAGAGAACAAACTCACACCGCAGCTTTTCATTCTCCCCATAATTCTGATTCCATCTGATGTGCACTGGATTCCTCCAAGTGCCTCTCCAAAGGTCAGGGAGCATTCTGGCTGGTGCTGTGCGTGTGTCAGGAGATGTTTGCTGTCACATTTCGCTGACATCTCGATGGGTAGCAGATGTTTGATACCAGAATGGCCCATATGGGATCATTCATGTGCCAGGGCACATCATCCTGAGCTGGAGGAGATGGAGAGGAGAGTCAGGGAGGGGAAATACCCTCCACAATCCTCTGCCTTTGTTAGACTTGCTGAAGTCTGTTATTTCAGCCAGAGATCCAGGCAGGAGGAAAAAAAACCTCCTTTGTTTGATTTCTGCACCTTCTGTTGGGCCTTTATTCTGCCAGGATTTTGGCAGGCAGCCACCAGGACTGAGGAGTCTGCACAGACACAGAAATGTAAAACCCAGCAGGGGATAACCCCAAACCAGGCTGCACTGGGAGCCAAAGCCATGACCCCAAAATCAGCCATCCCTGTGCTCCTGCTGGGGTCTGCTGGAAATCCTGGGCAGAGGGCACAGCAAAATCCCACCTGGGAGCTCCTCACACCCCCAAGGAATCGGGAACGGGCTCTGGGAAAGGCAGGAGAGCTCTGCTAAAACATGAAATGAAAGTGAATCCTTGACAGCCAAGAGAAGATGGAATTTTGTTTGTGATCATCACTCACCTGAGTGATCACACCCAAAATCACTTCCCCTCATTTTAGAGGGAGTTGCTGCAGAGCTGGTGAGCAGAGGCAGCAATTTTTGGTGTGAGGGTTTCCAATGTCCCATCCAGATCATGTCCAGCTCCTGCAGTGCTCAGGGAATTATTCCCTGAGGGTGAAATGCTCCTGGGGAAGGGCTGCAGGGAATCCTCCAGGCAGCTCTGGGGCTCACAGGGATCTCTTTATCCCAGAAGAGCTTAAGTTCCTCACTCTGTTGGGTCTCAGTTTCCATTCCCAGCAGAGGAATTGTTGGTTTTCCATTGAAGTTCCTCACTCTGTTGGGTCACAGTCTCCATTCCCAGCAGAGGAATTGTAGGTTTGCCCATCCCAACCAGAAAAGGAGGAAAATCCCAGCTCTGCTGGAGCAGAAGGTGTCCATTGGTTTCTCTTCCATTTTCTCCCCATCAGCTGAATTTTACTCCAACTGTTGGGAAAACAGAACCGAGCCCAGACAGACAGTGATCAGCAGGAAATTTCTCCTTCCCGATTTTTTACACGTTCTTCTGTGAGCTGGAAACCAACTGGGAGCTTCACCGGGTCCTGCAGGTGACAGCCACGTGTTCAGTCGTGAGCTGCAAACACAAGCTGTTCCCAACCAGGACCACAAAGACAAAGCAGATGGTTCCTTTTAAAGTCATGTGAAACTTTTCTCCAGCGAGAGCATCTGCCTTCCCCTCTCCAGCTGGCGATTCCTGTGCAGAAAAACCGGATTTTATCATTTCAGGATCCTCAGCAGCCCCTCCACTGTAAAAAGGCACATTATCCTCAAAGAGAGAGGAACAAACAATGCCAAGGGCTTCACAGTAGAGCTGCTGAAAAGATTTTTTTTTCCTCAATTGTCTATTTGAAAATGAGTGCAGAGGTAATGGAAAGAGAAAGGAGGCAGGATGAGGATGTGAGAAAATAAATAACGGTGAGTGTAAAGGCACTGGGGCAGAACTGCTGTGATTTTTGTACAAATTAGTGAGGAGAGATCTCCCTGCCATCCTGTGCTCTCTGTTACCTCCTGTTTGGACAGCAGAGCTGAAACTAAATCGAGTTTGTGTGGAAAATTTCTGTTCCTTGTGTGCTGAGCCTGTGCTGACCCCAAACAGATGCATTTTCAGAGCTGAAATGAAAAACTGTGGCAGCAAAAACAAGGGCAGTTCTAGCAAGAGAGAATTGCAAGGACTTTAAATCAGCGAAAAACTCACTTTGGACATGAGTTTGTCCAGACCAAAATTTTTTGAGAATGGAATGTTCATAATTCTTTGAATTTGCCCCTGCCACCAGATTTTTCTGAGGGAGATAAGGAACAAAAGGCAGCATCAAAATGGTTTGCATTTCTTCACAAATACCAGATGAAAACCTGATCTGGACTGGCTGCTGATCCAGAAGTTTTGTTTGGTGGTTGGTTGGGTTTTTTTTTTTTTCCTTCATAAAGATATTCAGAAAGTTCCTTCAATAAGAAATCTGGGTTGTAGGTTTGTCGTGCAGGTTTTCCAGCAGGCAATTGAAGCCCAGCGTTTGCAGGCACTTGGATGAAGCAGATGCATCCCTGGCAAGGGAAAAGCAGCAGATTTTGAAGGCTGCTGACAGCTCTTTATCTTCAGACAGGAAAAACGCTGCTTAGGAAGCCCTCCAGCCAGTAAATTATTGAGTTCATCGTGTGTTATTTAACAATTCTGTTCTTTGATTGTTGAGGACTCAGTAAAAGAGTGAGAAAGCCCAATTTGCCTTCAGCAGAAGTGAAAGCAAAGTTACTCAGGGAATATTAGGTTTGTGAGTGCAACGTGAAGTGTTTTCAGCTCTTATCCTAATTTAAACCAAATTAGGTTTAAATTACAGGGTTTTTTTTCCTCTCCTAATGGCAATGGATCTCCTGTAATGTGGAGATACCCAGCCCAGCAGTGCAGAGAGGCTGTGCTGATGTGATTTTTGCCAAAAGCAATCAGCTCCTGCTCGGTGTGCAGGGAAGGAGAGAACAGAAATCCAGAGCATCCTGGGTGGATCTGCCACATTTCACAGGGTCAGGAGAAGGAGGAATGGATTCAAACTGACCCAGAGGGTGGATGGGATCCTGGGGAGTTCTTTCCTGGGAGGGTGGGGAGGGGCTGACACAGGGTGTCCTGGATCCCTGGCAGTGCCAAGGCCAGGCTGGAGCACCCCAGGACAGTGGAAGGTGCCCCTGCCCACGGCACTGGATGGCCTTTAAGGTCCCTCCCAATCCAAACCATTCCCCAATCCTGGGATATTTCCCTGATATTTTCTGGGATTGCTTCGTAGACACCCAAAACTTATTTTAAAGTACAGTAAAATAATGAAATGTTCTCAGTTTGCTTTGCCACACACCCTCTGCTCCTCCTCATGCCCCAAAGCAGGGCCATTCCCAGTGCCCTCCCTGCTCTGCTCACTGGAACCACTGGAACCACTGGAATGCAATCCCGGCCCTCCTGACCCTCTCAGGGTAAGAGGGAGCAGTGGACACCATCAGCTCCAGGGTTATTTTCCATTTCCATTTAAATTTCTTGGCTATTTTTGGTGAGGAAACTCTGCTTTTGATATTTCAAAGCATGAGCGCATCTCCCTCACCTGGAACTAAAGAAAACCAAACCAAACCACCCCAAATCAAAGAAAACCAAACCAAACCCAAACCAAAAAAAAAAAAAAAACCCAACCAACCAAACACAAACCAACCCAACCCAACCAACCAAACCAAACCACAACCACCAAGCAACCAAGCCAACCAAGCCAAGCCAGCAAGCCAAGCCAAGCCAAGCCAAACCAAGCCAAGCCAAGCCAACCAAACCAAACCAACCAAACAAACAACCACCCAACCCAACCCAACCCAACCACAACCAACCCAACCCAACCAAACCAAACCAACCAATCAAACCAAATCAAACCAAGCAAACCAAACTCAGAACTCTTTCCCTGCTGAATGGCTTGCTACAGGAGCAGCAGGGCTCACACAGTAATAAGCCACAGTTTGATCTGATCTGCAGCAACCTGAGCCTTTCCAGCCACACCCTCAGTGATTAAAAATGAATTTTGGCCAGGTGAAACAGAGCAGTGAGAGCTCTTTCTGTACTGGAATCCTACAGAACGCTGCTGCTTTCTGCACTGCAAAGTTCATTTTCTGCACTCTCTCTGCACTGGAGTCCTGTGTTTCCATTTCCACACAGATATTCCTTATTTCCGAGGTGAACAAGTCCATTTGGCTTCAAACCTCCAGTTATTTTTCAGCCATCATTGCAGGGGAAAATGTGTTTGTTTTTGAGAGCAGCCTGCATTTGAGAGAGCATTTTGCTGTGTAATGAACTCTGTGATTTGTGGCAGCCTCGGAGGCTGTAAAAACCCTTCCCTTGCAAACCTGAAGCGCTGTAAAAGTTCAAAGACATCAGATATTATTTAGGGAATTATTGCAAATGGTGCTGTTGAGAAGCTGGAAAGCTTAGAGAAAAATAAATCCCAGGAATAGTGGGAAGGAAAGTTTGCATTTGAAAAGAGAAAGCAAAAAATGAAATGCCAGGGAGCTGTGGGGAAGGCAGGACTGGCCAGGGAAGGGCTCCGAGAGATTTTCAATGTGCAGGGTCACTCGTGAATGGTTCCTCCAGGGAAAATCAGAACTGGGCCTGTGTGCAAGGGATGTATTAAATAAACAGAGATTTCACTTTAATCCCTTTGTGTCTGGGGATAAAATGCAGTTGTTGCTGTTTGTGCAGGTACAGGTGAGCAAACACCTGCCCGCTGCAGGGTTGGGGTGAGATTTGGTGTTTTCCTCTAGGATTTGGCAGAAATCCATCCCTGAACCTTTGACTTGTACCTCTGGAAAGGCTTGGGGTACAAATCTATCCCACCAATTGACAAATCTTGAGCTCTGCACTTATTTCAGTGTTCCCTATTTCCTAATTCTGGCCATTTGACCCCAATACTGCCATGCTTGTGTGTTGGTTCTTGGGTAGAAATTCCAAGAAATCAAATTCCTGCTCAATCTTTCCACAGTCCTGGCCATACCCTGATGATTTTGAGTCATCTTTTGTCCTGCAAGTCAATGAATTACTCATTCATTGTCCTGCTAATTAATTACTGACCTGGAGCTGAGATTGCTGGGACCAGAAGCAGCAAACTCTATTATTACAAATGTAAAGGCTGGAATTAAAGCAGAGCTAATATTTAAACTTGTTCTCATTTCTCCTAAACTGTCACTTGGCATCCTTGGTTGTGCAGATTTATGTTGTCAGGCCAGAGCTGTGTGTGAGAGGAGCTGTGCTGTCTCCTTGTCGGAGTTTCATTGGGCTCCCAAATCTTAATTAGATGTTTAATTATTCCCATTTGCAGCTTTATAGGTTTAATACAAGAAACAAACCCTGTGTAAGTAGTTTTGGGCTCTCCAAGGTTATGGGCAAGGTGGAATTGCTGCCCTGTAAATGTAAATTTGTCACCAGGGTCCAGCTGCTCCTGATGCTCCAAACGTGGGGTGACAGGCTCAGGGCTGGCTGGGGAGCAGTCTCTGTGAGTTTTTCAGGAGGCAAACCTTGTAAGAAGCATCTCCAGATTCATTTTGATGCGGGAATGTTCCACAGATTAAAATCTGTTAGATTTGAAATCAAATTTGCCGCATCAATCAGCAGCAAGTGAGAAAAACTCCAGCCTAGGGAAATAACTCGTAATGAAATCAGCCTCTTAAAGGCTTCGAGAGTGGCATTTAGGGCAGTTTTACCTTTTCTTCTTCCCTAATTTCTGATTTGGCTTTTCCTGCCAATTGTTTTAGCTATTGATCAGGAGGGCAAGGATGGGAATGCAGCTTTGAGTGATGGTCACACGATGCTGTTAAATGTGAATTGCAAATAGCAGCAGGCAGCATTCATCTGAGGAACTCAGGAAAAAAACCCGGAAAAGCCAGAGGAATGTGAGGGGAAAAGGGAAATTCTGCTGGAAAAAACAGCTGAGGTGCTGCAAGGAAGGCAGAACCCTGAGAATTGGATCAGCAAACCCGAGCTTGTTAAACTTGAATATTCCTGCTCAATTAATTGAAATGGCCATTAATTATTAAAGGAAGTTGAACTGTACTAATGGGCTGCATAAACTGAGGAATGAACTCAGCACCTCATGGTAACAATCCTTTGCTCTGAGGTCCCACATGGAGAGAAGAAAATAAATGAAAGAAAAACAGTAGAAAGGGGCTGTAAAAGGAGGAATCTGGCTCTGCTGGTGCTTGTTCCATCCAACTTTCCCTTTCTGTGTCACCACAAAAAAAAGTGCTCTGCTTTTGGGCCATCCAGAGATTTGTTTTGGTGATTTTGGGGGTGATAACCACTTTCCAACCTCCTCTGCTCTGATTCTCTATCAGTATTTCAGTTTATTTCTCAGCCAGAGAGACGGTTCAAAGATAAAGAGAGAAGAAGTTCAATAAGCACAAAGATTTCAAAATTATTTATTATGAGGATTAGGACAGCAGAGGCAAAGGGAATAAAAGCTGTGAGGTTTCAGGTCTGTTCCCAAGCAAAATTTCTCAAGGGAGCAAGGAAAAAAATTACACTGCAGCTAAAAATGAAAACAGCAAAATAAAATGCACACGGAGATAAGAATTGGGTATTAGCTTTAAAATTTGATTTTGTGCCTTCCCAGCTGGAGATTTGAAGCGTTTGGAAGCAGATCCCAAACCTAAACACCGAGGGGAGGAAAGAGAAAAGTGGAAGAGAAGATGATGGGTGTAAAGGATTCCATATACAGTGGGTTAGGATGATATTTCCATTTAAGCTGGAAATGGAGTTTTCCATTGGAAAATTGAAAAGTTGGGCCTGTTTTTAGTGCTGGGTGCATTGTGCGCTCTCGATTAATTCCTTGCATCCCAAACACTTTTTTCTGAAATAAATCAGGTTGAACCTTTCCATAAAACTCTCAAAGAGGGCAAACAGCCCCAGCCACGCTCTGATTTTGCTGTGAGGAGCATTTGGGGTGGCGCTTCATTTGCATTTTCATCCCGTATGCAAATGTTTGTTTTATTTATCTGGGAGCTGACAAGGCTGTGTTAATGAGCCCTTCAATAAAACCACAGAAAATGCCACCAAAACAGCAGCAATAAATAAAAAACCATCACACCCTTCCTCCTTCTCACTCCTGTGCCACGTTCTGTATGAATCCAAGCCCCAAATTATCAATATTTTTAGGGCAGAGGAGGGATTTTTAGGGCATCCTGTGAGGCACTGGCAGAGGATTAATCAGAAAACACTGAGCAAATGCTCTGCTGCTCCGGGATGGGAGCAAAACTGTGGGGAGAAGGCTTTTTCAGAGGAAATTGGGAACATCAGTGGAAAAAAACAACCTCCCAACCCCACGGGTCCTGCCTCAATTGTCTGCTGGAAAACGGAGAGCAGCCCCGTGTGCTGCAGTTTCAGATTGTCCAATGTGAGGTATTTTTGGTGGCTGCTCTTTGAGCAGAGCTGCTTTCATGAGGAACACCAAAGAGCCCTCAGATGGCAGAGATGTTCCTTTGTGTCTGGGCTCTTTTTTTTTTCACAGCTGTTCAGAAATCTAAACCCAATCTCTCCAAACTGCATTTTCCGTTCCCCACGCCGAGCTGAGACAGTGAAATCACTGTAACCTGGGCAAAGGTGAAGCAAAAACCCTTTTGGCTCAATATTCAGGACGGATTTTTGTCCTTTTTTGTCCTGTAAACCAAGCAGGACAGCAAGGGAGTGAAAAATGTTGGTTTTAAGTTTTCCCCACTGCCAAGAATATGCAGAGATTTTCTGTACAGATCTGTGGAAACTGAAGATATCATTGGTCCCTCAGTGCCAACAACATCTCAAAGTATATTTTCTCCCCTAAATTTATTTATTTCTTTGCTGTTGTCAATAGATCAGTGGGAGCTTTCATATTTTACCAGAATCATTTGAGTTTAAAGCTCCCAGGAGCAGCACAGAGAGAGAATTTCAGTGGTTTTATCAATAAAACGCTGTGATTTTTATCACTTTTAAACTGTGGCATTTATCTCCTGCTACAAGTGTATTATTGCATGTAGAACCTGTGAATTTTCACTTACAGCTGCATCTTCACTGATGCACTCATAACAAGCAGTGATTTGTAGGAATTTTGTACCCAAATACCAGGATTTTGGAGAAGGATTAATCCTCTCTGAAATCAGCACAGAACTGTTGGGATTGAAACCCCTTCCATGGCTGTAATTAGTCACATTCTCACTTGATTGCTGCATTTATTAAACAGTGGTGCTGGGCTGGGAGGGGTAAATTAAATCTGTCACTTGCTGACCAAGAACAGGGGGAGAATGAACATTTTAAACCTTTGAAATTTCCAGTTTATTCCCAGCAAAGACCAGGCATGGATCTGGAATCTCAATCTGGAATTCAACCATCCCAAGGACCAGATTTTCTCTCAATTTTGCACCCTGGGGATTGAGAGTTTGCCTTTGGGCTATACCTGTCAGGAAATTGTAAAAGATAAAAACTTGCTGTTATGCAGATTTCCTGCAAAATTTTACAGGCCAGAGATTTTGGGAAAGATCCCAGACCTTGATGATTTAAATTTTGTGCGCAGAGGTGCCCCTGAGGAAAGGTTCATTTTTCACCCAGCAATTAATTGCTGTGACTGTGAGATGGTTGTGCACACACGGTTTCCACCACGTTTTTAACCAATTTTAACTGAGTAAAACTTGGAGTGAAGCATATCCCCAAGGTTTTGGGGCAGTTTTAGTGCTTTTGAGAAAAGATTTAATTTCTCTGCTTGTCAGCTGCACAGTGCAGTCTGAAATGAGCCTGTTTCAGGGGATGAATGGATGGAAATTCAGAGAGAGAGGTAGAAAAGATTCCACTGAGTCTCCTCTTTCTTCGTCCCATCCATTAAAAGCCCAAATCTCAAATTTGGGATATATTTAGTGCTTAATTACATTCAGTTTAATTATGTTGCCTCCTTAATCTGAAAGATAAACAAAAAAATAGAGATGTGTTTTTATGGAAAGCTGTGGGCAGGGGCTGGGGAGAAGGGATTTGGAGATTTTCTGAGTGGGGTGGGACAAAAGTTAAATGGTAACTGTAGGGCAGGGAACAGGGAAAAGGGAAAAGGGAATGGGATAGGGAACAGGAACAGGGAATGGGGAATAGGGAATAGGAACAGGGAAAGGGGAATAGGGAACAGGAACAGGAAACAGGGAATGGAACAGGGAACAGGAACAGGGAATAGGGAACAGGAACAGGAAACAGGGAATGGAACAGGGAACAGGAACAGGGAACAGGTCACAGCCTCACTGTGCCCCTGCTCTCACCCTGCTGGACCCAGGGACTCCTCTGAATCCAGGCAGGCAGCCTGGCTGATTCCTGCTGTCTCTGGGGGAACTTTCCTTCCCAGCCACTTTCTCGGCTGAATCTCAATATTTCCATTGGTTTCACTCTTGTCTGGGGTGTTTCAGTTCTTTTCCCACACCTTCCCTCCAAGGTTCAGCCTTTTTTCCAGCTTTTCAAGGGAAGAGCTGCTCTTCTCTCCATTTCCATGCAAGAAAATCAGAAACAAGTGTGACACACGTACAGAATTGTATGGCAATTATGAGCAAACTTCCATTTCCTTTAATGAGGCAGAGGGAAATTACCTGGCTCCTTTTTTTTTTCCCTGAGACAGAAATTTCCACTCGGTGTAATTCCTAATTTTCTGACCGAGCAATGTTTCCTACAGATGTCCCAGTTCGTTTGTAATTGTTTTCTGTTATCTCTGTGACGAATGCTAAAGGACTGCACTAAGAGGCCAATGAGGATATTAGGAGATTTTTATATGTCACAGGTTTTATATAGGAAATGTGGAAATTAAATTAAGCTTCAGTCCCCTGAAAATTTATATCTCGGCCCTTGTTATACTTCATCTATTTAATTAAAATGATAACATATTGGGCTGCAGTGGTAAAGTTGTTTTAAAGGGATGTGATATCTTCTGGGGCCTTATTTGGGATGTGAATTAAAAGATGTGGAGATGCAGAAAGAATAACAAGGTCTGCTGGGAGAACTTTTGTGGAGGGTTTATTGAGACCTCTGGTAAATTCAGATTAAAATGTCTCCCCTAATGAAGCTTTGCTGTAACTGTCACTGCTGCATTAACAGTGAAACAGAAGCGTTTTCCTGAGCTTTCCCCTTGTTTTGCTGTTCTAATCACAGAACTATCCCAGGTCATGGAGATGTGTTTGGGGTCTGCCTGGGATGAAGAGGAACAGGACAAGAGATGGCCCTGATTGCCAGTCCTGATTCAGATAAATCTGGTGGAGGATGAGCATTCCAGGAGGGATTCCCCCATGGAAGGGGGTGTTAAACTTTGGAGAAGTTAAACTTTTGAGAATTTTAACAATGGAGAGAAAATCTCCCGAAGGCAGCTCGCAGTGTTCGTGTGCTTCTGCAGGAGTTTGTGCTGCCTGGAATGCAGAACGGGAATCTGCCTGGAAAAACGAGGATTCCTCAGAGATTTCAGGGTACAACCCACAGTGAAGGAATCTGTGAGTTTATCTGATTTAATACAACATTCAGGCATCTTTGTCACAGTGATCTTTTCCATTTCAGGGAGGTTTGGGGTGCCCATCCCTGGCGGTGTCCGAGGAAGGGCTGGAGGTGGCACTGAGAGCTCTGGGCTGGGGACAAAGTGGGGAAGGGGCACAGGGAGGGTTTTTCCATCCTCAGGGATCCCCTGGTCATCTGTAGGATGGTGCAGCAGCTTTCCATGGACGTCACAGCTGCAGCAAAGCCAAGAAAAGGCACAGATCTGGTTCCTGCAGGTCCCAAAGGGATTTGCTGAGCTGTCACTCTCAGTTCTGTTCTGTCTCATCCTCATCTCCTGTCGCTGCAGCTGAACACCTGAGCTCTGTTTTCATGCAGGTAAAGGTGATGGATGTTCTGTATCTGCCCCAGCTTCCCTCTCTCATCTTCCCTGGTTTCCAAGGCGATGGGAAGGGAATGTGCAAAGGGCGCAGATTTTCATTTCGTTTGCATTCGGCAGTAATGGAAGAGTCTGTGTTGGCCATAAAAAGAGGAATGTACAATCAGAGGAGTGAGTGAGGTACAGAAATTACAGAAATCAGCCAGCAGGATGGTCAGGAATCGGAACTCTGATCACATTTTCATTGTGGAATTGAACACAATTGACCACAAAAACAAAGCATAAAGCAGTCAATTCCCAGACAAACAGAAACCTCTCCCATTTTCCAGCCCTGCCTTGCCCTGGGGTCAGGGGTTTGGGGAGCAGCGTTGTTTAAATGAAATCCACAGGCACAGATTCCCGGGATGGTGAAGGAATTGTGTCCCAGAGGGATCAGGGAGCACCATTGGTGCTCAGAGTGAGAAACCAAACACAGGAAGCTTTTCTCTGTGAGGTTCTTTGGCATGAAACGCCTTAAAATCATCTGAAAATGCATTTAATTCAAGAAACCTCTGCCTGGGCTCCACTTCGGGGTGTGAATCCATACATGAGGAACTGGGATCCCTTGTTCCCACCTGCTCAGACCCCACAGTTCTGCAGGAGCAGCATCTCTGGGTTTGAGCAGAGATGGAACAAATCCCTGTTTTCCTCTGGTGCCAAAGGAAGGGTTTTCTATCTGCCAGCTGTTAATTACTCAGCCATTTCCATTGTACAGCGTGAAATTATTAACAGAAAACATTCCAGGCTACTGAAGAAACACCTTCTCTTCGTATTTAGCATTTTTAATTTTTCAGAGTATTCTTCCAAAGTCTGGTGCAGCTCTGGGTCGTGGTTCCCCCAGGGCCACTGTGGCTGCCAGAGCTGTTCCCCACAGCGTGGAAGCTTCAGGCAAATGTCACCTAATTAAAAAAAAATTAGGCAAATTTCACCTAATTTTAAAAATCGCTCACAACTCTCCCCAAACTCTCCTGGCTCGGGGTGTTCTGATTTCCTTTGTGAAGGCAGGGATTGCTCCTGTCCCTGGAAGTGGCATCTCATGCCCTTTTCTGTAACTGTCCAAAGCTATTTCCACCAAATATTGCCAAATCAGAGAAAAATCCACATCCCACCTCCCTCCCTTCTCTCAGCCAGCTCCAGTGAAAGAATTTTCCCCATCACATTGTGACAGAATCGATCTGTAATTACAGGAAAGTCCTTAAACAATATAACCCTCACAGCCCCCTCAGGAAATGTGAAATCCTTTTCCACACATTGATCCCATAATTTTCCTTCTGCTCCAGGAAGTTCCCCACTAAAGGGTAAACTTCTGATTCATTAAATAGATTTTATTTTAAGATGGATGGTTATGAAGCTGGGCAAGATTGTTGTAATATCCAAAACTCTCCGTTTGTCGATTTGTGTGCAAGAAGAAACAATGAGAAAGAGCTTCTCTGTCAATATTTATTATATCAAATATTTAACAATGGTTTCTTGGCAGCTGGGTTGTAAAAAGGGGCTGTTGATCTTGGATCCAATGGTTTGTTTTATTAGGCTGAAAGTGAAATCTGCAAATGCAAAAATGGTGCTTAAACAACAGGAAAATTTGTGTAGCAATTGCTGTTTAATGAGGAAGCTCAGTAGCAGATAATTGTATCAAAAGTACTTTAATGCTCACTTAAAAACATTGTTGTGAGGTTGGGGCCGTAATTAGATTATAATTATAAGCAAACATGAAATGGTGATTATTCTCAGCAATTTGGATGGGTTTTTTCACAGCTCTGGAGCTCCTTTTTTTCTGTGTGAGGCATCTTGGTGAGGATTTCTGTGCTCCTTCTGTTCCTCTTGGACAGATTGACAATCCAGTGTTTATTTGAAATAAAATGCATTTCTGCTGAACTGTCATTCAAACTGTCAACAAAAAGGGACAATTTTAACATCAAAAAAGAAAAAATTTTGAAAGGATGGAAAAAATCTATTCTCTTTAGTTGTGGTAGAAGTGATTACAGAACAGCAGGTTCAAGTATTCCATAGATATGAAATATTTCTGGCCAAAGCTGCTCCTCTCAGAGGTGTTTGGTGCTCAGGATGGTGCCAGGATCAGGGGCAACCTCTGAGTTTGGTTTGCATGTAAAGAATCCTTTGGCTGATTCTGCTTTATTTAAATTTTGTGGTTGAATCTGTCTTTCGGCTCTGAAGGAAGATGATTAAATTCTCTCTTTATTTCCCTCTCTCTGTTACCACCTCCCCAGTCCCTCACATGGCATTAGAGGCTCATTTCATTAAATTTATTTATAATTAAGCAGCGATGTATGGCTGTGTTTGAAGGATGTTCCAGCTCTTTTGGAGATTCTAATCAGGGTGCATTAAGGTTAATTACCTAATAATTTACACTATCAATGCACTCACAGACACTTTGATCTTCACTAATTGGGCCACTGAACAAAATAAATAAGAGTTTGCAATATCCCAGCACTGAAAAGAGCCCTTTATGGCATTTATGGTGTCCTTTCTCTCTCCTTGGCCTCTGTGGCTCGTGGGCAGCCTTCAGCAGAGAAAAACAGGAGGAGCAGAAAATGAAAACCCCCAAGCCCATGAGACACCACCCTGTGCTTACAGAGACAGTAAAAAAAATCAAATTTTGACATTTTGCTGCTACAGATGTCAAATACTTCACCTTTCTTTTCTCTCATCCTTCCCTTTGGTGCTCACAATCCATTCAGGAATTTTCCATTAAAGCTCCCTCCAAAGTTTCACTCCAGAATGGAGCAGACATTCCTCCTCCAGTTGGATTCCAGCCTCGTAATTTGAAATAAAAATTTGGGGCCTTTCAATTCCTCACTGAGGGAAATGAGAGTTATTTGGGGAATGGATTCCCCTCATCACCACCACTGTCCAATGTTTCTTAAATTCTTTTAAAGAAAGTTATATCAAAGTGAGAGAGGGAGAGTGTAAAGTTATTTTTCTAATTTTTGGCTTCTTTTATTGCAGGAAAAATCTTTGTGGAAAGCAAAAAAAAAAAAATAAAGGATGGAATGAGGATGATTTTTTCCTCAAAAAAATTAGGAACTTGGACTAGCTCAGAAGGTATTTTTCCTTATTAGTATTTTAAAATACTCTCCATTTAGACTCTTAGCAGATTGCAGGAGGGCAGATTTGGAGATTTTTGAAACTTGCTTGCTTGAGACCTTTTCCTCCAATATTTTCAAGGGAAACTCTCAGAAAAGTGAGGCAAAGAGGAGCTCTGAGATGTTCTTCGTTGTTCGGTGGTATTTTACTTAAATAAACATCAATTAGAAAGAAAATATCCAGAATTTGTACAGGGGCCCTGAACACTGATAAAACCTTGGGTGTAACATATAATAAAGCTTCCACTCTTAAGGATCAAAAGCTGCTCATTCTCGAGGACTCATTTAAACCAAAATTGTCAAACAAAGGGTGATTTACTGGGGAGAGACTTTAACAAAGCAGTCACTTCATCTTTCAAATGCTGTTATAACACCAGTGGGGGACTGGGCAATCTTTATATTTAAGGGGAAATCGATGTAATTGATTACATAAAATAAAAGTGCTCCAAAGTGAACTGTTACTGAATCTGGCTGCAGGAAAAATGCATTGTTTTAAATAAAAAAAAATCAAAATCAGGGTGAGCTTCTTGTAGGCAGAGAACGCACAATGGGCAGCAGGAATTGCACTTTTGATCCCAAAAACTCTGCCAAGAGTTTGGAAAAGCTTTTTCTTTCTGGTGCAAACACTCCCTGCAGCAGAGCTGAGGGCTTTGATTTCACTGGAACATTTTAATGGGTTTTTATTCTTACATCTCTTCCATGAGATGCACACAGCAATTGATCAAATTAGGGTCAAAATCCTAATCCCAACCAAAAGAGTGGTTTTAGGGAAATTGTGGAGGGCACAGCACTCAGATTTAGGTCTGAGTGTCCTCACCAAAAAGCTGTGAGCTCCATCCATCATCCCTTCCACCCTGCACCTCCCCAGGGGAAGGAAATTCAGCAGAACTAAAGGGTTATTTGTCAATTTTAGGAGCACCGTTCCACCCCAGCACTGAATTTCTGGTTTAAAACTTTTATCAGTCTCATATAAAGTGACATTGGGTGATTAAAGTGGCACCCAGCTCACCCATGAAAACGTACAATGGTGTATTTTAAGGCATAGAATAATGAAAATTATGGTTTAGGCTGGCACAACCCAAAATTTGGTATGCAAAGCAGCTGCTCCTAAATTCCTTTCAGGAGGTTTTTTGTTAAAACCATGCAGTTCCTTAAAAGAAAAAAAAACAACATGTCCGCCAGAGATACTTCAATTATCTTTATTTTATATTGTTTTTCTTCTGGAAATAATAGTAAAGAAGGTGCTGGGGATGCTTTTATCTGAAGCAATAAACCTCTGGGATGTTTGAGTGTAATTAATTGCATTGCTTAAAAGTCAGGGCTTCCAGCAGAATATACAATCCCTGACATTTTTGTTATGCATAAACTCGATTAGGCTCATGCCAGAATTAAGCCTGGGGATTGCATTTTCATTCCATTCTTAAATTTTCATTAAAACCAAAATGAGGGGAACTTCCAACAAAAGCTGAGCTTGAGGAAAAAGTGATGACGTGTTCTGGGGATGAGGGATCTGAGGGCTGAGATCCCTGTGTCATAAATGCATTTCTGCCACGTTTGTCAGCTGTTAATTGACATTTCAAAAAACACATTTTAAATACTCCAGAAGCAACCGGGGTTTGTAAAGAAATAACAGCAAAGCTTTCTTTTAGAACACAGTTAAATCAACTCAATTTGCTGCTGAGTTATAAAGTAATTAAATGTTATTAGGGATGGGTCAGTCCCAGCCCAGAGGGATCCAAATGGGGCTCCAGGGGGAGTTTTACCCCAAAAATTCCTGTGGGGTTCAGGGAGGGTGAGGGAGCCCCACGGGAGGGAATTTCAGCATCACTCATGCCCAGGGATGTTCTGCCAGGTGTTGATGTTTCATAAAACACTAAATTGGGTCATTGTGACCCGAATCAAGTCAGGGAACTGAATCCTAAAGACCTGAGGGTGGAAAAAAGGAGAAGGCAGTGGGAACAGCAGGGTTTCACTGAACTTGCAGAGGGCTCAGGGTCTCAGCTCTGGCTGGGATTCTTCAATTCTGAAGAATTGGATTTTTTATTTTTCAGTGGCTGGAGATCCCAATCAATCTGAACCTGGCCAAAGGTTCTTAGAGAAACAGCCCCGAGCTGCTCCTGCTAAAGGTTTCTCGTGGCTCACCCTGAAATGTTATTTTTCTGCTTTAGCCTGGGTTTTGACCTCCCTGCTCCTGTTTGGGTGGGCTGCAGGCAGAGGAGGGTGCAGCGCTCTGATCTCTGCCAGCAGCAGGAAATTCCTCCTGATCCTACACCTTTCTCCTGCTCACAGCCCCCACAGCACTCCCAATCCCTCTCCAGGTCTGTTCCCATAAACAGTGGGGTCATTCCTAAGCTGTGTTTGCTCAGATCCCTCCTCTCAGACAGGAGGGAGCAGCGACAGCTCTGAACTCAAACCCTCTTTGCCTTTTCCTGCTCTTTATCCCACTCCTTCCCCAGGCTGGGGGTCTGAATGAGGGTGGCTTTACTAAAACTGAATTTTATCACCTTCACCTGCTCTTTATTTAGGATTCCATTGTCTGAGCCTGTGCATGGCCCCAGAGAGCCCTGGCAGTGAGTAGAGCTGGATGAAACCCAGTGGTGATTTGATATTTCTTTGTTAATCAGGGCTAATTTTGTCCCTGTGCTTTCCTCTGGTTGGGGAATGGACAATTAACAGCCAAGTTCCTGGAACCAAGGATTTTCTGAGCCCCTTTAGGAGATATTTCTCTCGTGTGCCCGTGTTTTGGAGGCTGTTAATTTGATTTCCATTGTCCTCAGCTTTGCAAAGTTGTGAATACAAAACCACAGCGTGGTTTGGGTTGGGAGAGACCTTAAAGCTCATCCCATGGATAAAAAGATCCATGTGCAAGGCACAGAGATCCATCAATTCAGTGTGCTGGGGCACGAGGGATGAAGGTTTTATCAGCAGCTCAGGGGAAAATTATTTTATTTCATGTTCAATCTGATGGCACTGGGGTTTGACACCGACTGCAAAACCTGAAGCACAAATTTCACCCAAACCCTTTGGAATCAAAGTGATTCCTGACTTCAGTCAGGCCAGGATTTCTGCCCAAATTTGTTTTAACTGGAATGCATAGGTAATTTCTAGATCTCTCTGATTCCCTCTAGGATTCTGCCAGACTCATGGCAGTTTTTCTGCCTCCCAGGATGGTTTTTGTGAATCCCAAAAGCTTCCATTTTGCATATAAGAATTATATCAAATAAAAAAAAAATAGCATGAAGCGCCTTCCAAAATCCAAAGGCCAAAAATTCGGCTAACATAGATTATTCTTTATTATGTAACAATGAGATAATAAATAAATTTATGAATTCACATGACCTGTACAAGGAGCTTTTGTACCAAGTTTGGTACCAGTTATTTGGATTTCATCTTTGTTAATAAACATATGATTATCTAAATTATGTACAATTGTGGAATTAAGGCAAAATCAGATAAAAGACTTTGAACACAACAGAAGGGTTGGGAATTACACAGAAATACAAACAAATAAAGGGGATCTCGTCTCCAGCTGACCAAGTGGTTGTGTCTAAGGAAGGAATCCCTCAAGGTTTGAATACAGCAGTTATCATGGTTCACATTAATTAAAATTGAAGAACAAATGTGAGGTGCCCTGCAGGGCAAAAAATCCCCTCTGAGCCCGGTGAGCTTTGTCTGTGTGGTTAAAACCTGTTATAATCTGCTTTTCCTTCCAGAAATGAGCACATGGAAAAGAGGAACACCTTCCACACCCAACTTAAACACATCCCCAACCCCACAGATTTGTGGGGTTGGACTCGACTGTGGCTGAGCTCAAACATTGGGGTGAACTCTCCAACACACAGCACGCAGAGGAGAGCTCGAGCAGCCACGTGGCATCAACAATTCCCTCTCTCAAGACACAGACATGGGTGACCAATCTATCAGTGCCCAGCTCTTTGGCAGGGACACACTGACTCTTGATCTCACTGAGCTCAAACTCTCAAAAAAACCCCTCTTTCCCCTCAATTTGGGCACCAGTCTTTTCAGAGTTACAGAAAATCCGCTTCTTCCATGAATTCAATGAGTCCAGATCATGAAAGTTGGAATCAATCTTGCAGTCACAGATATTCATTGTCTGCTTTAGTCTCAGCCCACAGATATTTTATTTGAACACACAGAACCCTGTGGAGCTTCTGGAAAGTTCAGGAGGGGCCAAAATCCACAGAGAGAGAGAGAATCCAAATTCACCCATGAGGAACCAAAAAGGAAACCATGGTGACGAAATGATCTTCAGGTGCCAGAGGCAAAGACGAGTCCACGCCTGGCTGGAGTCACAGCAGCTCACAGGGGGAACACCAGGAAGCCAGAGAATGTCGAGTACTGCCATCCTCCCACCAGGTTCCCTTTCTCCAGCTTCAGGTACACCTTGTCCTCCTTGTCCAGGTAGAGCAGGACCCCGTTGGTGGCGGCTTCACGGGTGACGTCCTTGTCGCCGGCAAAGGCAGAGATCACGGGCTTCCCGTTCAGCATCAAATTCACCTGCAAGAGAGCCACCCCTGAACGCTCCAATTAACAGAAAAACATCCAGAACCACCCCTGAGTATTAACTGCAGCATAGGGGAACAATCTTCAGTGTTTTGTTGGCTGTTTTAAACTATTAATGACATTTATTTGGCGCAAGCACACTGATTTTCCATGGGCTGGACACACAGCTGAGCGAGGCATCGACTCAGTTTGTAACACTTTGCCTATTTCAAGGGTTATTCAGTCACAAAGGAGCAAAAAAAATTATTTTCAAGCGATTTGGTCACCCAGAGACGTGATATAAGGTGTCACAGAGGGCTGGGGACTCACATTCCCCAGGAACAGAATGAATGTCCCTCCCGAGGCTGATGGCAGCTCAGTTCTGAGGTTTAGAACAGATTTTTACCTTTATAAACTGCCTCTATTTCTCCATAAAACACTTCAGCAAGCCAGCACGGCTCTGCTCTGAGAGCAGCACCTCTAAATAAAGACAGGCAGGGCTGGGGGAACGGGCACATCCAGGCATTTTTCATTTCCCCCATGGCAAACTCTCAGCTTCCCTCTGGTTTTTCCTTTCTGAGCAGCTCTAAAGCAG
Organism: Malurus cyaneus samueli; assembly: GCA_009741485.1. Taxonomy (NCBI): domain Eukaryota; kingdom Metazoa; phylum Chordata; class Aves; order Passeriformes; family Maluridae; genus Malurus; species Malurus cyaneus. The sequence continues at coordinate 12,896,506 of CM019231.1, read as the reverse complement.
TCACTGAGGGGTGAATTATGGGATGTTCACCCCTATCCACTGTGCTGGTCTGGCAGGTGCTCCCGTTAATTTGAATGAATGAATGAATTAGTGCCCAGCAGAAGTCGGGGCAGCAGAGTTTGGTGTTTATTTGGGATTCACCAGCCTGGGAAATCCACTCCATCAGGCATCCCCAGGGCACCCACTGCAGTTTAATGATGTTTAATGGCTCTGGCAGATGTTGTGGGGGCACAGGAACATCACTTGTGTGGCAAGCCTGCAGGTGATTTAGGACGGGCTCAGTCTGGGCTTAACTCTGGCTGAGACTCAAAGCGCTTTGATCCTCTCCTTGGTTACCCCACACACAGAAAAAGGGCATCAGGGCTTTACTCATTGTTTAATTCGGGTTTATCTCACTCCTTCTGGCCCATCTCTTCAGGTCAGGCTGCCCTGCAATCGTCTGACAGCAGAGGAAACAGCCCAGGTTTGCACCCCATGGTCTCACACTGCTCCAAAGCAGAGCCAAGCAAACCCATCCAACGCTGCACAATCTCCTGCCCAGGAGAGATTTCAGACCATGCCATGGTCTGGAACATTCCCTGAGCCCCAAACTCTCAGGTTTGAGTTCCTGAAACACCAGAGTCTGAGCTTCCAGACTCAAACCTTGGCATCTTTCTTGCTGATGTGAATTTTAAACCCAGTGGCTGACACACAGTTATTCAACCTTCAGCACTCAAGAGAGTGAAGACAGCAAATCCGGAGTGAGGAGAGCAAATCCTGAGCACATTAAACAGTTTATAAACCCATGTTAGAGATTTCCATGAGATCTGTGTTTCATTCAAGGCCTGGTTGGGATCAGGATTTTACATTGTGCTCCAATGGGGGATTTCACCAGAGATGGGATCGTGGCTTGCCCCAGTTCCCTCAAATCTCCACCCTTCACACTCTGCCCTGGAGCTCCACTGCACCCCAGGGAAATGTCTGATTTCTCCTGCAGAAATCCTGCTCAGCTCACCCTGGCAGACTCCAAATCCCATCCAGGAGGAGGAGGGAGCAGGGTTAAGCATCATCCCCCTCATGGGTGGGAAAAAGGGGAGCCACAGATGTCACCTCAGCCCTGGAGGTGCCACAGGAGCTCCGTGAGCTGGCAGGAGGATGGAGGAATTACTCTCAGGAATTTGGTGTTGGCTCAGGAACTTAGAGGCTTTTCCCTCTTCAATCTATTTATTGAACTACAGCAGAAAGTGCAGAATTGCCCTTTTTTTTCTAAGAGATGGCACATCTTTTATATATTTTATGGTGGGAAAAATAAGTTTAAGCAGGTCTAAAGGTTTCCTACAAGACAGGACTATGCCCAACCTTGGTCATCAGCAGACTGAGATTGTAACTGGGTACCTGGCACCAAGAACCAGGGCACAAACCTTTACAAAACCACTCAAATCTGGTTCAGAACCCCAGAATTCCTGTGTTCCACACTGCAAGTTTAACCTGCAGCAAAATACGACTCTTAAGTGAAATTCAGAGCTCTCTTTCACTCTGGGTCACTCATTCTATTGAATGCTTTATGTCACCCCAGACCCTCATGGCACAGAAGTGGAGCTGTGGTGATTTATCTGAGCTGAGGGTGCTTTATTTCAGCTGTTCTCTTTAAATTATTGACTTCACTGCTGGGAAGCCAACGCCACAGATTGCTGTAAACGAAGCTATTTCTCCTTAAAACCACATAAAATCCTCCTGTGCTCAGTCAAGATCCCATCCCAAAATAAACAATTTAAATAAAGATTTTATAATCATACCTGATCAACATACCTGAATTGTTTGACTCTGGTAGACTTTAATGACGTGAAAATTGAAACTGTAAATTCCTTTCCTTGGTGACACAAAGACGGACTCCAAGGTGAAAAAATTGCCCACGTTTACCAGGATCTACAAACAGAAAAATATAACATGGGGATTAGTGCAGGTAGTGAGTGCTAAACAAAAATACAGATTGTTAACTTTAGAAACCATTCATCCATGGAAAATTTTTTATCCACATCTATGTTTTCTCTCAATTGCATTGGCATAGCTCATAAAATGAGTATTTAGTTTTATTTATAGTACAGCTTTACTACAAATAAACCAGGATAGGAATTATCCCTTACTTTACTACTACACTATGCATTCAAGTCCTTTCTTCTGTATGTGTGAATGGAGTTTAAAAAGGTATTTTTGTTCATCTTTCCCCCAAAATGACATCCAAACACCAATTCTGGGAACGGCACCATTGCCAGAATGGCAATTCTGGAATAACTTTTGACTAAAGAGCAATGACCAAGCCAACACTGCCTTCCCAAAGTACCAGGTATGAATGAGGACTGTGAGAACAACACGAGATATTCCCAATTCACAGCCAGCCCGAGTCACTGGAACATCTGGCACATCCCATCACAAACTGCCTGTGAGCCTCCCGTGGTTGTTATGAGTGCTAATAATAATTTGGGTTTGATTAAACGGAGACAATTAACAGAGGAGAACATTTTAAATGAGCATGATCACCATCCGTGTGTTACCCATCCTCAGCAATGACTGCACTTTGCTTTCTTTGCTTTATTTACTTTATTTTTAATTGGTATTTCCAGGCTCCTTCGTGCCGGGCACAGCCCTGCAAAGCCTCTGGGACAGTCTGTGGATTCAGGGGCATTCACAGCACCGGCACTGAGCTGTGTGACACCCCTGGGCATTCACAGCACCGGCACTGAGCTGTGTGACACCTCTGGCCCCGGCTGTCACCACAATTCACTGCCGCGACAGCAGGGAGTGGGAACAGGAGAACCATCAGCCCCGAGGGCTCTGGAGCTGCCCCGGGCAGGAGCTGAACGCGATTTGCATCTGCATCTTGAAATCGGTGCTGAGCGGAGCTGGAATGGGACGTACGCTGGGAAACTTAAAGGATTTCCCCGAAAAATTTTCTCTTCTTCCCCCCGCCAAAAGCTGCACAAACCCTACACGGGCTGCCCCTGAGATAGCGCTGTCCCCGAGCCCCTCGGGGCGATGTCACCCCGCCGGTGTCACCGAGCGCTGCCAGCCCGGCACCTCCCGAGCTCTGTCCCCGCTGCACCGCGGGGCCGGGGGACAAACGGGGAACTTCCAGCCCCCAGCCTCCTGTCCCTGCCCGAACCCTAGCCCGGGCGTGGATCCCCCCGCACCCCGGGAAAGGGCGAGGCTGCCGGCGGCACCTGTTGGCCCGGGCGCGGCGCTCACCTGGTCGAAGTAGATGATGCGCGTCTTGTTGCTCATCTCGGAGGGCTCGTGGTTGGTGCTCCGCACTGCCGAGAAAGCCACCTTGGAGTTGGCCGCCCGCACGGAGATGCCGAGCGGCGAGGAGGACGCGCCCTTGGCGTCGGGGGCCGGGTTGGAGTCGCAGACCACCAGGCACTTGCCCTCCAGGACGATGGGCTCGGTCTCGTTCTGCGCGGAGACGGCGCGGCCGCCCAGCGCCAGGGCCAGCAGCATCGCGGGCAGCAGCCGCCAGCCCATGGTCCGCACCCGCGGCCGCCGCTCCGCGCCCCGCTCCGGCCACCGCGGGAGGCTCCGCGCACGCTCGCGCTTCGCTCTCCTGTCCGCCTCCGCCGTCGCTCCGCGCTCCTCCGCTCTCTCCGGCTTTCCGCTCCTCCTCCGGCTCCTCGGCTCGCTCCGCGTCCGCTCCGCTACGGCACCGCTCTCCTCCGCTCCGCTCTCCTCCTCTCCGCGCTCCTCTCCGCCGGCTTTTCCCTCTTCTCTGCTGCTCTTTGCCTCCTCCGCCCACCGACGTCTTCTTCTTCTTCTTCTTCTTTTTCCCTCTCTTTTCTTTCTTTCTTTCTCTCCTTTCTTTCTCTTCCCGGTCCTTTGCCGAGCTCTTTAAAACGCACCGCAAAAACCTGCCGAGCCAAATACGCGCTGTCCACAAAGCCCTTTCCTCCCCTCTCTCCACATCAAAACGGAGCGTGAGAAGGGGAGGTGGCATGAAAAAAAAAAGCCTTCAGGTGAATTTATTGACGAGAGAGAGAAACGAGAGATCACGTAGAAATAAACCCGTTTGGCTGTGCCATGGTTGCTATCGGAGCGGGAGATCCGGGATGCTCAGAGCGGAGTGGAGCGGCGGCACCTTCCCCAAAGCTGCCAGATGGTGTTCTGGTGTTCTGACAGCCCGACAGAGCGCTGCGCACTCCTCTCCTGCCTCTTCTGACTCTCCTGTCTCTCCTGCCTCTCCCGTCCTTTCTGTCTCTCCCTCTGTCCCCGTCACCAATCCCCCCTCCTTTCCCCTCCCCAGCAGTTGTGTCATAACGAACCTGCCCAGCTCCCACCCAGCCCCGCACGGTCCAGGTTTCATTCCCAGACCCTCCCCTCGGAATCGCCCCCAACTCACGCACACCCTCCCGGGAAACTTGGGAAGCGGCAGCAAAGCCCGAGGGAAAGCGCCAGGACATTGCAGCATCCCCGAATTTTAGGAGGAGGAGGAGGAGGAAGGAGAGAGCACTGCCGCACCTGAACCTGCAGGACTCCCCCCGGGCACGGAGCTCCTGGGCAGCTGTTGGCAGCTGGGCTTTGGGCAGGACACCCCGAACACGCAGCAGGGACAGCTTTCCTCAAATCCCTCACACCCTGAGGTCACAGCAGCGCTTTCCTGTCTGCTCCGTGAGGATGGTGCCAGGTGCCACCTGATGGTGCTGCCACAGGGCAGCTTCTGCTTATTCCGTGATTGAACTCCTCTATGAACAGTTTATTCTTGTGATGTGTGCTGTATTCCGTGATTGTATTCCTCTGTCTGTGAACAGTTTATTTTCATGATGTGTGCTGTACTCCATGATTGTATTCCTCTGTCTGTGAACAGTTTATTTTTGGGATGTGTGCTGGGAGGTTTGGGAGGCTGAGCAGGCACCTGGGCTTAGTTCTCCCATGAATTTTGAGATTGTTAAAAGCATGAGGGGTTTGGTGCTGCTGATGGTTTCTAGACGAGATCCCTCCTGCATCACCTGGCCCCATTTGAAAGAACCTCCAGGCAAAACCCAAATTCCCCTCAGGGCTGGACAGAAAGGGCACAGTGCTTCCAGAAACACAACTGGCTACACAGATTTCCACCAAAACAACAAAAAAAAAAGTGCCAATAGTCTGCAAGAAACTGAGCATCTGATTTTTAGGTAGATGCCTTTCAATACAGCAAATTTTTGGTGCCTTTCAACAGATGTGTCCTGGGCCAATCACTGCCAGCAGAGCCTTTATCCCTGGGTGCAGACAGAAGGAATTAAAGAAGCAGCAGGAAACAAAAAGGAGGAATAAAAAGCACCAAAATCCACTCTGTGCTGAACACCACAGCTTTCTGTAGGCAAACGTGAGCTGGGGTTGGTTTCCAGTTGATGTGGGGATCTGAGGGTGAGGTGCTAAAGCTGCAGAGCTCGGCAAACTCTTTGTGAAGCCACAAAACAGCCAAAATTCTTTTCAGCAAACACCAAATGCAGAACTCTCCAAAATTCAGAAGGCCAAGCTCAAATTTTGAGGAATCCCATTGACAGGCAAGAGGCAATAAGACACAGCAATGGAAATTCAGTTCAATTAAACTCACAGCCTCTTTCCCTTTCTGGACCCATGCTGAGGAAGCCTGAAACTGTCTCCAGTGGGAAGAATTTTCCTGTTTTGCAGGGAATTTAGAGGGTTGAGGCAGCTTTCTGACAGAGGGAAGAGCCACAGGGAGAACCAGGATAAAGCACCATGTTTGCATTTCCATTTCCTTTCACCTCTCGCCCTGTAAACCCGCATTAAACACAATTTTTGTATCAATATTGCATGATGCCTTCCAAAGCCGTTTCAAAACAGAACCTCTTGCTTTGTTTAATGAGCCATTTGCCTTACCAAAGGGAGGAATAATCAGCCTCAGACTTCCTCTGCTGCTTTTGAGCTTCGTGCTGGTGTCTGGAGGCCTCGGAATCCTTCGAACCCCTCGGTGACGGAGCCCTCCTTCCTCTCCTCTCCTTTCCTTTCCTTTCTTCTTCAGCCTAATTACATTTCCCTTCTGTCAGGCTGAGCTGTTTGCTGGGCGTGGAGAGGTTTTTTCAGGGAGCTGAGCACCCACAGCCCCTCTCAAGGTCCCCCAAACTCTGAGCCCACCTGTCATGATCTGCTCTACACAAACAGAGGTCGTGATGGTTCATTAACTGAATCTCAGACTGCAAAAGAAACAGGGACAAGGATTTTTTCAAAACCAAAAGCACTTTTATTGAGTGCCAACAACACGATTTATGTGATAGAAGGGGGAGAGAGGGAGAAAAAAGAGAAAGGGAGAGACAGTTGGGTTATAGCTACCAACGGCACAGATCCGTCTTCATCCATGGGGAGTGTTTGTAAAGATCTTTTCAGAAAAATCTCTTTAAACGAGGAGATGTTGGACTGAAAGCACACAGAGAGGGGGTTCAACCCCAGAATTCCCATGGCAATCCCAGTCTGTGGTTTTGGAGCTCTGTGTTCAGGTTTTCCCCGGGTTGTGACCCCACTTTGGGCTGGAAGAGCTGCCCGGTGTCTCCATGTGGCCATGTGGCTACTGAACAGCTGGCCATGGCTCTGTGCTGTGAACAGAGACAGATTCACCTGGCTAATGAGCCTGCTGCTTCTTGAAAAGAGCCTGGAAATATTCCAGAAAGTGAATTTCACCTCATTTGTAGGAGCATAAAATGGAAAGGGATCCTATAGGAATATGAAATCTTCAGCACGTGCACATGACTGCAATGAACAGAAATTTTTGGGTTTTAATTCGAACAGATGCAGAGTCAAGCCTAGATTTTTCTTGTTTTTTTTTTTTTTTAATCTGAAATCCCATTTTCCTTGCTGTTTTAATTAGGCTTTTTCTGTAATTTGCTTATTTTAACCCACCCCTCCTCAATCCATCCCATCTTCAAGTATTTTTAAAAATTTCTCCGGCAGCAGAACAGAGGAAACAATGAAAAACAATTGCCTACCTGTATTTTCTGGGCTGCTTTAGCTTTCCTGCCCCTCTGCTGGGACAAATTTGCGTTTTGTTGGCCTCCTCAGGAAAGAGAATTTCAAATTTCCCTGTGAATTTTAGAGGTGATTAAGAAAATGAGTCAGCAGGACGCCTTGCAAGGTGCAAGTGCTGGGATTTGCTGACAGCTCTGGCATTTGAGGTCTTTATTCAGCATTTCTGGGCAGGACTGCAAAGCTGAACCCACCCCATGAAAATTGGGGCTTGAAATGCTTCATTGATGGATTTATCAGGGTGAAAGTGAGAGAAAAATGTGACCCTGAGGGTTCTCTTTGCTTCTTTCTACACCCCAGGTAGGAGCAGTTGTTTGAAACATCAACAGGCCAGCAAATGTCATCATTAATATTTGCTAAACTGTCCACAAATAGCATAGTATTTCTTGTATTTTTGTTTATTCCAAATATTTCCAGGAAATATTTACATGTTAGACCCTCCTGTAAAAACAAAGGGTTGGTGTATTAAGACCATAAAATCAAGTACATGCATTAACTGCTTTTAAAATATTTAATACTTGTTATCAGGCACGATTTAATTCTTGGTTTATTATTGTATTTCAATTCACGTCTAGTAAAGAACTCCTCTTTTTTTTTTCCCCATGTTTTTCTGTTCATTTACCTGATCCATCTGTGCAATCTGATAAAATAAATAATTTTGCAAAGCTCTGCCTTGCCCTGTGAGATGCTCTTAGATGTTTCAGCAGCATTTTAATGAGGCAAGAAGCGAGATTTTTTTCACTCAAATGGCAGAAAATCAGATGATACGGCCAGAAAAGCAGCAAACCAGGCTGGCAGGAGAAGATTCCTCTTTTGGCAGGAGGGAAGGACCAAACAAAGGGGGTTTTTTTTCTGTGTTTTGAGCAAGGTGGGAATGGTGAGCTCGGGATGGGCTTTGAGAGGCTCCAGCACCTGCTGTGCTCAGTTCAGCTCCAAATGCTGAATTGATTTTGTGGATACATTTGTGGGCTAGTTTGGTGTCAAGGAAATAGAAAAATTAGCAAAAAGGGTGTAATTTAACACATCTCCACCCATCCAGGGGTGCAGGTCACCTCCCCTCATCAGAACTTGTCCCAGGTTTATTCCTCACCAAGGGGTTTGCACAGCAACATCCACTGAGAAAACAAATATAGGGAGTAATCTTTAAAATAAGTATTTAAAACATTATTATAATGCTTTAAAATGCATTAAAATAAGTATTTTAAACAGTGACCAAGCGGTTCTCCATTGATTAGATCCCCTCTTTGATATTTGGATGGATTGGACGGATTGAAAGCCTTGTGTTGATATTCAGGGAGAATTTTTTTTTTTCTGGAGATTTTGAAATCTCCATTTACCTGCAGAAAGGGAGAGGAAGGATTTACACACTTAAACCACGACATTTTGTGCATTTTGGGGCCAAGGAACTGGAGAGTGCTTCACCCAGTGCAGGCAAGGCTGGGAGAGCAGAGCACTCACAGCAGCACTGTCCTTTCACAGGGAGAGTTCAGTAAATCCATAATCGAAAGGATTTGGGGTTTGATCTTCCTAATCAGCTTAATTCCCCACAGCAAAGTGAGAGATCAGATTGTTTGAAATGGCAGAATTCCAGGGGACAAGCTTCAATGACAGCAGCTCTATCTGGGAGTTATTTGAGTTATTTACTGACTGGGAAAAGTTCTCTCTTTGGAACAGAGTTGAGCAAAAATTATAAATTTCTGTTTACAATCGCATCTTTTCAGGCCAAGGCCTCTCAGGAAAATTTCTAGGAGCTACAAGAAGAATTGTGGTATAAATCTGCTCATCAGGAGTTGATCTTTATGGACAACAACCTTTGGGGTTTGGGGTTTTTTTTAGGACAATGTTTATGAGCAAATGACATCACACAGCAGAGATCATCAGTTATTTGCCCTCGTGCAAAAGAACATCAGTGATTTTTATTTCCAAACACTGCAGCACTTTTAAATTCTCACATCCAGAGACTTCAAATCTGCATCTGAAACCCTTTGTTTCAAATGCCTTATTTGTCAGAGGAGCTTAAAGCAATGTTTAGCTACTTTGTGGCTTTCTCTTGTTTAATTATCGCTGATTGCCATTGAGTAAAATATCCCCAGTGGGCAAAATCCATCCCTGGGTAAACAGGCAGCGAGTGGGAAGGATTAAAGCTCATTTAGCAACTCCTGCAATCATTTCAGAGTACACCCAAAAAGCCCCAGTGCTGCTCAGACTCAGCACACCCTGCTGGGAGGGGAAATGTTCAAATTGTGCCAAAGAAAATCTGATTTTCACAAGGTGTTCACACCTGCATGTGTCTGAGCTTCCAGGGGCTCTCCTGTTGTTTGCTGCTCTGGGAGGAAAGCAGCTGCTTCAGCTTTCAGGGAGTTCTAAACAGTGAAAAAAAGAATGTAAAATGGAATATGCTAAAAAATTAATATTTACATTTGATTTGGAGAGAAAACCTACCAGTTCTGGCAGCCTGGTTGAGCCATTCAGTCAGGGACTGAGATCTTATTCCTGTGAAATTCCACATTGAGATTTTGGATATCCACATTGAGATTTGTGAATGTCCACATTGAGATTTGTGAATATNTATCCACATGGAGATTTGTGAATGTCCACATTGAGATTTGTGAATATTCACATTGAGATTTTGGATATCCACATTGAGATTTGTGAATGTCCACACTGAGATTTGTGAATATCCACATCCAAATTTGTGAATATCCACATCCCATTTGTGAATATCCACATCCAGATTTGTGAATTTTCACATCCAAATTTCTGAAATTCCACATCCACATTTGTGAATATCCACATTGAGATTTCTGGGAGTGTGTCTGGGGAGAACCTATCCAGCAGCTCTTTGGGTCACCTCAGCTCATCCTGGGCTAAAAGTTTTCACTCTGTTCTGCCCTAAAATGAGCATTTTAAATCCTGTTTGTGTTTCTGAGCCGTCACAGTCACAGGAGTATTTTCCACTTTCAGCTGAGCTGTCAGGGAGGAAAGCAGAGCAGCAACTGCCCCACAGCTGAATTTTGGGAATTAATTCCCTGAGCAGAACTTTTTAACCCCTCACTAAACTCTCACATAATCTCAGAATACGCCAAAAGCCAGCTCAGTGGGGTTTGGAGGGAAACAAATAACCCAGATGGAAAATTTCTGCAGTTTTTTCTGGTCAGATTGCTCCTAATATTGGTATTTCCCACAAAGAGAAGCATCACCCCAATGCTTGGAGCTTTCTGACTTTTGCAGGGTAAAACCATCCCCTACCAAGGAGGGATTTTCAGGAAATCATCCACAGGGAGACCTGGAATTTGTCTGAATAATCCCAAGAAAATGTTAAGGTATAAAAAATATTATTCTTCATACCACTAAAACACAATAACACAATTTAAGAGACTTGCAAAACCCAGCCTTATGCAAAACAAAGAAATAAAAAATCAGGTAAGGAACAAAACCTATTTATTTTTTCCACATAAATCAGGATGTCTCAAACTCGCAGGCACTGAAAGAACAGCTTATTTGGGAAAATTGAAACATTTCCCACTCCACAGAAAGCTTTGTGCTCTCTGAAGGGGAGAGAATTTCATGCCAGGAAGGTTTTTGGGCATTAATTTTTGTAATTGATGCTCCAGGATATTCACACAAAGGCACAGAGATCGACCACTGGGGCAGGATGTGTTTTTAATTGGAAGAAGCCGTGCCAGCTGAGCTATAAAACAAGTACAAGATGTTGGAATAATAGAGAAGAAAGACTTGGGGGAAAAGGAATGAGGGGGAAAAAA
>CM019231.1:12802206-12859622 GCA_009741485.1 Malurus cyaneus samueli | reverse complement strand
GCCATGGGTTTCTGACTAGAAAAGGTTTCCCGCTGGCAGTTCTATCCCCAGACATTACCAGCACATCTTCTAAAGTTGTAAAAGCCCCTGTATATTTGATATCGTGTGGACTTGCACCAGGTTTCAAAGGGAGATGATATTTGCTGGGCAGGATGTCAGCAGGACATGAAATATGAATGAAATTGTAATTTTATGGCTCTGAGCACTCTGTATCCTCCACAGCCAGATGAAAAACCACTCTCTAAAAACACTTGAATAACTTTTTTTTTTTTTCTTCTTCTTTCCAGCTAAGCCAGGAAAAAATCCTCAAAATCATGAACATGGTGAAAAATAAAGAAGTGAGCATTGAAGGAGCTCTGCATCTGGCACAGAGGGAGGTGTTTGCTGAGAAGGTGAGGCCGCTCCTTTGATCTGTTCTGCACCATGTTCAAAGGTAGGAGCACGATCTGGAGAGCCCTGCTGGGGTGAGGAGCATGTCTGGAATATTTCCAGGGGTGCAATCCCAGTTTGGGAAACACAAACATGATCTGGAGGGTTCTGATGGGGTGAGGAGCACATCTGAAATTATTCCAGAATACATCCAGTTTGGGAAAGCACAAACACTCTCTGGAGAGCCCTGCTGGGGCGAGGAGCACATCTGGAATGATTCCAGAGCACAATCCCAGTTTGGGAAACACAAACATGTCTGTGAACCTGATGGGTGAGGAGCACATCTGGAATGATTCCAGGGGTGCAAACCCAGTTTGGAAGCACAAACACTGTCTTAGTAGCCTGCTGGAGTGAGGAGCATCTGGAATGATTCCAGGGTCGCAATCCTCCTTGGGTAACACAAACACTCTCTGAGAGCTCTGGTGGGTGAGGAGCATGTCTGGAATGATTCCAGGGGATGCAATCCAGTTTGGAAACCAAACATGCTCTGAGAGCTCTGATGGGTGAGGAGCACATCTGAATGATTCCAGAGGGAACAATCCCAGTTTGGAACACAAACATGCTCTTAGGTCTGTGGGAGTGAGGAGCACATCTGGAAAATGATTTCCAGGGCACATCCAGTTTGGGAAGTTGCAAAGAGCCCCAGTTTGTCCCCAACAGGGCAGGTCCGAGTGGCTGGTGCTGCCTGTGTCCTGTGGGATGGACATTCCGTGCAGACGCTGCAGGGATGTCTCTGCCTGGATTCAGGAGTGCAAATCCATGCAGGTGTTGTTGTTCCAAGGGCAGCATCGAGTGCTGGATTAGCAAATGTGGGGCAGAATCACGGAATTGCAGAATCTGAGTGGTTTGGGTGAGGGACCTTAAAACCCATCTCATTCCACCTCTCTGAACTTCCCAGGGTGCTCCAAGCCCCGTCACCGGGCCTGGACACTCAAGGATCAGGGCAGCCACAGCTCCTCTTTCCCACAGCCTCACTGCCCTCATGATAAAGGATTTTTTCCTGCTATTTAATCCAATCCTCCTCTCTGTCAGTGAAGCCACTCCCTGCCCCTGTAAATAATTTCTCTCCCCATCTTTGTGAATGTGATTAATGAATTTCAGGAGGATCCTTCCCTCCATCTCCGTGTGGAATTCTGAAAATCCCCCAGTGCTGCTCCTGTTCACAGGCAGAGATTTCACAGTTGGATTCAGGTGCCCAAAACCCAGCCCCGTGTGGGATGTGTTGGTGATTTCTGTTCTCATTTCCAGGATCCACAGGATTTGTTGACTGGCTCACAATTTAATTTCATTATCTACAAATACAAGCACTACCGCTGGCAGAAACGCATTTTGCAGGTACCTTCAAAAAATTCTCACTTTTGGTGCAGTGTTTAAAAATGTATTAAAGCAAACCCGTATTGACAACACCCGAGGGTGATTTCCTGGTTCCATGAAGCCAGAAACAAAGGTTTTGTGGGTTTTTTCCTGGATTCACTAAAATTTCTTGTAATTGGGACAAAATTTGATAATGAGCAAGTTTGAATTACGCAAGCTACAGGGTGTTTTTGGTTTTTTTACTACATTTTAATTATGCAAAATAGAATCTCCTTATCCATCAATATCCCCTTTCTTTTTTTTTAATTAAAAGATTATTTGCTTAGACATAAAGTAAAAAAATGAGAAAGAGTGTTGCTAGAGGTGGAATTTATCAGCCTAGGGGTCTGGTAGCAGCTTATTATTCGTTCTCCTATCACCAGCAAACTTCAAAAGTCAGAGATGATCATGAGAAAGGTTCTGCTTCGGAGATTTCCTGCTATAAACAGGACAGAGGGAAAGGCCACAGGCGGTGTTTGGTTGTTTGCTCACAGGTTTTTAATTTAGAATTGTTCTGAACACCTTCCCTGCATTTCGGTGCTGGGGCAGGGATGGAGGAAGCGAGGATGATCCTGCTTTTAATTTGGGCTGAAGCGGAGGATTCTGCTGGAATGGAAGCTGTGCATGGCCAGGCAATTTCTTTCAGGGTTCATTATAATTTACAGAGGTTTCCTCCAAATTTTGGCCCAGTCACTTCTGTGAGATGATGAGAATTTAAAAAGGACCCATATCTCAGAGTGATAAATCCTGCATATTCATCAAAAGATGCACATGAGCTTATGAGGAATATCATTTTTTTTTTTTTTTTGTAGCTAAAACAAGCATTGTGCAGTATCTTGATCATGGAATAGAATGTTAAAATTCTATTTATTTTGCTCTTTCACCTAAATGAAAGGTGAAACAAATACTTTTACCGATTGGTAACATTTGGTGTCTGCCTTTGCCTTTCAACAACGAGAATTAACGGAGAATTTTCTCCTGCAGCTCGATTTCAACAGCAGGACCATCTTTAACATCGAGAAAGGCACCATCAAGAAGCAGTTCCCTTTCTCCCAAGTCAAAGGCTGCGAGGACGCTGACAGGAGGCGCTTCAGCATCGCCTTCCACGGGCGCCAGCACTACGAGCTGGAGGCAGTGTCCCTGGAGGACAAGAGAAAGGTGAGAGTGTCCCCTGTCCCTGGAGGACAAGAGGAAGGTGAGAGTGTCCCTGGAGGACAAGAGGAGGGTGAGAGTGTCCCTGGAGGACAAGAGGAGGGTGAGAGTGTCCCTGCGAGGGAAAGAGGAGGGTGAGAGTTGTCCCTTGGAGGACAGAGAAAGGTCGAGAGTGTCCTGTCCGTGTCCCTGGAGGACAAAAAGTGAGAGTGAGAAGAGGAGGGTGAGAGTGTCCCCTGTCCTGCAGTAGGTGCCCTGGAGGACAAGAGAAAGGTGAGAGCTTGTCCTGCTCTGTCCCTGGAGGACCTAAGAGGAGGGTGAGCCATAAAATTACAATTTCATTCATATTTCATGTCCTGCTGACATCCTGCCCAGCAAATATCATCTCCCTTTGAAACCTGGTGCAAGTCCACACGATATCAAATATACAGGGGCTTTTACAACTTTAGAAGATGTGCTGGTAATGTCTGGGGATAGAACTGCCAGCGGGAAACCTTTTCTAGTCAGAAACCCTGGCAAGAAGTGAAAACATCAATTTCTTACCCTGAGCGTGAATTCCTGTGTGCACGAAAACATGAAAGGAAAATCAGAAACATTTGAAATTTTCGGGGTGAAGAGGGGACAAACTGCTGTTGGTGCAGCTGCCACAGGGACTCGGTGAACCCCATGAAAAACCGGGGTTGCACTTCCCCTTTTTCTACCAAAACAGGAGGCTGAGCTGATACACAAATTTCTGTCACACTGGGTCCTGCAGGTGTGGCTGTGATGGCAAACAGGAGGGAAAAAAAAAAATCAGAGGGGAAAGGCGTGACAAAAACACGGAGCTGCAGCTGCCCCAGCACTGGCAAAGCTCTTCCACCACCTCTGGAGGGGAATAAAAAACCGTGCCCTTTTCCCTGTGACAAACCAAGAGCAGGGAATAGGTTTGCCCTGGTTCAAGCAGCTGCTGTGGGGTTTTGCAGTAAATCTCTGTGAGCTGAGGAGCGAGGGGAGCTGTGCAAGCAGGGCTGGACCCCCAGCACTCAGCCAGGAGAGCCCAGACCCTTCTAAGCAGCACCATCCTCCTCCTCCTCCTCCCTCATCCCCTTTTCCCAGTGTCTGCCAGTCCCATCAGCTGTCCCAGGAGTTTCCAGGAGTTTCCCTCTGTCCAGTTCATCCCATTTCCAGCCATGCAGAACTGACCCAGCAGAGGCTGCAGGGCTCAGAGTGTGGCAGGAGCTCACACAAACCCCCGGTGATGTGTGCTCAGCCCTGGCACATCCATCACCTCCATCCCAGCAGGATTATCAAACACTGCTCTTGCCTACAATAGAAACCACTTTTTCTCCCCTGCAATTACCTTATGGAAATTTCCAGCACAGATAATGTGCAGTGTTAATAAATCCTCTCTACCACGGCGATAGAAGAGTGATTTTCTCTCCTCGTAGTGGGAAAAGTTCACACTTTACAACTTTCTCGAGAATAAAGCACAGAAAAACATCGTCTGCTGCTCATCTTCTGCACACACCCTCTGATCTACAGCTGCTCTGAGCTCCTCTCACACAACAGCCCAGCACATCAAACAGCCTGCAAATATTCCAGTGAAGCACAAACTCATCCCTGCTTTCTGACAAACCATCCCCAGTGCTTCCACACCGGTCAGAACCTTTTCTGCTTTATCAGAGACCATCCCCAGCGCTTCCACATGAGCTAGAACCCTTTGGACTTTAATTGAAACCATCCCCAGCACTTCCACACCAGCCAGAATCCTTTGGGCTTTATCTGGGACCATGCCCAGGGCTTCCATATGAGCTAGAACCCTTTGGGCTTTAATTGAAATCATCCCCAGTGCTCTCACATGAGCCACAACCCTTTCTGCTTTACCTGGAACCCTCCCCAGTTCTTCCACACCAGCCAGAATATTTTCTGTTTTACCTGGGACCATCCCCAGCATTTCCACATAAGCTAGAACACTTTCTGCTTTAATTGAAACCCTCCCCAGCATTTCCAGACCAGTCAGAACCCTTTGGGCTTTACCTGGAGCCATCCCAGGCACTTCCACACCAGCCAGAATCTTTCTTTCTTTCACTGGAACCATCCCCAGCACTTCCACATGAGCCAGAACAGTTTCAGCTTCCCCTGGAACCATCCCAGGCATTTTCACACCAGCCAGAACCCTTTCTGCTTTACCTGGGAGAAAGCCTCTGGTGCTGGTGTGTGATCCATGGCTGGGAAATCCTCTCTGTGTCATCAGAGTCCTACGGGGTGGCCCAGTGTGGTTTGTTCATGGATCACTCCTGTATTGGCACAGCTCTGCTCCTTCCTCCTCTCTGCCTCTCTCTCTTATGAAATCTTGCAGCCAAGGGCTTTTATTCAGTGTTACTTCCTTTTCTGCTGAGAGCTGAAAGGAACAATAATGATGCTTTGCTTCCTGATGGCAGCTCTGTGAAAAGACCAAAAAAAAACCATTTAGAAGCTGTTAATTTGCTTTTTCTGAGCTGATATTTGTGTTATGGTGATTTCCTGAAATCACTGAACCTCAAATGCTGAAATTATGATTGATTACTATCTATGGGGATTTATTCCTCTGGATCTATCTGGGTTATTCTTTATTGGGATTTATTCCATTAGATCTGTCTGAACACCCGTGATTTTTTATTTACCCAAATAATTCCATGCTAAATGTGAGGAAGTTTGCCTGAGGAGCACAAACTCGGTGCTCAGTGCTCCCAGCAGTGTTTTTATGCACAGCAGCGATTTTTAACACCTCCCCAAACTCCAGCAGGAACATGGATGGGAGCACCGAGGAACCTGCAGCTTCATGCACGAGATTCCTCTGAAGATAAAGAATATTTTAAACTTTTTCTTTGCTGTTTGTGCTGGAGCAGAGAGCCCAGAGATTAGAAGAGGAAATTACTGAGCAAAATCAAACCCAACCCTGCCAAAAAGGGTTCAGGTACAGGGAAAGCACCACCTCTGCACTTCCACAGCGCCCCAAAACCATGTCAGAATCACTCTGAGGAGTGAAAGTCCTGCAGAGGCAGAAGGAAGGTGAACTCTTCACGTTTTAAAATTTCTCCTCCTCCAAGCAGAGGCAGAAGGGAAAACCAAAAGCTCTGCAGCGTCACCTGCAAAGCAGAGTTTTTAAGAAGGGACAGGAATTGAAAATTTTTGGTTTTGGTGGTGGCTCTCGTTCCTCTGAGCTCTAAAAGCAGCTTTTCAGCAGAAAAGGCACAGGAAGTTGAGAAGGTCAATATATGCTCATATTAATCATCTGAACTGATTAAAAGCTGGGCTGAGTCTTTGAGGGAATGTCAGCTTAACACAGGCCAATAATGGACCAGGGCCTAAGTCCAGATCTCCTAAAGAAATATTTAATAAAAGATCATCTTTCAATGCCTTCAATTCTGACTGCTCCACGTCCAGCATGACAGGATGGAAATTTTTCACTGAACTAGAAGAAGAAATCATGGGGAACATGTTTGACAGCTACCTGAAGCCATTTGGTTAAAATAAAACACGAACTAATTCGCTCAGAATCAAATTTCTAGCCCTGGCCTGTTTCCCCTTAGAATCCTCAGCCCTTGAGGAGTTACAATTTCTATTTTAAATTAAAGAATCCCAAGGAACTCTTTGTACAATGATTCCAGCAGCACAGAATGTTTTAGAACAGGACAATGACAGGTTTCATTCATAAAGGTCCTGCAGGGTTACAGGGTCTGAGAGCTCAACTGCTGCTCCTGGAGCAAAACACCTTCAATTAATCCAAAGTGGTTAATTACACCTTCCTTTAATAAAGGCTCCGGTGTAATTTTCTTTTCTCACTCTTGGTTAATCGATTCCAGCCTAAGCCAGGATCACGTGCTGCAGAAAATTCAGGAGAATAAACTGCAGTGGAGATGGAAATCAGGGGAAAGGGTTTGGAATCAGCAGGGAAGGGCAGGAATTCTTCATGCACTGTCTGAGCAAGGCACGAGGGGAATGTGTGAAAGCGTCAGATTTGCTGCAGAAAATCATCAACAACTCTGTCCAACCTGGCCTTGGGCAATCCCAGGGATCCAGGGGCAGCCACAGCTTCTCTGGGAGGAATTTCTTCCCAATATCTTGAAAAACAAGAGCTGAACCCAATGATAAAATAAATAACCACGGCATGAACTTTACCAAAACATCTCTGCCTCTCATTCAAGCATGAACGTTCCAGCAGGGCTGGAATGCTCCCACAAAGTATTTCAGAGCTGAAAAACAAAGCCTTTCCCTGAAAACTCGCTTCACCTGACAATTACTGCCTAAACCTGTTTCATAAAAGAGCTCTGTTTTTTTTTGTGTTTTTGGTTTATTTTTTTCCCTGTGGAATGGTGCTGAAACAGAGGGGAAGTCAGAGCTCCTCGTGACTTCACGGGGGTTTGATCTCAGCATTCCTCTTCATTTCACGTGATGGAGACACCAACAAGGTCTGAGCAAAACTGGAAAACCAACCAGACACGTTAGGAACAATCCCTGCTCTGGGGGGTTTTGCTTTTTCTGTTTCCTCAGTGCTCATCTACACAGAAATCGATGGTATTGCAAATTCCAGCTATTTCTGTTTGATTTATTAATTCTGATTCAGGTTTTACAAAAGAAAAATATCGATGCACAGTTGTGCTACACTGAACTGGAAGATTTATTAAATGTGAGGGGCGTGGGGGAAAGGGGCGTGTGAGAACAGAAGGGGAGGAATTTCAAATTGAAACTTCTGCCAAGTGAGAATGAAACTAAATCCGGGTTGAGGGTGACATCTAGTGATGCTCAGCACAAATTCTGCCCATTTTTGCAGTCCCCTCACTCGTGCAGAACATTTAAACTTTCACCACCATTCACAAGATACGCCCTAAAGAAAATACTTTTCCCTAAACTGTGCGTTTAGTTTTTTTTTTAGGGTAATGCGAGTTAATTTTTTAATTAATGAGGTTTAATTAATTAAATCAGCTCAGTCACATCATCCTTGCAGCCTGGCAGGCTCCAGAGTCTCGCAGCTCTCCCTGGTGCTGGCAGTGAGGGTGGCAGCAGCAGATTTTGGGTTTTAAGGGGTCAAAGCACCCCCTGCTCAGCCCCAGGGCAATGGGATCCGTGCAGGGAGATGAGGAGGAGATCCCGGGATATTTGGCACTCCTGGTGATGCTGGAGAGCAGGGTGCAGCTGGCTCAATCACTGCGCTTGTCTCCATTCTGTAAACAGAATAAAACTGAGCATGATCAGCCCAAAGCACCCAAAATCCCCCGCACACACCAAAAGCAGCTGCAGGTGCTGCTGAGAGCTCTGCAATCAGCCCTGCCTTGTCTCCTTCCACCCAGGACAGAAGGAAAATCATCCAAAACGTCCCCAAGTTGAGTCTGTTCAAATGAACCTTTTAACTGGGTGAAATTATCAAAATGCTCATCCCAAAAACTCCAATCACCACTCGTGTTCCTGCTCCTCACTAATCACAGCTTGGCCCCCTCACCTGCACTGCTGCTGCTTTCATTCCAGCCAGAACTGAGGGAAAATCCAGTGGGAAATGTCCTAAAGGGTGAAAATTCCCAGGGCTGGGCTTTGGGAGGGATTCAGCTGCACCAGCGAGGATTTACTCTCCCAGTCAGAATGAACATCTCTGTGCAGACACATTTAACTCTCATATTTGACTCAAATTCATTCTTGTCTCAGACTAGAAAATAATAATATTATGTTCTAATAACATTATTATGATCCAATAACTAATGTTATAACAATATTATGTATATATAATAATATATATACATATATTATGTATCTATAATAATTTTGTATATTTATATTATATACATTATATATAATATACAATATGTGTACCTAATATTGTACTAATTAGGTATATATAAATAATAATATGTGTATTAATACTGTATCTATATTAAGTATATATATAATATATAACAGGTGCATTTAATATTGTATCTATTTATGCATATACATATATAATAGGTTTATCTATCTGTATTATATTATGTATTTTATATAATATATATCTACTATGTATCTATATTATGTATATATATAATAATATAATAGGTGTATCTAATATTTTATCTATATTATGTATATATATAATAATATAATAGGTGTATCTAATATTTTATCTATATTATGTATATATATAATAATATAATAGGTGTATCTAATATTTTATCTATATTATGTATATATATATAACTATGTTATAATAATATATTAACATAATAAATTATGTTAATAACTATGACTGGAAGTTGTAAATTAAATTTTTGGAAAAAGACCCTGGAAATCTCTCCATTATGAGCATCCAACATGTGAAGTTATCAGTGATTCTGCAGCTGTGCCAGGCCCACCATGAAGGGCCCAGATGGGGAATTAAATTCTGTGTTTGCAGATATCCCCAATCAAAACCCAAATGGACACTCCAGGAATGTGCACACAACTCCAAACCAGCGCATTTCGCTCTGCTAAGAGGAAAAATTTCATCTTTTAAGTAATTTTCAATACGGAATAAAACAGAGAGGTCTTCAAGAGTTTTATACTTGCTAATTTGACTACTCAAAACTTCAGGACAGCAATAATTCCCTGCTGCATTGGAGAAATCATCTGCTTATTATGCTGCAATTTCCTTTAAAATTTCCACTTTTGTCTGTTGAAAAGGAGTGAAAACAAAGGAAAGTGATATGCATTTATCAGCCATTATCAGCTCGATCTGATGTCAAACAGGATTTTTCATTCAGCAGCATCACGAGGGAATTCTCTGAGGAAACTCCATTATCCACGTCTGGCAGTAAATGTTACTTTCTCTTTCCCCCAAGATTAAACCGTTCCACTAGTGAAGAAACAACTGAGCAATAAGAGCACTTGAAAAATACATAAACCTTGCTTTTAACTTCTTCGTAAAAGGTTTTTTTTCCTGGGAAAATTGTTCATTTCTGCTGGTAGCTAAACCAGCCAAACCTCTGTCTTTGCTTTCATCACAGCCAATATTTCATTTACTGCGCTGACCTCCTCTTATTTGCAGCTTATTTTTCTTAGAAAGGGAGTTATTTCAGGAAAGAACACGAATGTGAGAGATAAACCTGATAAATCACGATAAATCTGATTTCCACATTTAACCCATTGCCTCTTTGTGGGCTCAGAGTGGGTTGTCCTGACTCTTTTTTTCTTTTTAAGGGCTGCTCATAATTCTGTGAAGGATCCATCTGCTGTGATTGAAGCACACGAAACTTTCATTAGAGATTCCTGGACTGGATCATCACTTGTGATTAAAAATGGTGAGAGAAGTGCAGGGCAGATGGGCAGAAATGAGATGAGGGCAGAGATGAGGACAGGGTTGTGCCCAAGGCTGCTGAAGGGTCTGGCAGTGCCCAGAGCTCTAAAAACACAGGGCACACCCCTGATAAATCCAGCTCTGTGCCCCTGAACTGTCCCAGCTTTCCTGGCAGGGCCAGGGCACAGAACAGCACAGAGGCATTTTCCTCTCAGCACACCCTAACAGGAGGAGGCTGCTGATAAATGTTGCCAAATCTGTTTTAAACTGCTAAAACATCATTTAAATGTTTTTTTAATTATTATAGAATTGCAGGGGGTGTTTTGCTCAGTAAAATTCCCAGTTCAGGAGCAGGTTTTCACTGCAGCAGCCCAGCCTGGTGTGGGTTCTTGCACACAGAACCAGCAGAGGTTTGAACTCGAGATGCTTTCAAAAGTTCTCATTTTTCAGCTGAGAGAGACCCCAAAGTCCACCCCCAAAACCCACCCCTGTAAATCAGGCTGGAGAGCATTTCTGTGCTCAGAATCAGGATCTAGGGGACCAAACAAAACAAGAATAACCATCAGCCCTTGTCTGTGTCAATTCTGGGGGTGTGAAAGCTCCTCCTAAGAAATACTCAGAACAGATCAGTTCTGGGGCCAAACTTACAGGGATTTCTCACCACCCTTTTGACCACCACGGATATGAGAGCCTGAGTCACACCGAGCTTTTGAAACACACATTTCATCTCCGTCTGCAAGGAACAAAACAGGTCAGGGATTCTGGTTTGGAGGCTGGGAGAATAAAATGAGGGAAGGAGATAACAAAATCCACGGAGAGGGAGATGGAGAGGGATGAACAGTGCTGCAGGGGATGTTCTCCTTCCCAAACACCCACTCTCTCCTGACCTCTGCCACAGCTCTAAAGTCCTTCTGCAAAAACAGGAGCTGGGAAAAATTCAGGCATCACCAGATTTTTTTTTAAAAAAAATCAAACTGAGAAATTGCACTAGAAATACTGAATGAATGAAGCGTGAGGACAATCTACCTTATGCTTGCCTACTCACACATGGGATAAATTAAAATCTCCTGGCTCCTGCAGAGGTTTAAATCAGAACAATCCCAGTTAAGACCAGCTTTAGCGGCCTCTCAGGATGTGCAGGGATGGCGTTTGAGCATCCTGCCCTCCCAAAATCCTCCCACGGGCAGGACACAACCGCCCAGAGCGGGCAGAAAAGTTGAAAGGGATTGAAATGCGCTTTTTTCCGAGGGATTTCACGGCGAATCCATCCAGTCCGGGATCTGCAGAGGGCGCCAGAAGGTTTGGGAGCGCCGCGCTGCGCTCCAGGTGCTGCGGCTGTCACTCACCAGGTGCGCGCTCTCCAATGGCCAATGCTCTGCTCGCGGCGCCAAGGAGGAGTTGGTTTTATTTCCTGGCATCTATAAATCCCTTAGTTCTCTTTTCTTCCCACCGAAATAGCAACAGATACTTGGCTGAGCCGCAGATCAGCAACAAAGCTGACGGGGAAACTGGGTTTTTCCTCACCAGCAGAGCTGAACCCAGCGATGTCCTGCTGCCGATCCTTCCCTGCAGGGAAACTGCTGGCTGAATGCAAGCTTTGAAACTCCCTCTCTTCTGAAGGAAAGAGCAGCCTGTGACTGACACAAACTCACTGTAAACGCAGGTTTTTTGATGTTTGCACTTGTAAAAGTGATTAAAGTCCTGCTGATTGCACCCCGTATGCACAGCAGCAGCTCGGAAAGACTCGTTTTCCTTTTTCTTTTTCCTCTCTGTTTACTCTGTGCTCCCTGGGGTCCACGAGCTCTGGTGAATCCATCTCCTTTGCCGACAATGAACACCACCCACTTTGCATTCTCATTCCAGCCTGTGCTGCTCAACGTCACCGAAGACCTCAACGACTCCGTCCTGAGCAACAGAAGCGGCGACGGATTTTGCGAGCAGGTCTTCATCAAAGCCGAGGTCTTCCTGACTCTGGGCATCATCAGCCTCCTGGAAAACATCCTGGTGATCCTGGCAGTGCTGAAGAACGGCAACCTCCACTCTCCCATGTATTTTTTCCTGTGCAGCCTGGCCGTGGCAGACATGCTGGTCAGCATGTCCAACGCCCTGGAGACCGTCATGATCGCCATCCTCAGCAGCGGCTACCTCATCATCGACGACCACTTCATCCAGCACATGGACAACGTGTTCGACTCCATGATTTGCATTTCCCTGGTGGCCTCCATTTGCAACCTGCTGGTCATAGCCATCGACAGGTACATCACCATTTTCTACGCGCTCCGCTACCACAGCATCATGACGGTGAAGAAGGCGCTGACGCTCATCGTGCTCATTTGGGTGGCTTGCATCATCTGCGGCATCATCTTCATCGCCTACTCGGAGAGCAAGACGGTCATCGTGTGTCTCATCACCATGTTCTTCACCATGCTGCTGCTGATGGCCTCTCTCTACGTGCACATGTTCCTGTTCGCCCGGCTGCACGTCAAGCGCATCGCCGCGCTGCCCGTCGAGGGCGTGCCCCCCCAGCGCACCTGCATGAAGGGCGCCGTCACCATCACCATCCTCCTGGGGGTCTTCATCGTCTGCTGGGCTCCCTTCTTCCTCCACCTCATCCTCATCATCTCCTGCCCCATGAACCCCTACTGCATCTGCTACACCGCGCACTTCAACACCTACCTGGTGCTCATCATGTGCAACTCCGTCATCGACCCGCTCATCTACGCCTTCCGCAGCCTGGAGATGAGAAAGACGTTCAAAGAAATCGTGTGCTGCTGCTATGGCATGAGTGTGGGACAGTGCATGCTGTGAGCACCTGGCTTTGGGTGGAAAACACACACCGGGGGCGTAGAAATGCAAATATATATATAGATATGTATGTATCAAAAACACAGAGCAGCTCACTTCAAATGCAGTGCCTGAAGGAAGGGGGCAGGAAAGACAAAAGCCTTCTACGTGATGCCTTGTTTCATACTCTTTAGAATGAATACCAGTTTCAACTGAATTGTTTGAAGTTTTTAAAGTGGTTATAACAGAAGGAAATCCAGAGTGGGTTACAAAATAGCTTCAGAAACTTACCAGGAGAAATGAATCCTGGAAAGGAATGCCAGCTTCTCAAGACTGAGATAATATTCTCTCTAGCATTCATTTGTGCCTGTTGCTTTTTCTCTGTGCCACTGCCAACAAGTCAGTGCTTTCTCAAAGATTTCATTAGCAACCTCTGTGGAGAGCTATTTATCCAACCACCCCCAGGTAACAGCATTGTTCTACACCTCCACCTCCACCTTTTAATGAAAGAATAGATTGGCATTTTTGCTGCTTGCCATAAAGCATAAAATTTTCCAAGGGTGGAAGCAAACATTTCTCTTCTGAGATCTGTTATCACTACAGTATCGGTGACAGTGTGACTTTAAACAGCTGCCTGATAGGGTTGATTTGTATGAAAGCTTTTCCATTATTTATTGTGATATAAGAGTATTAGATCCTTGCACTTTTAATTATTTTTTTAAAGCTGGAATGCACTGATCAATGTAGTATTGGTTATGTTTGTAAAAAGTCACAGAAGTCTCCTTTTGATAAATCCCTGCTAAGGAGAGCCAGGGGTGTAAACAGCAGAAAGAACTAAAATGCAAAATACTTTGAATGGTGTAAAAGCTGCAGGGACTCATCAGCACCTGAAGAAATCAGATGTGTGTGAGAGAGGACTTCATGCATGGAGAAATAAATGTCAGGGCTGGGTGCTGCTGCCCTGTCTGCCTCCCTTCCCCAGCTCAGTGTGTGTTCCTGGCGTGCAGAGCCAGACCTGCAGCTGCCACAGCTCAGCCTTTGCCTCTGCTTTCTGCAAGAACAGACCTGCAAAGGCACTTTGTCACTGATGCAGCTTGGACATGGCACAGGCACAGGCAGAGCCACCCTAAAGGCTGTTCAGCACCTTCCCCAAACCCCCAGAGCTGGCTGATGCTTTCAAATATCTCCAGGATCTCATCTGACTTAAAACTCTCTCTTATTTCTTCCCCACCTCCTTATTTTGAGTGGAGTTACTGGGTTATTATTATTAATTATTATTTTATTATTGTTATTGTTGTTATTATTGTTATTAATTATTTCTGGAAGCTCCTTGTGCCCGGTGAGAAGCTGCTGATGCAGCCCAGAGCCTGCCCAGCCCCAGCACCCCAGTTGTGCCCCGCACTGGTGATGGTGTCCCAGAGCCCTGCTGCCTGTGAGGGCTCCCAATTCCCACTCTGCACTCCCATTTCCCACCCTGCACTCCCATTT
The DNA here is from genome assembly GCA_009741485.1 of Malurus cyaneus samueli. Taxonomy (NCBI): domain Eukaryota; kingdom Metazoa; phylum Chordata; class Aves; order Passeriformes; family Maluridae; genus Malurus; species Malurus cyaneus. The sequence goes on along the minus strand of CM019231.1, from coordinate 12,845,158 downwards.
CCCATTCTGTACTCCCATTTCCCATTTCCCACTCCCATTTCCCATTCTGCACTCACATTTCCCACTCCCATTTCCCACTCTGCACACCCTGGCCTGTGTTTGATGCTCAGCACCTGCAGGAACAGCCCCATTTCCCAATCCTATGGGCTCTGTTTTCTCTCTCCCCACACTCCAGCCACACTCTGCCCACCAGCACAAACCAGTGTTCCCTATTTCCCCTAAATCCCCTTAAGGAGTTCTCACTTCTTCCCACAATCACATCCTCCAAACTTCCCCTGTCCAACCCTCCCCCTGTTCCAAAATTTATCTAATCCTATAACCCTTAATTTTAAAAAGGCTAAATAATAAAAAAAAAAATTAAAAAAGCAGAAACAAGTTCACTGTGAAGCAGAACAGGCACAAATGAAAATTCTCCCCAGTTTCAGGAAGACACCAAAGAAAATCCCACCAAGTGGCAAAGCCAAATCCCTTCAACCTTTCTGAGTGTGAGGAATCTCAGCACCGAGGGGTGTTCTGTCAGCTCAGCCTGTCCTGCTCTGCAGCACCAGAGAGACAAAACCAGCAGAGGAAACCACGAAACTTTGGTGGTGTGGAAACACTGTGCCTACCTGCTGTAAAAATCTCTGCCTGTTTTCAGTGTTCTGTACCTTCACACTCTGCAGCATGATACTCTGCCTCAGGTTGTTGTGAATTGAGCTCTTGTTGCTCCTGATGTCCCACTTACTCCTCTGAATTCCCACTTATTTCTCTTTTAAAAGCAATTTAAAAGAGGGACTGGTTCACACAGTGCTTTGCCTTTAAGCAAAACGTGCTCTGCTGAATAAAACCATCTGAAGAGATCGCTTAGAATGGTGTTTGCTTCTGTCAGAGCAACATATTGTGTCAAACCAGTCTGGGGGAAAACTGGAAATACCGTCAAACACTGGGCAAAACCCCCTTAATTCAGGGAATCATGGAATGGTGTGGGTAGGAAGGGACCTTAAAGATCAGCCATTTCCCACTGTCCCAGGGTGCTCCTGGCAAGGAGCCCTGCGCTCTGCCCAAAGAGCTCCACAAAAATGAGACAAAAACGCAGATTTTCAGTCCCACAGCCAAACACGACACGAAGAGAATCCATAAAATCCTTCCAAGGTCTCTGAGCATTTCTGGCACCAGTGTTCCCTCATGGGGGGTGGGATTGTTCAGCCCCAGGTCCGAATTCTCAGCTCTGAGGGAAATGAGAGCTCCAGGGAAGGGAAGGGAAGGGAAGGAAGGGAAGAAGGGAAGGGAAGGGAAGGAAGGGAAGGAAGGGAAGGGAAGGGAAGGGAAGGAGGGAAGGGAAGGAAGGGAGGGAAGGGAAGAAGGGAAGGGAAGAGGAAGGGAAGGAAGGGAAGGAGGGAAGGGAAGGAAGGGGAAGGGAAGGAGGGAAGGAAGGAAGGGAAGGAAGGAAGGGAAGGAAGGAAGGGAGGGAGGGAAGGAGGAAGGGAAGAAGGGAAGGGAAGGGAAGGGAAGGGAGGAAGGAAGGAAGGGAAGGGAGGGAAGGAAGGGAAGGAAGGGAAGGAAGGGAAGGGAAGGAAGGGAAGGAAGGGAAGGAAGAAGGGAAGGGGAAGGGAAGGGAAAGGGGAGGGGAGGGAAGGGAGGGGAGGGAAGGGAAGGGAGGGAGGGAAGGAAGGGAAGGAAGGAAGGAGGGAAGGGAGGAAGGGAAGGAAGGGAGGGAAGGAAGGGAAGGGAAGGGAAGGAAGGGAAGGAGGGAGGGAAGGAAGGGAATCCAGTCCAGGTGAGAAAGGATGGGGAATGGGAAGGGGAGGACAGGGCTGCACTGCAATCAGTGGGACAGATCCCAAATAATCTGCTCTTGAGAACAGTGCTGGGCTGAACAAGGCACACGCAGCCTCCCCCTGCATGTCTCACAGATGGCAGGCTGAAATAATATCTTTTCCATCTAAAACTGTCGTTAATATGGATTTATTGAGTCCGTTTTTTCTGCAAGAAAATCAAGCGGTTCGCAGACACCCCAGGATCACCGTTTGCTCAGAGCCTTGTCAGGAAATCCTCATATATTTAAGGCAAATATTTGAATTCACCCGAGCGTGAGCTGTCCTGCTAAGTCAACTCAGCACAGCCTATTCTGCAAATTACAGACAGGTTTGTTTCTTTCACATTCAATTCAGCGCTGTGCATGCAATTTTCCCATCAATAAGTGTCTAAATATTTTATAATTGGCAGCATTTTTCTTATTGGGCAAATAAAGTCCAGCCACAGAATTCTGCAGTCAGACAAGGTCATTATTAGGGCCATTAGCACAAATACCTTCTTTTTCACTGAAATAAGATGTTTCCATTTGTTGAAGACTAGGTGGGTTTGCTTTGAAAGAGCGCTGCAAAGACGCAGAAAAATTCCTGTCCATAAATATCCCCACAAAGAACTCTGAGATGAGCTGCTCTGCTCAGTCCTGAAAGGTTAAAGCTTAAAAGATTCAAACACAGCCTTGTTTTCAAGTGGTTCAGTCAAAAACGCACATGAAGTGGGCAGAGACATTGAGGAAGGAGAGGAAAGCAGATTTTTATGGCCAGAGCTGCAGGTGAAGCTGGGAGAGCTCACTGAGCTGGCACCTCTCACCTCTCAGCTGTGCCATCGCCTCTGAAAAAACAGAGAAATTCTGACTGAAAATTGCCCAAATCCTGGGAGACCTGGAGCTGTCCACAAGGGCTTGGGGTGACAGGACAAGGGGATGGCTTCAAACTGGAACAGAGCAGGGTTAGATGGGATTTGGGGAAGGAATGTTTCCCTGGGAGGTGGGGAGGGGATGGGATGGAATTCTCAGAGAAGCTGTGGCTGCCCCTGGAGTGCCCAAGGAGGGGTTGGAGAGGGTTTGGAACACCCTGGCACAGTGGGAATGTCCCTGCCATGGCAGGGGTGGCACTGGATGGGATTTAAGTTCCCTCTCAGCCCATCCCATGACCCCACAGCCCTTCCTGCAGCAAGAAATCCCAGCACAGCAGGAATTAACCCTGCCCGTGCAAGGCAGCTTTCCCTCAGCACCACCTCCAAGGAAACTTTAGAAAAGAGAAAGAGGTCTGAGAAAACATCAGAAATGAGAAATCTGTGTGGGAGACAGAGGCTGGCAGGTGTGAGAGCAGCCTGGGTGTGTGCAGAGCTGTTTGGGGTGTGGAGAGGGCAGCTCTGAGAGTGCCAGTCCTTGGTGCCAGGCAGCAGTGGGAAGTGTGAAATGAGGAATCTGCACTAATTGGGACAAATTTCACCCTGATTCCACAAAAACTGAGTGTAACTCCTGTCTTCAGCCTTCAGCACCAAAGCACCTCTTCACCAACACTCTCCAAACGAGCCTGAGCTTATTCTTCACTTGGGCAAAACACCAGACCTTGTACTCGCAGCCTTTTATTGCCTCTGCAATGTCAATTATGTGCTGCTTGTGAAGAGATTTGCCTTTAGTCACGTTGGAATTGTACAGCCTGTACTTGGAAAGGTCTCCATCTAAATCAAGGACTCGTAATTTCCACTTCTGAAACGGTACAGGGCCAGTAAATAAATATAATCCTTCATTTTCAAATTTCTCTGCATTAAAGAAGCTGAGGTGCGCTTGGAAATTCAAAAGTTTTGGCAAAAAAAAATAAAAAAAAGGAGTCAGGGCCAAACATGAGGTGTGTAGTTAATTTTTCACTGAAATAAGATTTCAGAAAATAATTTAAGAAAATAATTTAAGAAAATAATGAATGGATTTGCATATTGAACTTGATGCACAAAAACGACACCAAACTCTGTTTCAGTGTCATTATGAGTGAGCTGCTCTGTGTTTATGGAACAGCACAGCTCTTTCTGCTGAAGGACAACTGTCAGCACCAAAATAACAAAGCAGGGGCTGTTTAAAAGCACAAATCAGGGAGAATTTCAACTCCCGTGACCTGAACATTCAGTTCCAGGGGAAGGGAACAGCAAAAAGGGGCAGAATGCCCATCAGTGAACACCAAAGCTGTGGTAAAACAGATTGTTTTTTTTAAAAAAAGCAGAATCAGCTGCAATTCTCTCAAATCGATTTTGCTCTCAAGTTTGTTTGGATGCCTGTGCCATCCATCACAGCAGGCACCACCAAAAATGGGCTGGAAGGTGCTGCTTTGGCTGTTTGGTGGCCACTCTGTGCCTTTACTAGCCCTGCCCCAGAGCTCTGTGCAGTCTCAGCTCTCACCCTCCTCCTCTGGCTCTTGTTACTCAAATGAAACTCAGCAGATTAATAAATTCCCCCATTCCCTATTTGGCGGTGCTTCCCTGTTCATGCCAGGATAAAATCTAAAATAAAATCCCAATAATCCACGTGTACACCTGGAACAAAGCTTCTATTCCATAAATAAACCTCCAGTTGTGTGGCTCCAGCTGCTGGGGCATCATTGCTGTTCCCAAAAAACACAAATGGGTGCCCAGGAGTAACCCAAAAAAACACAGATGGGTGCCAGGAGTAACCCAAAAAAACACAGATGGGTGCCGAGGAGTAACCCAAAAAAACACAGATGGGTGTCCAGGAGTAACCCAAAAAAACACAGATGGGTGCCAGGAGTAACCCAAAAAAACACAAATGGGTGCCCAGGAGTAACCCAAAAAAACACAGATGGGTGCCCAGGAGTAACCCAAAAAAACACAGATGGGTGCCCAGGAGTAACCCAAAAAAACACAGATGGGTGCCCAGGAGTAACACTGAGCAACTTCCTCTGGGCAAATCTGCTTTGGACAGTCCAGAAGGAAACACTTAAAATCAACTCAGGTAAATGCAATGAGTCAGGAAGACCCCACAGTGGATTCTTCATGAAATCACAGAAGCTCCTTTTGATTAAAATGAGAAGCAGCAGAAAAATGTGCCCTGAGAATGTTAAATTAGGAATTGTGTGCATTTGTAGACAAAGGGACGGTTGTGTGTGTCAGTGGTAAAAAGTTTTACTAATGAGCAATTGTTCTCTTCTGCTACCTGCATTCAGATTTTTTTAAAAAAAATTGCTTTTAACTAGGTAAGAGAAGCTGAAACTGAAATTATATCCAACTGAGAACAGGTACAAGTGGACTGTGGGTGTAATAACAGTGCAAACATTGTTTCCATCACCGATTCATGGGATTTAGCCTCATTGTGGATGATCTGTGCAATTTGATAAGTCTATTCTGTTCTTATTGCCCAAAATCCATCAATTCAATTGTTCTTAGGACAAATCTCTTTAAAACAGGAACCAGACATGTCGTGAATTCTGTTGCAAAGTTAATGACCACAAACCCTTAAATTTCAAATCAAGAGCCGGAAAAATGGGAATGACATTGGAAACAAGCCAATTATCCTAGGACAGCGTGTTTTTATCAAGAGACAAAAGATTGAAGTATTTTCTTATTCAGAATTTCTATGAGTGGGCAGTAAAGAAGTACAAAATCTATTGAAATTAAACCAGGCATCCATGGAACCAGATGGGGCACCAAATATTCTTTCTAAAAACCAGTTCACCAAGCAGAAAAACACGATGTTCTCCGAGCTTAAATCCACTGCTTTCTTTTCTCTTTTCATATTACTTTACCTGGGTTTGGATTTAATTTCTGCCACCTCTGGCTGTTTATTTGGCAGTTTCTCCAGGAGCTGTCGTGTCACTATGACTTTTCCTTGTGAAGGGTTTTGTCTCTTGTATTAAAATCCCTCCTTTGCTGACAGAAAAACCCACAGCCCTGCACTTGCCACGCTCTGCTGTTCCCAAAGGCAAACACAAAATTGAGACAAGGGAACATTTGCCTCCACCCTGCTCTGTTAGCAAGAAGAATTGATATTATTTTATCCAGCTGGTTTGATGGGAATTAGTCCCGAGCTCTGCTCATTCCCCAAGGCACAGAATGAGAAAACCTCCAAAAGAAATGTGAAAACTTTGCCCTGTGGCTTTGGCCTCTCTACTTTGGTGCTGATTTGTGTCAGCTAAAAACATATTGCACTTGTGAGGGTTAAACGAGATATAAGCAATAATCTTTTAAAACTTGAAGCCCCCAAAACACAGAAATTTTAAGCAACCAAGAGCAAATCACAACGTTCACCTGGCAGGTATCTGAATAGCACAAGCACAGTGAAAATCAATGCTCTCCCTCAAAATGGAACCAATTATTTCTCAGACAGGGTGGGCTTTAAATATCATCTTTTGACCTAAGTGCAGCTCCTTAGCAGAATCTAAGAGCTGTTAAATTACTGAAGGAGAATATTCAAAGGCAGCTCAATGATTCTGTGAAAAGCAGTGTGTGGAGAGGGCTGAATATTGGGCACCTAAGGTTTGTTTTGCTTGAGGAAAACTGGAGGAAAGGCTTTGTTTTGCTGTCACTGCTGCCCTGCAGAGCAGAAGGAGACTCCAGTGACAGCAGGGACAGGAGCATCTCCTGCATCCCTCCCTCCTGAAGGAGCAGCATTTCTCACTCAGCCACCACAACCTGCTGCTCGTCAGCTCTCATCCTGCCAGGGAGATATCAGAAAACATGCAGGGGACCCCACGTCCTTATCAAAGGTAAATAATGGAACCAGAAGGGTTGGCAGGGAGGATATTTAGTGCAGGGAACAATTTTCCAGATTGTGACAGCCAAGAGACATCTCAGGGAGCAGAATTCCCCGGGATAGCTGGAGCTCTGTGACACTTCTGTGCTTTGTTTTCTTAAATGCTGTCCCTTTGGGACTTCTCCTTAATGAAAAATTATTCAGATATCCTGAAGGAATATTTTTCCTTCTAATGTGATCATTGCTACCCATTTGTTGCCTAACTACTGATCAGAAAAAAAAAAACAAATAACTTGTGAGGCATATGCACAAATATTGCTGTTCAGAAAAGTTAAATAACTTGCGAGGCATATGCACAAATATTGCTGTTCAGAAAATTCAATCACTGCTGGACTGCCCACTTGCTCGCTTTCCTGGGAGCTGGGAAGAGCAGGACGAGCAGCACGAGGTTTAATATTATTTTTTTCTCAGTGATCAGTACATTAAGACAGCTCTGTAAATGGTGAGCGAGAGCCCTGCATGATCAAAACCACCACATCAAAGAACTCGGAGCAATCAGATATTGTGAATAAAAGAAGAGATGGAATTAACTGAGAATGCAGTTCCCCCATTGAAGCAAGGATGAATACAAAGTCATTAAGCTATCTGCACAATAAGTGAGCATGTGTTAAAAGCAAAAAGTGATTTCTGTAAGGGAGAAAAGTCCAGAAAAAAAAGCCATTTCTGATTGAAAAGTTCTAATTGCTCCCAAAAGGATTGCTTAGCACGCTCACGGTAATGGTGTCATAAATGAATCCCAAACATTGTTTTGTTTCCTTTGTGAATCCAACAGTGCTTTGTTGGGTGTGCTGGAACCTGTGCACTGCCACCCTCCTTGGCTGGACATTCATGGGCTCTAAGTGGCCAAATTGGGCTTTTTCACCTCCTGCAGGCAGCAGCTCACAGTAAAAAACAGCAGCTTGTGAAGAACTTTCCAATCATCACGAGTTATAGATGGATTTATGCAAATTTTTATACAGAGAGATGCATTTATAGCTGTGTATGTACCAGCCCTGTGTCATTTTCCTTACAGGCACACTTTGAATAAGTGGCTGACAACTCATAGAAAACCTGGAATTAACCGTTTTTTGCAGTCACATTTGTTCCTCTCTCATACAAAAGTGGTTTTTGTGTTGTTTTAACAAGAATTTAAGCCCCCTGAGTTGTGCTGCCTGTCTTACACCCAGCTAGCTTCAATTAAAATGTGAAAAACCCGAGGAAATGCACACATTTGGAAGGGTCATTTGGAGACAAACCGGCACAGAGCAATTCCTAATTTACTTGGAAAGATTTACGGTGCCTCTTCTTCAGGGAGGTTTCATCTCAGTGGTTCTTTTCTAAACACTCCATCCACTGAATCCAACCTTATGCTTTTCATCTTGTTTTGTGAAACTGCAAAACACAACTGGAGAAATTAGATGGAGAAAATAGATGGAGAAATTAGATGGAGAAATTAGATGGAGACATTAGAAAGCAAAGGTGACTCTTTTTAATTTTTTAAAAATTATTTTTCTCAATTTTAATTTCTCTGTCTATTTAAAGACAGGGTGGGGCCAAATTTAATTCTAAGAAAAATGGGGTGAGGCTAAAAATGGGGATTGCTCAGCCTGGAGAAGAGAAGAAGGTTGGAACAGATCTAATCAGCGTTTCAGGCTGCCTGCCCCAGCTGGCACAAGTGTTTATGGGCACAAACGATGTGCCAGCGCTGCCCTGAAATTCATGCTGATAAACTCTGGAAGGAAATCAACATTAGGAAGCAAAACAACAAATAATTGCCGTCGACAAGTACTGCAAAACAGCCAATTTGGCTGTGATTCAAATGAAAAATTACTATTACTCGGCCTTCATTTGCTATCTGCTGTATCAGAAGCTGTCATTAATCATATTCCCAGTTCAGACTCCAGGAATAATACAGTTTAATACCCAGCAGGAAGTGGTACATTGACATAATCACCAAAGTGCACAGATTTTGGCTGAATAATTGCTTTCTTTCGAGGGAGGGAGATTAGTGCCCATCACAAATCTTGCTTTGACAAAAAACTCACTTTCAGACAGACACCACGATGGGCAGAGTCACTTAAGTGGAAGAATTTCAGCATTGGATGGAACAGCGCACATTAAATGGCAATTAGAGACATTCCTTATCAAAAGCCAAGCTCAAACTAAACCACAAACCCAAGACTAATTAAAAATCGATTACAAACCCAAGACAAATTACGAATCAATTAGCTCTTGCTCTCAAGCACATGATAATTAAAGCTTTCTTGGTGCCATACTGGGAGGTTCTGGCAGGGCTTTTCCAGGCTGAAAAGTGCTGCAAGCCCTGGCTCGTTACACTGGCCCACTTCAGCATCAAAAATGCTGGAGAGTGTCACTGAAACGCCAAAAACTGCCCCCAAAATCTGTCAGAGGGCTCCCCAGAGGGCTCAATCTGCTGCTGGAAGCCTCACTGGAAGAAGAATTCCAACCTGGGGGTGTGGGACCAGCCACAACTGCCATACAAGTGACCCATTCCCCTATAGTCTGGCTGCTAAAATGCAAATATTTACAGGAATTCTCCATTTCCATTCTCCAAACACAATGAAACCGCCAGCAGTTGATGGCCACGGTCATTAAAGGAAAGGTCCGAAGAGAATTGAACGAGAGGAAAGGCACTCTCAGTGCATCATTTCTTACACTCACTGAGGATTTCTTTTCCTTACACTCATCAGGAATTTCTTTTCCTTACACTCATCAGGAATTACTTTTTGTTCCATTCATCAATGATTTCTTTTTCTTACACCCATCAGGACTTTCTTTTTCTTACATTCATGAGGAATTTCTTTTTCTTACACTCACCAAGAATTTCTTTTTCTTACACTCATCAGGAATTTCTTTTTCTTACCCTCATCAGGGATTTCTTTCATGCTGTTTTTTTTTGTCTGGGATGATGCCAATTGCACCTTCCAGGGTTTCCCTCGGGATGCAGATTTGAGCATCAGTTGTCTCCCGGTTGTGACACGCTGCCACAATTCCAGATCCGTGCCTTTTATTCGACTGCTCTGGTTAGAAGATGTGTTCTTTTTCGACAGAAGATGATTGTCCTCGCTCTGGGGGCTCCTGCAAACCAGAAAAGCAGCTGGGAGGCTCCCAGTGGGGTTTCTGAGCAATGGGAACAGGTCAGCCGAGCTCACTCCCATTTACTCTGCCTGCTAACATTTTCACCTCTGCCACTTAAAATTTGCCATAATGCACTGGAAAGGGATTTTTTTTTTCTCCTCCAGTTAATAGAAAGAAGAAATATTGGAAAGATCCTGCTGTTTCTGTAGTCAAAAGAAGACTGCATCCATGTTTTCCCAAATTTGATGATGCTTTTCCAAATGAACAGCACAGGAGGGTTTTGTGATTACGGATCCAAGCGCTGTGTCTGAGAAGGATGTTAAATAGGTTAAAGAAGGAAGGTTGCAAAGGAATAACAGATCCTGTGAGGAGATGGAAAAAAAGGCAGTTTGGATAAACTCGAGGATCCCAGAGAATCAGGACACAGCACATTCTGGTGTGAGCTATTGCAGCTCATAAAACAAAGCAGGACAAGTGTTGTGCCTTTGTGCCATGCTTTGTTTTTCTAATTGGGCAGTGGCATTTAATGAAATAGTGATTTTTTTTCCTCATTTAAACAGTGTGTGGCAGTGCTTTCAGAGGCTTTGCTGATCATTTGTGCTCCAAGCAGGGCTGGTTGCTCTCCCTGGAACAGAAGGGTGCTCTGGGCATGTCCTGGAGCTCAGGAAGCTGCAGCTCTGCCCTCAGGATCTCATTTCTCCAGGCTGGACAGAGCTGTGTGCTCTGCAGAGTCCTCAGCCTGAGTGGGGAGCCATCCCCAAGGACAGCCCAGGGAAATGCCCAGGGATGAGAGCACAGCTGCTCCCTTGGCGTGGATTCACTGCTGATCTTTATAGGATTTTTATCTCTGTGTGTGGCACAGGATGATGGGGCAGGCGTTGAACAAGGCTCCATTTTGTTACTTTGCATCTCTCCTAAAACTTCTTAACTCCCTGAGGCTTTTAGATGGAGAAATGGCCTCTAACCTGATCTTGGACAGAAAATAGAATTCCCTCAATCTTTCCACACTGCTGGTGGCATCGTTAGGGCAACTACAATTGCACTGATTTCAGTGGGAAGAAACCTACTTCAGTTTCCTCATTGCAGCAGGAATTTTGAGATTATTGTGATGCCGAAATGGTTTTAAAAGTTAAGTACTGCAGCTGTTTCAGAAGCTGGTTTAAAAAACTATAAAGCCCAACTCATTCTAATGTTAATTGCACTGAACTATGTACTGGGCTAATTGAAAGCTTTCAGCTATTTTGGTTGGCCATGCACTGCCCACTTCCTTGTCCAGAAGTCCCAAATTACACATAATGAAAAAAATGAAAGCATTAAATGGTTGCTGCAAGTGCTCAGATTGCAGTGTGCCATAACATCGACGTCACCAGCACAGGAAACAGAAAATGTTGTTGTCTGGAACATTTCCATTCGCACAATCACCGAATGCTTTGGCTGGAGAGGGAGCTGAAAGAACATCTCCACCTCATGGGCAGGGACAGCTTCCACCATCCCAGTACAACCAAAACGTGAAACCACAGCCCTCAAAGGAGCTCTAACACCCTGGCACAATTCCCACCATTCCCAATTTGTTGTTTTGATTGCCGTGTTTCCATTTCCTTTGGTTTTTACACAGCAAACCAAGTGCTAAAGAGAATTGAAAATGAGGAAATGAAAAGCTGCAGCACTTGTTCAGGGAAGGCAAAAACCAGTGCTGGGCTGGAGACTCTCGTGGCACTCAGCCTCCTGCTTGGTTCCCTCCTGATCCCACTGAGCTCCTTCCCAGGACAGGGAGAGAACAAGAACAGGCACAAGTGCCTTGTCACTGATGGAGAGCCCTTGTTCCTTCTCAAAGGACTCCTACAATCTCTGCCATTGTTCAGGAAATTAATGTGGCAGGTGCCTCCTTCAGGAGAGACTGAGATTTTACCAACTGGCAGAGCATCAGGCACGGGAAATAACACACAGAATGGGAAACAAGGATCCTAGGGAAGGGATTTTTCATACCTAATGGAAAACAAGGATCCTTGGGAAGGGATTTTTCATACCTTAATGGAAAACAAGGATCCTTGGGAAGGGATTTTTTATGCCTAATGGAAAACAAGGATCCTCAGGAAACTGTTTTTCCAGATCTGTTAAGGGTGACTGAAGATGTGAGTTCAAATCTTCTCCTTCAATGCATTTATTGGGCTGCTTGGACGCAGAGCTGAACTGTTTGCATTGATTTGTAATAATCTGTCCAAACTCACTCAGAAAGTCCTGTACTCTGATCTGAAATATCCTCATGGATGGAGATTGGCCCATTCTCTCCCCATAACTCTTTCCTGGGAAATGGGGATCTGTACTGTTTGAATTTTCATGGGAGGCTTTGCAGAGTGGGGCAGCTGTGCAGATCTGAAAAGTTTCTGAATGAAATAAATCAGGAGACAAACGAGAATGAATTAACTCATCAGCATAATCAAAATAGTAATTTAGTCACATTACAGCTCAGGCAGAAACAACGCCCAAAATGGGAAGCAGGTTATAATTAGCCCGACTTTCAGACAGCATAAATGTTTCTAAAATCTGGTTAACATAACTGCTTAGCCATTGATATATGCAAATGTAATATTTCCATTGCCATGAAAGAATTTAGAGAGGAGGTGACAGAATATGTTAAAATTAATGCTATCCCAGGTGAAAGGCACAGCATTTTGAGCAGCATTGAGCAGACACAGATTGATTGTCACCTCCCACATCTCACAGCAGCTGTAGGAGCTGGGAAATGGATGGGGTTTGGCCCTCATTTCCACAGAGCGGAGCCTGAAATACCTGAAAATGGATAAAGATTCCTGCTAAATCCTCAGTAGGGTCAGGGTTTCACATCCAATGCCCATTGCTGGTTTTCAGGGCAGATGGAATTAAATGTTTCTGTATCTGATGTTTACAAAGGGTGCTCTGAAAAAGCAATAAAAGCAATCCTTTAATTGGATATAAAATATTCTCATATTGGACAGAGTATATATATATAATTTGCTATAATATTGGATATAAAATATTTTTATTGGATATTAAAAATATTTTTGAGAGTATGGTTGAACAGAGGAGAAATAAATTAATCAGACCACAGATGATTTTACCATACAGATAAAATAAACTTCCCTACCTGATCATCACATAAGATTCATCAGGGTGAAAAAAACCAACAAAAAGCCAAAAATAATTAAGCCAGTGTGCATATCAGATTGTGAATCAAGCAATTTGGCTGCATTGAGCCTCGAATTTAAATGATCTTGTCTGGAGATGACTAAAGGTTACTGCTCTCACAATTCAAATGGAAAAATGTGTTCATCAAAAACATATCTATTAGCTTCACAATAGTAAGCACCCTGTGAATACAAAGAAGTTTCTTAGGAATAGGTAATGCTGAAGGTTTACCCAGAAACGAGGGAGCTGCCAATTTGCAGAAACAATTACTCAATTTGCCAGCAAACATATTTTCCTTCTGAGCTCTGGAAGGAGAGGCCTGGTTGTACTCACACACTAATGTCCACGTTTGCAGCTCCGTATACTTCGGTATTTTTAATTTTCTGGTAACTTCTCTTGATATAATTTTAGAGATCCTATTAAATATTTTATAGGGCAGCCCATTGTAAATCAATCTCTGACATAATGTACCTTTATTTCCCATGGATCTTTTTCCTACAGCTCAAAAGCATTTCAATAAAGCTCTAAAAGCCCCGGCAATGACAACACGGGAGTGTTGTGCATCACCATGGCAATGCTTCAGAAAATAGCTCTGATTTGGGGTTGGAAAGATCAAACATTATATGAGATTGAAAGCACAGAGTTCACCTCGATACAAGATGAAACTATCGGGGTCTGTCGTGGCCTCAGCTGCTCAGAGTGGAGGCGAGAGAAGAGGAATCCTGGAGGATGATGAAGGGATTCAGAGTTGCAGCCAACAGGACATGGTCAGAAAGTTCTCAGAGCAGCTTTAAGGTCTGGTTTTCTACATCCAGGAGTTCAAAGATTGAGCCAAGCTGTATCAAGAGATAGGATTTCAGAAGAATTCATAGGAATTCAAAGGAAGAAATCGTTACAGATCATCTGCTGCTTCATGTGTCAATGTTTCATTTAATCCCGAAATTCTGAGGCTGCAGTGCTCTAAGGGGGAATGAAACGGTGCTTTAGCCTTGGGTGTGAAAGAGAAAATATCGTGGTACAGTGGAAACTTGACTGTTTGGCACTGCCAGGGGTGATCCAGAGAGGCTGAGCAGCCAAAGCTCAGTTGTCACCAGGCTGAGGCTTTCTGGATCACCCCTGACAAAGCTCAGTTGTCACCAGGCTCAGGCTCAGCTGTCACCAGGCTCAGCCTCTCTGGATCACCCGCTCAGTTGTCACCAGGCTCAGGCTCAGTTGTCACCAGGCTCAGGCTCTCTGGATCACTCCTGGCAAAGCTCAGCTGTCACCAGGCTCAGCCTCTCTGGATCACTCCTGACAAAGCTCAGTTTTACCAGGCTCAGGCTCTCTGGATCACCCCTGCAAAGCTCAGTGTCACCAGGCTCAGCTCTCTGGATCACTCCTGACAAAGCTCAGTTGTCACCAGGCTCAGCCTCTCTGGATCACTCCTGACAAAGCTCAGTTTTACCAGGCTCAGGCTCTCTGGATCACTCCTGGCAAAGCTCAGCTGTCACCAGGCTCAGCCTCTCTGGATCACCCCTGGCAGTTCAGGACAGCTCTGCCATGGCCTGGGCACAGCCTGGGTGTGTTTCCTGCTCTCCTGAGCAGCTTCCAGCCCCAACTCTCGTGTAATTCATTCCTCCCAACTCCCAAACTCACACAGAGCTCCCCCAAGCCGCAGCTGCACCGTTAATCTCAGCCCTAGAAAAGTGTGACAGCAAAAAAGAAGCTTTTTTTTTAGTAGAGGGGTCAGTTAAGAAGCTTTTTATGTTGTTTTGTTGTGGGTTGTTTGTTGTTTTTTTAAAGCACAGATACCTTTTAAAACAACAAAAAAAAAACCTCTGTTGGTGAGGTCAGGGTAGGTGGCAGACACCCAGAGATGATTTCTTTCTTCCTTCCTCCTCATCTCTTTGGGTAACTTCACATCTCGATTCAAAGAAACAGCCATGGTTTCAAGATGAGTGGAATTCCTGCCCTGTGTCCCTGTGGCCATGGAATTATCTCTCTCCTCTCCAAACCCTCTCCTGTCTCCTCCTGCCACATCCAGGGCACAAAACTCAGGGTGTCCCTGAAAGCAATCACAGGATCAGAGTAATGAAAGTCTCTTTTTTCACAAGAAGGGATTTTTATGATCTTTTCCAGAAGTGGAAGCTTGCAGAGGTCCGTTCTGTCATCATAAGTACCAAACTACCAGAACATGGGAAATGGAAGAAAAAACCAAAAAAGGGATGTGGAGGAGGCAGGGAGTTATCACTGAGCAGCTCCAGCCCTGCTGGGTCTGTGTGAGGTGGCTGCTGAAATTAAAAATGCCAAATACACAAAGAGAGAACAATTCTGTTTGTGTTTGCAACGTGGGGCAGCCACCCTGGAGGGCTTGTGCAAGGTTTCATCAGTGCAAGATGAAAATCAAACAAAACAGGCAAAGAAACAAATGACCTGTGAGTGATACAGGGGAGAATTCATCAGTAATGCTTAGCTTCAGACTGAGGGTGACTCAGACCCAGGATTTATAAAAGAGAGATGTCAAGTCCTGGAAAAACAAAAAAAAAATTAACATATTCACTGGTTTTTCCAAAAGCTTATCTCAACGTACTCTTTTATAAATACAAAAATAACTAAAATGATAAGCATTGCCTTCAGCATCCATTAATGCCAGCTTTGTCAAACCAGGAGATGATTTCTTTATTAATACTCTGCCAGATTATGACTTTTTCATGGAAAAGGCAGGACTTAATACGAGCTTTGCTGTCAACAGTTGCAGGATCAGCCAGTCAACCTGTTTCCTCCCTCGGGATATTTTGGATGCACAGAATATCGGTGTGTAAACCTCTTCTGTGCCTTACTCAGAATCACAGAATCCCTGAAAGCCCATCCCAAGCCATGAAAATCAGATTTCCTTCTGCTTTCCTTCCACGAGCAGTCCAAAGCAGCCAAAGTTCTTTAATTTCTGCAAACCTAAAATTCTTTGCTCATTCCTACAGGAAGTTGTCTGTGAAAGGAGATGAGGTTTTTGTCTCCAGCTCCCTGGATTTAAATAACTTCAGGTGAAGGCAGATGATCTGAAAATGGATGAATCACCTCCAGGTCATTAGCAACTGCTCCTTCTGAGGCTGGCACTGAGCTCCAAGGGAAATTTAAAGGAATTGGATGTTTTTTTCCTTCCCCTTGTGGGTCTGGTGGTAAGGAGGTGGCAGAGCTGAGGCAGGAGCTCAGGAGGTAAAACCCAGTGTGACAGTGGCACTGGAGGTGGCAGCCAGGCTGCTGAGGCTCAGCCACTGCCAGCTCATTAATTAGCTGTTCATTAACGTTCAGGATCTGCATTCTGCATTAATTCTCAGAAGCAGCTGGCCAGCAAGGAGCTGTCCCCATCCCGGTGTGCAGCCAGCAGGGTGACAGCACTCGGTGCACAAACACCCACAACGCACATCAGAAAAGGGTTTATTTGAAATCAGGATCACATTTCATATCAATGAGGAACCCGTTACGTTCAAACTGGTTTACAGCAGAGGGCAAGCATTGTTTGCTTGGGTTTTTTACATTGTTTGGGTTTTTTACATTGTTTGGGTTTTTTACAGAGCCCCAAATGCAGCTTTAAAGTATCTGCTCACCACTTTTTATCTCACATGCACTAAGGAATGTTCAAAGAGCCACCAAATTCTTCTGAGTGCCTCAATTAAACCTGAGCCTGAGAGCACACAGTGATCTTACACTGGGGTTTTGAAATCAGAAGATAAATCTGCTCATCAAACTTTTTCCCATGCTCACATACACAAAAAGAAAACCCCAAATCCCCAAACAAACCAGTATTCATTCCAAGCTGTTCATCTGGGTTTGTTTTCTAGTTGCCAACCTTTGAGCATGGAAATGTACAACTTCAGGTCCTTTCATATTAAGACATAAATGGGAATGTGTCAAATTCTGTAATCTTTATTAAATGTACAACTGCATGTTCAGAAGAGAAAAATAGCTGGTAGTGTTCCACAATCTTCAACAAGTCTCCAGAAAGTTGAATATTGGACATTCTTGTACCCTTCTAATATAGAAATGCTCCAGCTACAGAAAATAACTGTAAAGTCGATCTCTGGTGTTCTACAGCAGGAAATAACAAGCTGGACAAGATGAGGGGTTTTTAATTATCATTAAGATTTCTTTTTCCCTAAAAAAAGGTCCCTCCATTCATTTGGAGCATTTCTAAGTAGTAAAATAAAAGCATACAATATGGAAAGTTACATTTGGGGGTATATATAGCTGCTGCTTTAAAAATTCAATTCAAATGTTGACAACAAGAAGTTTAAAATAATGTAGGTCCCTGAGGAAATTATTCCAAGTCTTATATTCAGTCCATTCCATTTAAAGTTTTCAGGAAATTATTTTTACGCATTTTTTGAAAGCTCTAGTGGCTTATGCAAGAACCCCTATTGTTAACCTAGATGGAAAACATTTTTCTAGCTGACATTTTACATAATTTAAAAAAAAAAAATAAATCTGCTGCCGAGCGTGAATATACAGCTTAAATTTTCAATTGGATTGGCATTGTCCACTGAAGTATTTCCTGTGAACTAATTATCTCCTCATTCCTTCCACTAAAAATCTGAAAAGTCCCAAGGTTTTTTGAGCATTTCTTGCAGCACACTGTGATTTGCTACAAGGTCAGGCCCTGCTCGGCTGTGTTTGGCAACGTGGGCAGCAGCAAATGTTGCCATGTGCTTCCAGGGTCACATTTTATATCTGCTGCAGCCTGAAAGGGAAACTTTCAGAAAGGAGGGAGCTTTCCCTGGCTCAGTCCCAGGCTGTTGGGGCTGCTCAGTGCAGAACAGATCAGAGGAATGGGCAGGAGATGCTGCCTGAGGGGCACAAAGGAGGCAGGGCTGCCCCTCTGCACCTGGGAGAACATCTGGTTCAGAGAGAAACACTGGGAGAACATCTGGTTCAGATAGAAACAGCTGGGAGAACATCTGGTTCAGAGAGAAACAGCTGGGAGAACATCTGGTTCTGAGAGCAAAACCTGGAACAACATCTGGTTCTGAAAGAGGAAATTGGGGGAAACACCTGGGAGAACATTCTGTTCAGAGAGAAACAGCTGGGAGAACATCTGGTTCTGAGAGCAAAAATTGGGGGAGACACTTGGGGGAAACATCTGGTTCCAACAGCTGGAGGAGAATGGGGAAGAGAAGTGCCCCAGACTGTGGCCCCTCCCGAGCTCGCTCTGTGATCCCAGGGCAGCACAAGCTACAAGCTGGAGATGATTTCTTCCCAATTTCTCATGTGTGAACTTGCTGTAGGTGACTCAGGAGCTGCTTTATGGAAGTTATCGATCTGGGGTCTGTCAGCTGCTAAAAATTCCTGTCTGCTCCTGGTGAGTGAGAAAATCCACTCAGGTGTCACAGCTGGATGACACTGTCACCGAGAGCTAAGGACAGCTGCCCTGGCTCTTAATTAGCATTCCCAGTTTCTACTAATTTCAGCATATGCAGCCCTGATGAGGAAATTACACCGGAACAAGTGACCCAATTCAAAAGGACACTGCCCAGGCAGTTTCAGGCTTGTTGCATCAATAATGGACATTTTCTGTAGCCACTGTCCCCTGGTAGCCTGCTGGGATTCTGCTTCTCAGATCACTCCTGCCCCATTCCCACCCTCCTGTCCCTCCCTTGCCCCTGGCAGTCCTTCCCCTACCCAGGAAAAGGCAGAGGTGCTCAGCAGAGGGGTTTGTCCAGGCTGGTTCCCCATTTTTTCACTGCTGTCTTCATGCTGGGTTATTATTTTGGGGTCTCTGTGAGTGCTGAATGCTCCAGTTTGTGATTTCTGTGCCATATCCTCGGCTTCAAAACAGACCAGAGAGTTCATCATTTCCCATGAACCCGTGACTTTATTCTGACAACAAAAAAGAAAAAACCTGAACTAAGCCCGAGCCCTTTCTGCTCTCTGAGAATGAAATACTGGCATTAAATACTGAATTACAGAAGTGCGCCATGTTCATCAGCACAGTTCCTCTGCACGTAAAGTGAAGATAAAACTGAATTATAAATGTTGATGTAACTCCTGTCTGCACTCTGTTTTCCTGTCACAAGTATTTTAAAACACTTCACCCCTCACAAAACCAGAACGAAACAGCTCTGGGCCCATTGCTTCACACCAGCTCTTAGGATCAATTATTTTGACGTAAAAATCCATAAAAGATGTGTACATTTTCCTTCTATTCTTTAAATAGCTTTTCATGTTATTTCCATGGAAACCACTTCAAGCACATGCCTGATGTTTGTGGGTTCGAGCATCATCCAGAAGCTCCAAATCCCAAAAGCTGCAGCAATAAGATGAATTCCTAAGGCTCACTCCCAGCAATTGATACACACTGATATTTATTTCCTTCACAAGCCAACAGAAAACAGAGCTGCTTAACCTAGTGAAGTTTAAAGCAGATAATGTATATTTTTTAGGTTATTTTTCTCCAGGACAATTACTTTGTCTGCAGTACTGTCAAAGGCAGCTGGAGGCTTTTCTTGTAACAGGCAAAATTGGGTTTTGTAACCCCAAAGATGAGGAATTCTTTCTTTTCAGGCCAGAAAAATGCATTCCTACTTTGGCAGCAGAAGAGTCTGTCCCAAACCAAAGTCTCTTGGTTAGCTGTGGTGCATGCCACATCCATTAAAAACCTGATTATTGCACAAACAACTCAGAACAAAGCAGACAGCACCAAAGAAAACTGAAGGTTTCTGGTTATTAGCAAAACATTCATTTTTTTCAGGTTTTAATACATCTGACACCCAATTAGAAGCAAAATATTCTCCCCATTTATCATTTTTCTTCATTATCTCCAAAGCATTTCTAGAAGACAAGTGACCAATTAGTGCGTGGGGTGATACAGCCCAGAAACCACTTGGGGTTTCTGCAGGACTGCATGTGTTGTTGTGGCAGACTGGTAATTAAGGCACAGATCACTCTGATTGACATCCATTCCATAATTGCAACGCTGTTCATGTCCCGGAGCTGCAGCCAGATAAACCAAGGGTGTTTTCAGGCTGAGTTTCTTTAGGAGATTTTGGAATTGGGTTATTTTTTATGAACTTCTCCATGCTTCTGGAAAAAAAGAGATCTTTTCAGAGCTTTTCTTCCAACCTTCCCCTTCCACTTTTTCTACTTTGCTTCAAGTGCTTAATAACCTTTGTACAACATTCAAGATCCTCACAGCTCTCAATTGTTCAGCTCTCCTTTCTGATTCCCCTTTTCAATTCACAATGCTCTTCTCTCCCCTTTTACCAACTCTGGGGTCACAACAGAGTAATTAAGAATTAGCCTCAGCAAGCTCAAGTGAGGAGTAGTCTGTGACAAACCAATAAAATTGCTAAATCCATGAATAATAAGTGAATTCTCATGCACTATCCCACAGGATAACAAATAATGAAGAATGTCTTACTCATTATTAATAAGAAATAATGACTAATGGGATATTGGGAAGGAATTCTTCCCCATGAGGGTGGTGAGGCCCTGGCACAGGGTGCCCAGAGAAGCTGTGGATCCCTGGAAATGTCCAAGGGCAGGCTAAGCAGGGTTTGGAGCAGCCTGGGACAGTGGGATGGGGTGGGCTTTAAAGTCCCTCCAACCCAAACCATTCCATGATTCTCTGATGTGGTTCTGTGATATTTCCAGCAGATCAGCTCATATTTGGCAATGATTCCAGGCTGAGCCCAAGCAGCCCAAGCTCCCATCAGCAAAATCTGTTTTAGGGTTCTCAGGCAGCCAGAGTCCCTCTCTTCTCTGTGCAGACAGTGCTGAGGGCACAGCAAGCCCTGCTCCCAACAAGAACTCAGGGATGAGGATGAGGAGTGGCTGGGGAACAGCTCCATCCCCTGACAGAGCAGTGAGGAGTGGATGGGGAACAGCTCCATCCCCTGAGAGAGGAGTGAGGAGTGGATGGGGAACAGCTCCATCCCCCTGACAGGAGTGAGGAGTGGATGGGGAACAGCTCCATCCCCTGACACAGGAGTGAGGAGTGGATGGGGAACAGCTCCATCCCCTGACAGAGGATGAGGAGTGGATGGGGAACAGCTCCATCCCCCTGAGAGAGGAGTGAGGAGTGGATGGGGAACAGCTCCATCCCCTGACAGAGGATGAGGAGTGGATGGGGAACAGCTCCATCCCCTGACAAGGAGTGAGGAGTGGATGGGGAACAGCTCCATCCCCTGACAGAGGATGAGGAGTGGATGGGGAACAGCTCCATCCCCTGACAGGAGTGAGGAGTGGATGGGGAACAGCTCCATCCCCTGAAGAGGAGTGAGGAGTGGATGGGGAACAGCTCCATCCCCTGACAGAGGAGTGAGGAGTGGATGGGGAACAGCTCCATCCCCTGAAAGGAGTGAGGAGTGGATGGGGAACAGCTCCATCCCCTGAGAGAGGAGTGAGGAGTGGATGGGGAACAGCTCCATCCCCTGACAGAGAGTGAGGAGTGGATGGGGAACAGCTCCATCCCCTGACAAGGAGTGAGGAGTGGATGGGGAACAGCTCCATCCCCCTGACAGAGGATGAGGAGTGGATGGGGAACAGCTCCATCCCCTGAGAGAGGAGTGAGGAGTGGATGGGGAACAGCTCCATCCCCTGACAGAGGATGAGGAGTGGATGGGGAACAGCTCCATCCCCTGACAAGGAGTGAGGAGTGGATGGGGAACAGCTCCATCCCCTGACAGAGGAGTGAGGAGTGGATGGGGAACAGCTCCATCCCCTGACAGAGGATGAGGAGTGGATGGGGAACAGCTCCATCCCCTGAGAGAGGAGTGAGGAGTGGTGGGGAACAGCTCCATCCCCTGAGAGAGGAGTGAGGAGTGGTGGGGAACAGCTCCATCCCCTGACAGAGGAGTGAGGAGTGGATGGGGAACAGCTCCATCCCCTGAGAGAGGAGTGAGGAGTGGATGGGGAACAGCTCCATCCCCTGACAGAGGAGTGAGGAGTGGTGGGGAACAGCTCCATCCCCTGACAGAGGAGTGAGGAGTGGATGGGGAACAGCTCCATCCCCTGACACAGGAGTGAGGAGTGGATGGGGAACAGCTCCATCCCCCTGACAGAGGATGAGGAGTGGATGGGGAACAGCTCCATCCCCTGACAGAGGATGAGGAGTGGATGGGGAACAGCTCCATCCCCTGACAGAGGATGAGGAGTGGATGGGGAACAGCTCCATCCCCTGACAGAGGATGAGGAGTGGATGGGGAACAGCTCCATCCCCTGACAGGAGTGAGGAGTGGATGGGGAACAGCTCCATCCCCCTGACACAGGAGTGAGGAGTGGATGGGGAACAGCTCCATCCCCTGACAGACCCCAAAGGCCCCTGCTCCACCCCATTCCAGGGGATCAGGCTGCACAGCTGCTACTGAAGGAGCCCCTTCCCACAGGGTGTTTTAAACCCGGCAATGAGCTGTAAATGCGCTTCAGAAGGCAGCTCCGAAGCAGCCCAGCTGTGACAAGGCAGCAGTGCCATCCATTGACTGAAGGATGTAAGGCATGTGCCCGGCAGGGGAGAGATGCCCATCAGCAGGCTGGCAATCCCTGCACTCTGCCTTCCTGCTAGTGCAAATCATTTGCCAAACTCTTCCTGACTGGGGCTGGTCCCAAACGTTGGGATTGGCTCTCAAGGATCAGCTGCCAGATATTGAAGTCCTGAATCCAGTTTACCTAAAGCAGAGGCTGGGCAGAATCCAGAGAATCCAAAGCAGTTCTGTTATTGCAGGGCCTTCAGGGCCATTCAGGGCAGTCCCACACCCACAATGGACAATGGCTCACGGCTTTTTCACCCTTTCTCACTTTTGTCCATTTGCACAAATTCGGGGCTGAATCCTCCAATTGCAGCTGCAGCCAATGCAGTCATTGACTCCAAGTTGGCTCTCCCCAATTCTCTGTTGTTTCCATCTCTTGGGGCCTGGCACAGGGAGGTGTCCTTGAGTTTGGGGCTGCAGAGGAATTGTTTTGTGTGAAAATGGGAGAGCAGGAGCTCGGCACTGTCTGTGGAGTCTGGAGTTAAACACTGAAGAATCACAGGGGTACAGACATGTGGAAATAGAGAAGATAAAATCCTAAGGCATGGACACCATGGTGATGGGTGGGTGCCTCTGCAGGGACACCTCCCACCATCCCAGGCTGCTCCAATCCACATCCAGCCTGGCCTTGGACACTGCCAGAGATCCAGGGACAGCCACAGCTGCTCTGGGCACCCTCCCAGTGAAGACATTTTTCCTGATACCCCATCTAAAACTCCTCCCTGTCAGATGCAAGAGCAGAGATTAGGTACAAGCACGGGGACCTCTCCTTCTACAAACCACTCCAGCTCCTCAGTGTCACCCCTAAATGAACTTCAGGGAAGTTCACAGATGGGTTTGTCCTTATGGCAAGTCCCACCAGAACCTGCTGTGCCAACCAAAGGTTGATTCCAGAGCTGCCAGGCACAGTCTGTGTGCGTCACTCCTGGGCAAGGCTGTGTCCCAGTGCAGCAGCACAGCCACCTGCAAGATGTGGGGACAATTTCCAGTCACCTCAGACAAACAGGGGCTAATCACTGCGCTCAGTAATTCCAGCAGCCTTTTCTGAGATTGAATGTTGCATTGCCCTGAACTGTTTGACCAGAATCTCATTATGGCATTATGCAGCAGAGAGGTGGAAAAGAGGGAATGTGGCCTTGGCTGTTCTTGTTCCATCTAAATGGACTGACAATTTGCCTTGCAGCAATATTGGTAAGGAGCTAAGGGCAGGAAAATGTGCCCTTGGGAATGTGAGTTATAGGCTGCTACAAAAGGATTCTATCAGCTATTTACACAGCTTTTGAGACTGAAGGGGAAGAGGACAACTGGCTTTCATACTGTGAAAACAATTTGGAATTGCCAAACACTCAGAAAAACAAATACAAACCACATGGAGTGGTTTGGGATGGAGGGGACCTTGAAGATCATCCAGTGCCACCCTCTGCCATGGGCAGGGACACCTTCCACTGTTCCAGGGTGCTCCAAGTCCTGTCCAAGTCGGCCTCGGACAATCTGTTCACTAATTATTTGGAACATCTTTGTCTAATTAGTTTTTAAATCTAAAGAAGAATCTCTGCTCAAATTTGAAAGTCCATGGGAATCAGGTGAGGTGTGGAACACCTTGAGGAGGCCAAGCAGTTTAAACACTCAGCTTCCAAATTCAGCCCCATCATTTTTCATCTCACAAAACACCACTTTGCCCATTTTAGTGGCAGCAGATATAAAAGAGAACTCCGCAAACAGCATCATTTTTGTCCCTCTCTGTGTTTAGTAATCAGCACAATTTAGTAATCATTGCCCTTTTGCTGGGCTACTCATCTTCATCTGGTGCAGAAGTTTGAAAGCTCTTTTGCAGGGGTGTAGATCTATAGCTGACACCTCAGAGTGGGCAGCACTGAATGATAAATAAATAACCACCAGAAATCTTCTCCAAATGCCAACCCCCAGGTAGCAGAGTGACTGTTTGCACTTCACTGCAACATAAATATCAATCTAAGGGTAGAAGATGATAAATTCTTCACAGAAATGAGTTCTGGAAACTTTGCTGGGTACCAAAAATGATGAGTTCAATGTGCTCCAGTAGGGAATGGGTCCATGGCAAACAATTCTCAAGGAACCAGCAGTGGGTACAGCAATTATTGCTTTTCCAGTGTAACCCAGGTGAGTGGCTAAAGCAAAGTGAGATCTGCCAGTGCTTCTGTGAAGGGAGCTGTGTGTGCCCTCAGTGCCCCCAGAGACAGGAAAAACAGGCCAAGAGCTGTTTGGGCACGGGGCTGAGCCACCCCCTTCGGGTGACACACATTAGTGGGTGCCAAGGAAGAGCTCTCTGCTGTCACTCCCTGCAGTTCAGCTGTTTGTGAGAAAATAACCTCCCTGCTTTGCTGGGGCTGTCAATCCCACACCTGGCGGGATGTGATTTGCACTCACACACACCCCAAGGGCTGCACATCACACCAGCCAAATGGAAAAACATCTCAGCAGAGGATCACTCGGGAGGAGAATTAATGCTGCAGCCTTGTGTCAACCAAAGGACAAAAATGCTGAAAGAATTGTGCTTCCTCCATGGGAAAGAGAGCAGCAGCAACACTGCTCATTGCACAGCAGCAGATCCCATAAACAAGAGCAATATGGATATTCTCACTTCTATTTTCTCCTAGCTTGACTTTACATCCTTTTTTGTTCAACCAGATTAAGGGGCTAAAGAGCAAGATGTGCTCCATAGGGGAAATTCACCTTTGTGAATTCGTGCAGTGGCTCCCATGAGCCATCCCATTAATTGCCAGATTAGCTTTAAGAAGGATTTGGGCTAAAGCCACTGTTCCCCTCACTTGGACAACCATGGATTCTCTCACATCTCCAGGTCAGGCCTGCACAGCCCCATTCTTCAAGGATTTCCAGGTAAATTAAACAAGGAATTCGTTCTTCACTCTCCTGTTTGGAGATTGTTTTCACCCTGAATTCCTCTCAGTGATGAAAATATCTGGGCTGACTTTCATTGGATTTAGGAATCCCAGCACTGCAGCCTTCTCCCATTTGAAGAGAAGATACCAAGTTTAATGACTTCCCAGTGATTTTCCTTGAGAAAAAAGATGACCTTGAGAGCAGATTGTATGTCCTCGAGGATTCAGGACACAGAACTTCCCTAACAAATGTTTATCAACTGCATATGGATATTCTTTTCCTGGTACCATTTTATTTCTTATTCATCTTATCAACCAGCCCCATTATCTCATCTTCCTGATTCAAACACTCTTGGAACATGGTGTGAAAAAAGCCAATGTACTAAAGAACAGGGCCACTTAAAACTAGTTCACATGTCATGTCCTTAATTTATTGTAATATGAAAAAATTTACCTTTGCCTCTGTTCTAAATGAGGTTCATGATCAGTTCCCAGCTCCTCTCATTATATTTATATGCATGACATTACTGCATTTGTAATAATGTTAAATGACACAGCCTCCAGCACGAAGGAGAAATTGCCTCCCACTCTCACACAGGAACCAATTCCTACATGTCCATTAGAAGGCATTAAATTTTGGGACCAGCACATTCACAGCCCCTGAGTTATTTGTAGATTAAATTATTCGAAAAACGTGTAATGAATCCGCTCTCATGCAATTTAGAAAACAGAGCAGACTTCTATGATTTCTTCATCATCAGAACATCCTTGTAGTTTGGCTAAGAGATTCTCACAAGCTGTTCCTGAATTACTGATCACATTTATCCCTGCAAACGGATTTAACTCATGAACAGCTCATTGCAGAGTCCCACAGGCAGCAGTGGTTGTGTTTAGCTTGGACTCTTAGAAAATACAGATTGAACTGTATTTTGGTTATAGAAACTGCACATTTCAGTTCTGCCACTGCTCAGACAGCGCTGTCAAACCAAGAGAGATTTTGACCTCAAAAAGTAAAATTATGGGAGGGAAATTGATATCTAAGAGACCTGTAATAGATACCTTGATAAAGAGTACCCCCTATGTTACTACATCAGACACATTCTGATAATAACACAACAAACCTTTCTGGCAAATTATAGAGAATGGTTATTATGGAAAAGTTTTTGCCTCACAGGAATTCAAATGCATCTTCTGGTGACATTATACCTACTGCCTCTTCAATAGCTCTCAGCTCAGCTCCCAGATTTCCTCTTACTGATGATAAACAGTGACTGCAATAACACAAATAATGCAAAATCAGAGTAGCACTCGCTGGCTGTTGCAAAAGGACAATGAGAGTAAATTTAGATAGAGACAGGCTGAGAAATGGAATAGGGGTTCAGGCAGCATGGATGCAGTAGATGAAGTGCATCAATAATTTAGGTTTAGTTTTAAATAACTGAATAAGATCCCAGAGCCTTCTGGATCTGGGGTTCACATCTCCATACACCATACTCTTATTTCAGGACTGTGAAACACACTTGAGATCTGTACATTTTTTAGCATTTTGGAGCATCTATTTTTCCAGTTTATCTTATATTTATTGTAGACACCAAAACATTTTGAGATGTGAGTGTTTTTGAGTGTGTGTGTCTGTGCAGAAGGATTTTCTCAAGTCCTCTTTGAAAGTTGTACCTTTTCCCCTTTGTCTTGGTTACAATTTTCCCTGCACTTATAAACCATCTTTGCATTAAGGTGTATCCAGCCCAGGTGTTTGCTCCTTTTTCACTGGATATTTATCATATTGTTCCTTGTCGCTTCCAAGCCAAACCTCCCGCTGAGATTTGGAGCCAGGAGCCAGCCAGGCTGTGCACATACAACCAGCTCTAATGCTTTCATGCCTCATTAAGTGACCTGCTGCTCTTTTCTGCACTCGCCCAGGATTTCTGGATGTCCAGCAGCAGCAAAGCATCGGTCACAGGAGAGCAGCACCGTGGTCTATGGTGGATCTGCCAAAAACAGGGAGTCCCCGGTGTCCCTGAGCAGAGCCCAGAGTGGGCCTGTACCTCTGACATATTTCCTGAGACCAGAACTAACTCCTGGGATTTTTATTTTTTTTTTATTATTCGGAAAGAAAAAGGACACAAAGTTGTAGCCTACTTTGCTCAGAGCGCTGCCATGCCAATATCGTGTGTCTGCTCCGGCGGTGCTGGTGTGTAAACAGTCACAGAAAGCACAGAAAGCACAGAAAACACAGAAAGCACAGAAAACACAGAAAACATAGAAAAGAGAAAGCACAGGAAACACAGAAAGCACAGAAAACACAGAAAAGCACAGAAAACACAGAAAGCACAGAAAAACACAGAAAACACGAAAAGAGAAAGCATAGGAACACAGAAAGCACAGAAAGCACAGAAACACAGAAACACAGAAAGCACAAAAACACAGAAACACAGAAAACACAGAACACAGAAAATACAGAAAAACACAGAAAGCACAGAAACACAGAAAGCACAGAAAGCACAGAAAACACAGAAAGGACACAGAAAACACAGAAAGCACAGAAAACACAGAAAGCACAGAAAGCACAGAAAGCACAGAAAACACGGAAAACACAGAAAGCACAGAAAACACAGAAAACACAGAAAGCACAGGGTGCTGGGCACTGGCCGGGCCCCCAGGAATGGGCACAGAGAAGCTGTCAGAGCTCCAGGAGCGTTGGGACAGCGCTGCCAGGGATGCCCAGGATGGGGTTCTTGGGATATCAATTTTCCCTCTCTCCACTGAAGTCATTCCCCCTTCCTTGTCACTCCAGTTCCGAGGATAATCCCTCTCGCTCGCTGGGGATTGTTAGGGTGTCCTGTGCAGGATATAATCCTGGAGGGTCCCTTCCAACTCAGGATATTCTGTGATATTTACAAGCGGCATGATGAGGGGATATAACTCCAACATGAAATCGGGGAGGATCAGAGTAGGTATGAGTGAGAACCGAGGGGTTCCGGGTAGGTAAATGGTACCAGGTAGGCTTCCAGTGGCACTGGCTGCTTAGCCCTGGAAAGAAAAGCTGTGCTCCAAGGATTCACTGGTAAAGCTGAGCAGTGGGTAGAAGCAAAAAGCTCTGACACCTCAATCCCACGTCTCAAGCAGCTGTGTGGGTGTGTTTTGGCACACATTTGGATCAAATAATCTGGTTTTAGTTATGAAACTTGAATTGTGTAAGAATTTACACCAAGCTCATTGCTTCCCTTTGAGAGGAATAGATGGAAGAAGGAGCTTGTCTGAGCTCTGCTACAGCATTTGCTCTGCTGATGTGGAAGAGCAGAAGTGTGGAACTGTCTTCCCAAATCACTCTATGTGCAACACACTTCTTTTATTATTTCAGACTGGTTCAAATAACTAGAATATGATCTTGTGCTTCATGCTAATAAATACTTTTGTTTTCTTTTTAGGATGCGGGTGAATCCCTCAAAAAGACAGGCACTGATCCCTCGGGAAGGCTCTGACAGAGGATGCCCATTGGAGCTGTGTGTGCCCGGGATGCCGGGCAGTGCCCTCGGGAAGGCTCTGGCAGAGGATGCCCGTTGGAGCTGTGTGTGCCCGGGATGCCCGGCAGTGCCCTCGGGAAGGCCTGCAGAGGATGCCCATTGGAGCTGTGTGTGCCCGGGATGCCCGGCAGTGCCCTCGGGAAGGCCCTGGCAGAGGATGCCCATTGGAGCTGTGTGTGCCCGGGATGCCGGGCAGTGCCCTCGGGAAGGCTCTGGCAGAGGATGCCCATTGGAGCTGTGTGTGCCCGGGATGCCGGGCAGTGCCCTCGGGAAGGCTCTGGCAGAGGATGCCCATTGGAGCTGTGTGTGCCCGGGATGCCGGGCAGTGCCCAAAGCCAGGCTGTCCATCGCTCTGTCCAGCTATCCTCCCCTCACAAACCGGACCCTGCGGCTTTAAGGAGGCGGTCGGGGCGGATCCCGGATTCCCGGCCCTCCATGCGCGCCCGGTGCCGCCATGTACCGCCTGTGCCGCGTGTCCCCGTTGCTGTCGCCGCCGCTGTCCCCGCCGCTGTCCCCGCTGTTGTCACCGCTGTTGTCGCCAGGACCCTCGCTCCGTGTCCCCCGCCCCGCCCGGTTGGCGCTGCCGGGGCCGGGCCCGCTCCGCGCCGCCGCCAAGGTACGTGAGGGCCGAGGGGCCGCCCGCAGCGAAGAATTCCCTGAACTAACAGCTCCCTCAGCTTGCTGGAGGTGCCTTTCAGTGCTATGGAGGTGTCTTCACCTCCACCCGCCTTCCCATCCCCATGTGGTCATTGGATCGTCTTTATCCCGGATTTTTGTAGGGGGTGGTTTGCACCTGCCGCCGGTCGCATTGTCACTGTGAGCTTTCCGGGGTGCCTCGCCTGCAGTTTAATGCGTGCAGTTTAATTTCTGCAGTTTAATTTCTGCAGTTTAATTTCTGCAGTTTAATGTCTGCAGTTTAATGTCTGCCGTTTAATTTCTGCAGTTTAATGTCTGCAGTTTAATTCGGAGCCTGATTTCTGTAGCCTCATGGCGAAGCGTAACACAATGCTTTCTATTTATTTCCATGCCTTAAATCGCCGGAATGATGCGAAAAGAATGGGCTTTTTATGTTGCAATATTGTAGCGGAGTGACATGGAAATAGGCAACAGCTTTACTTGTTAAGCTGTACATTATGCTGTACATGACTGCCCTGGGTAATCCAAATAGTATCTGTTGAAGTGGTTCTTTTTTAACATTTTGTTTCAATACCGTTGCTGGTGTGTGAGCCTGGGAACACGAATGAATTGGAATGGACTTGGAAGATCAGAACACGCAGTTTTTCGGTCCTTACGATCCATCTGTAAGACCCGCAGCTCATGAGCCACAAAAGAAAAATATAAAATTGTCCATTATGCTTGAAGATTTTAGATACAAGAATCAGGATGAGCTATGCAATTCCCTGTTTATGTATGAATCCCTGTGCGATTTCCTGTCAAAATTGAATGCGAAGTAAAACCAGTTATGACTATAAAAGAGAAAACCAGCAGCAAACAAAGGAGTTTTAAGGTTTGGGCGGGTGGCATGCTTACTGCGAGGATTGTAAGACTGTCTTGTATCCTAATTTACAATCTTATTAAGACCAAGAATTAATCAAGAATATTTTTCTTGATGTTCTGTATCTGAAATGTACCGAGATAAAAATCTATCAAAAACTTCTACTGTGACAAACATTTTCAGTGCAGTTGGGCCCCTGACACCAGCCCTGGCGTGTCCCTGCACTTGTTGTCTACACTGTGGCAACGGGGCTGCTGGTTGCTGTCAACACTTGCAGTTCCCCAGTTCTTCCTTTTGTCAGCTCATCCATTAAGGGTGATTTATAGGAATTTAAATGTTGGATCTCTTCCATCAGTGAGTTGTTATTAAGTGGTACCGGGTAGGCTTCCAGTGCCACTGGCTGCTTAGCCCTGGAACGAAAAGCTGTGCTCCGAGGTCGGGAAGGCTCTGACAGAGGATGCCCATTGGAGCTGTGTGTGCCCGGGATGCCCGGCAGTGCCCTCGGGAAGGCCCTGGCAGAGGATGCCCTTGGAGCTGTGTGTGCCCGGGATGCCCGGCAGTGCCCTCGGGAAGGCCCTGGCAGAGGATGCCCATTGGAGCTGTGTGTGCCCGGGATGCCGGCAGTGCCCTCGGGAAGGCCCTGGCAGAGGATGCCCATTGGAGCTGTGTGTGCCCGGGATGCCGGGCAGTGCCCTCGGGAAGGCTCTGGCAGAGGATGCCCATTGGAGCTGTGTGTGCCCGGGATGCCGGGCAGTGCCCTCGGGAAGGCTCTGGCAGAGGATGCCCATTGGAGCTGTGTGTGCCCGGGATGCCGGGCAGTGCCCAAAGCCAGGCTGTCCATCGCTCTGTCACAGAAAACACAGAAAGCACAGAAAACACAGAAAGCACAGAAAAGAGAAAGCACAGAAAACACAGAAAACACAGAAAGCATAGGGTGCTGGGCACTGCCCTGGCTCCCAGGAATGGGCACAGAGAAGCTCTCAGAGCTCCAGGAGCGCTCGGACAGCGCTGCTCAGGGTGGGATTGTTGGGGTGTGAATTTTCCTTCTCTCCATTGAAGTCATTCCCCCTTCCCTTGTCACTCCAGTTCCTGAGGATAATCCCTCTCGCTCGCTGGGGATTGTTGAGGTGTCCTGTGCAGGATATAATCCTGGAGGGTCCCTCCCAACTCAGGATATTCTGTGATATTTACAAGCGGCATGATGAGGGGATATAACTCCAACATGAAAGCGGGGAGGATCAGAGTAGGTATGAGTGAGAACCGAGGGGTTCCGGGTAGGTAAATGGTACCGGGTAGGCTTCCAGTGCCACTGGCTGCTTAGCCCTGGAAAGAAAAGCTGTGCTCCGAGGATTCACTGGTAAAGCTGAGCAGTGGGTAGAAGCAAAAAGCTCTGACACCTCAATCTCCCATCTCAAGCAGCTGTGTAGGTGTGTTTGGATCAAATAATTTGGTTTTAGTTATGAAACTTGAATTGTTTAAGAATTTACACCCAGCTCAGTGCATCCCTGTAAGAGGAATAGTTGGGGGAAGGGAGCTTGTCTGGGCTCTGCCACAGCATCTGCTGTGCTGATGTGGAAGAGCAGAAGTGTGGAATTGTCTCCCCAAATCACTCTGTGTGCAAGACACTTCTTTTATTATTTCAGACTGGTTCAACTAACTAGAATATGATCTTGTGCTTCATGCTAATAAATGCTTTTGTTTTCTTTTTAGGATGCAGGTGAACCCCTCAAAAAGACAGCCACTGATCCCAGTGCTGAAAACAAGACACTCAACAAATCCCAGCAGCTGAGACAAGTTTTTAAAGAATATGGTGCTGTAGGGGTTTCCTTCCATGTTGGAATTTCGTTAGTATCTCTGGGAATCTTCTACCTGGCTGTGTCAAGGTGAGGTTTGTACAGCTGTCTGTCACATCTAGGTAATGGTAAAAGTAAAATACATTTACCACTGTGCTTATCTCTGACAGGAGACAGGTACCTGATGCCTGTTGGATCTATACAGTCACCTCCTGAATTTTGAGTATGGATGGGCCCGTAAATGGAGCTGATCTCCCACCAGGCATGAGAGAAGTTGTAGATGGTCTTTTTGCACAGGTTCACCAGCAGTGAAAACAGCAGACACAGCACGACATATCTGACTGGGCAGAGAATGTGTTTGTTTTGCAGATATCTTTTGTTCTTGCTTGGTCTGCAGAGATAGAGCCGTGCAAATGTGCTGGGGCTTAGAGATAAACTTATTTTTCTGGGTGTTGAACACAGTTTGTGCAGTTGAACTGCAGAAAACGACAGCCACTAGAACGGGATTAGAGTAAAAAAGAAAATGGGGCAGAACCAGAGTCAGGTGGGGAGTTTTGTGTGTGGCTTTGTGGGAATACATCAGTCACATGAGGTTTTTGTTGCTTCTTCCAATATTCCCTGCTCCTTATTCCTGACTCCAGTAGGAATATGTGAGTGCCTGATTGCTCCTGTTCACTACATCATGGCACAGGGTGAAAACTCTTTTTCCTTCAATTATGGCTGAATTCTTGATGAAAGCTGCTATGTTTATAGAGAATTAAACTGTTAAATGGATTTGATGGGTAGTGCTCGTTTGAGATCCATAACACTTCCTTCACTTGCTAGATTTTAGAGACTTGTCATTTTAAGACCTTTGTACTCCTTTATCAGAACACTAAGCCTAACAACAGGTACCTCATTTGGTTTGCATTGATCTGTGTTTAGGTGATAAATTTCTTCAAGACAGAGTTTAATGTCAAATTTGGGAAGATGAAATTCCTACACAATTTCATAGTAACTTTTTGAAAATCACTGTGCAGAGAAATTGTATCTCTTAAGGCTGAGTTGGAAGTGCAACACGTTAAGTCGTTGAATAGAAAAATAGCACTTTATATTTTTTATCTTAAAGATATCTCTTCTGTTTCCCCAGTGGCGTGGACATGACTGCAGTTCTGTTCAAGCTGGGTTTCAGTGAGGCCTCTGTGCAGTCCAGGATGGCAGCAGGCACCAGCACCTTCGTGCTGGCCTATGCTGTGCACAAGCTCTTTGCCCCAGTGCGCATCAGCATCACCGTGGTGTCCGTGCCCTTCATCGTGCGCTACTGCCGCAAGGTCGGCTTCTTCAAACCCCCTGCCTCCAACCCCTGAGGCATTCCTGCCTTTTGGTTTCCAACTGTTCTGTATCCATGTAGCTCTTCAGGTGCAAAGTTTCTTTAAAGGACTTGGTTGGGATCATGTTGGACCTCATCTTGCATTTCTAATTGTTCTTTCAGGTAAATGTCACTGTGAAAAGCGCTGTCCTTATCTCCTTTCCCTTTTGCCACTTGTTCTTAGGAAAAGCCTGTTCAAATGGGATTTGGTTTTTGCTGCAAGTGGGAATATAAAAGCTTGACAATGGGCACACAGTTCTGGGTCTTTATAATGCAGCTTTTTGAGCCTTCATTGTTTTTCTTTTCAAAACAGTCATAGCATTGGTTTATTAGTGTGTAGCTGAGAAACTGTGAGAATCTCTTCCCACTAGAATAAATAATATCTTACTACACGGGTACTTCTCTTGAGAAGGGTATACATTGGAATCTAAAGTGGCAGGTGGGTGTTTCTTTTGTTAGAAGAGGCTTTTAGTACAGCCCCTACAGGCACTGAACTCACTTCAGTAGGAGTGTGCATCTGATTATTGCACAGTCATGATTGGTTTAGTCACAATAGGTGATTCACCATTCTGAAACTTCTGTGTAGTGCTTCCATATGCCAAGATTTTATTGTTTGAAGATGTGCTGGCCGGGAGCCTGCCTTACTGAAATCCCTTTTTTTTTCATGTCTATAGACTCAGAAGAAATCCTAAGTCTACTGAAATCAGTGTGACCAGAATTACCTATGTGAACATACTCCAAAGAGCATTAAGTCAGAGATAAGCTGGGGGTTTTAACATTTTGAGATCTGGCTTTGTACTGAAAATACCTTTTTTATATCTTAAAACAAACCCCAGCAGCTTTCTGCTCCTGGGGGTGCACCTGCAGTCCAGACATTCCAATTCACAGCTTCCCAGGAGGAATTCCTGTGCTTTGGGCTGAGACTGGTGAATGTAGCAATGAGAGGGTTTTGCCTTTCCTTATGGGGACACTGTTCAGTTAGAATGTAATTACAGGTATGGATATCCACATTCCACCTTCCACTTAACCTGAAGATGGAATCCCAAAACAGCTAAGTGGAGTTTTGAGGACACTGGCTGAGGACGGGAAGGAGGAGAAAATAACTTTTTAGGATCAGCTTCTTGCCTCCCCTTTGCCAGAACATTAAATTGCACCTTACTCTTTCCCCCCACAGAAAGTCCCAGGCTTCATGTGTACCAAGGATAAGAATTCCAAAATAACTCTGAGGCAGCCTTGTTTACTTCAGTTAGAATAATTTCTGAGAAGGGTGTTTTGTTTTGAACTTGATAAAGAAATAGTCAAAGCTTCTTTTTCAAAATCACATGTAAAGCTGAAAACATAGAAAGCAAATGTACCTAAAAGTCAGTAGAAGGCACCAGCACTAAATTAGTTTTCTTGCTGTAAAGAAAGAGCTTCATATAAATTATGACCAGAATTCACACTACTTAATTATGGTTGTATAAACTACTGGCAATTTTAGATAATTTTAGATGAAGTTTTTTTTTGCAAAGTATATTTTAAATTAATTCGAGAATATATTTTGAATTCTGGAATCCTTGCTTGTAAAAGGACCATTTTTTAAAATTGTTTGTAAAATAGTGAAGTCTTATAATAAAAAGACAATAAATTGCTTTCTCTTAGTTTGCTTGAAGTGTTTTACTGGAAAAGAATTGGTCTCTTTATTTTGGTGGCAAGGGGCCTGACCCTTAGCACCATTTAAGGAATGTCTTACAACACCAGATGTTATTACTTCCTGTTACACAACATCATCTCAAAGTAGTTCTGAGAGAAAGGGCTGGAAAATATTATCAGATGGGAGATCTTCGAATAAATTCATTGGGAAAAGGACAGAACAGGCCAAGCTCTCAATAAACCAAGCAGGTTAAATAGCAACACATTTGATACTTAGCTTGTAATCCTAAATTGGGATTGTGAGATAGTAAATGACTTCTGGAGCTTCCTTTTTGCCAGAGGTGGGAATTGAACTCTGTGCCCAGGAGTGGAGCTGAGCTGGAGCCAATCAGTGCCACAAGGAGCCTCATTCTGCAGGGTGCAGTATAACAATGCTTTATTTTACGAGTGCTCACATTTAAAACTAGAGACCAAACCAATTGACACATCATTTTAGAACATTTGAAAAACACATTCACCTCGCTCATTTTCAGGTTACACCACAGGTAGGACACCCTGAGCAGCCCAGGCAGGGAGGAGCAGGCATCTCCAGGATATTGCACTGTCCAGTAAGCCAGAACAACAACTTCCTCTTAGTGAAACAACGAACCATTTTCAGCACAGACCACAGCACAAGAGCCTCCAACAGCTTCATACTTACATCAGCAAACCTGGCCCACATGGAACTGGATTTCAAGTATATTAAATATTCCACAAGCTCCAGCTAGAAGTCAAATAATTTTATGCTGCAATTTGAGTGTAAGACACCAGCCAACCCGAGGATTTGCATCCCAATTGCCACTAGATTCCAAGACCTGCTTTTCCTATTGTAAGCATTACAGTAGTCACAGTACAAGGCTCCTCTTGTTGATCCCAGAAGTCACCTCTCCTAAAACTATGTTTTGGATGGGGCAGCACCTTCACTCTTCCTGCTGGTGGGAATCTTGGTAGAGTTTGCTGTGATCCAAGGATGGAGAAGGACATCCTTCAGGGGCAGGCGATGGAAGGGGTTATGCTTCAGGAGCTTGGAAATTAAATCCCTCGCACCTTCTGTTACAAACGGAGGAAACTTGAATTCCACCTAAGGAAAAAAGGACACTACAGATGATGCAAAAGTTCTTTGGCAATAACCAAACAACAGAGTCAAAGGTGTAATCACAGTTACACCTTGAAAGCTGTGTCAGCCTTGCAGACTGTGCACCTTCTGCCTACTGAGATCAAATAATTTCATCACAATCCTGAACAAGCTCCTCACTGCTTGTAAAAATATTTGTGTATTATGTTTGTTTTCATTATGCTTCAAACTTAAATTTGCTGAACTCTTCCTACAACTGAAAGCATGACCCAGTTAATCCTGATAAGCATTTGCACTTACCCTGGAAATAGCTCTGTAGGTGTCCTGATATGTTGTTGATTCAAAAGGTGGTTTCCCTACAAGGAATTCATAGCACAGAACTCCCAGGCTCCAAATATCCACCTTTTCATCATGTGTTCTTCCCTCAATCATTTCGGGAGGCAAGTAGTCAAGTGTCCCACACAGAGTTGTTCTCCTGAAGAAAAGTCCAAGTTAATAATTGATTAAGATAATTAGGGGATCTGTTTCTAGAGTCAGAAAAAAACTAATCCTTGCAATCATCTGTACCTCAGTGCAGTCCAGCTGCACAGACTCACTACTTCAGAACAGCTGGGATAGAAAAGCCAGCAGTACAATTTCTACTTCTGAAAGTATCTCAGTCCCTGCAATGAGTCTCATCTCTCCTTTCCTCACCCCACCCGCTAGAACAAATCTGTTCCTCCCTTGTCAGGTGCAGTTTCATACGCCAAGAAATAACCAAATTGCCAGTGTAATGTTTGAGTCCAAGTGCTGGTTTGTCATCTTAGGGACCACTGTAACCCAACCTTCATCTCAGGGTCAGCAAAGTGTGAACTCAAAATCTGGATAACACTCCTCTGCCACACCAGTTGACTGTTAAAACCTTCCTTGTAGCAGCATTTTCCCCCAGGATTTTAAGAAGTTCACACCTACTTTCCCCTCCATAACTGACACACTACAGAAGGATTTCACTGCACAAGAGACTGAACTCTCACCTAGAAGATGGAGCATGCACAGACCACCCAAAGTCAGCAATTTTTAACTCTCCATTGGATCCAAGCAGCAGGTTCTCTGGCTTGATGTCTCTGTGGATCACACTCTTGGAGTGACAGTACGAGAGGGCATCTGCAAGTTCTGTGATGTACTGGCAAAAAGAACAACATTTAAGCTACAAAGACACTGTCACCTGAGTTTATTTGGCTGCAGCACAGCCTTTTTGAGGCATAATTATAGTTTTAAGCTAAAGGAATTATTCCTTAACCCTTGAAGTCTGGCAATATAGGCCCTGCCAGAATATTCAGCAATCCTGAACATAAATTCCTGCACAGCACTGATTTCCCAACTTATTCCCTGTGGGGAATAAGCCAACTAGCACCTAAGAAATCTCAGTTTTCCCCAGCAGAATACAGAAATCGATTTGAAGAGCTGGCTCTATCCTGCACGTAGTCCAGATACACAAAAATTGGGTAGGAATCTGGAACAACCTACAGTAGCAGTTCTTTGCTCATCAAACTTGGTGAGCTTCTGAAGTTCCTTGTAGACTTCTCCACGAGGTGCATGCTCCAGGATCAGGTAGACTCTTGTCACATCGTGGAAGTAGCCATATAATCTGAGAATGTTGGGGTGCCTGCAAAGAGATTTCAATGTTCTTCTGAATGAGGGGATTGTCATCTCACAACACACAAAGAAATCTTAGCATAAAGAAAAAACTTTATCATGACCAAAGTTACTTTACTTGGATGCAAACAAAGAATAATTAGTCACTAAACTTTACCTAAGATGAGACTGTATTTCCACTTCTCTTCGTAGTTGATGTTCTACACCAGCTTCCTCAAGTTGTGTTTTAAAGAGCACTTTCAATGCAAGAATAAATTTGCTCTGCTTTTCACGTGCCAGGTACACATTCCCAAATTTTCCTTTCCCCAGAGGACGACCAATTTCAAAATCATCAAGAGACCATTGCCTTCTGCAAGAGGAAAAGAGAAAGTTAAAAGCTGGACAGCTGTGTTGGATTTGACTCCTAAATTTAGTTCAAAAGATACTTAACGCTCTAAACTAGATTTTGGTCTTTAAAAAATAAAACACCAAGGAAATATAGAAGGCATTGAGATTTTTCAAAAGTTCTGAAAGCTATTTTCATCCTTCCTGAAGTCTTTGCAGACATTAACACCAACCACACTACTACAAAATGACTGTGTTTACCAAGCTGGGTTACTTTGGATACACTTAACCCAGACATATCACCAGTGCATGGCAAAACAATTTAAAGTCATAAACAAATCCAATTTCATCCTGAGTTAGACTGCCCAGATGAAGGAGGATCTGTTTTCAATTCATCTCTTGACTGAGGCAGCAGCTATCAGTGTTCTCCCGTGGGAAGAGCTATTCTGCATTTAGCCCAAAGTTTTCTTTAGATTACAGCAAGTCCTTGTTCCTGGCAATTATCAGGTCACAGGTAGCTTTCCTACTGTTGTGTCTGGAGGTCACCAAACTCCACAACCAAACCAACTCCAGCAGGACTCAGTTATCTAGACTTGAGGGATAACTTACTTTTTAGTTTCTTCACTCTTCTTTTTGGTCTCCTCACTTTTCTTCTTAGCATTCTCTTCAGTTTTCTGTTTAGTGGTGCTTTCTGCTTCAGGGTTTTTTGCTGTGTACAGAGAAGTAAATCAATTTACAAACCAGACCCACACACAGGAGCAAATCCAACCCCAGTGCATCATTTGAAGCAGTTCTTAGAATCCATTCAATGACATTTTAAGCAACCTAACATAACCAGCTGCTG
Source organism: Malurus cyaneus samueli (assembly GCA_009741485.1). Taxonomy (NCBI): domain Eukaryota; kingdom Metazoa; phylum Chordata; class Aves; order Passeriformes; family Maluridae; genus Malurus; species Malurus cyaneus. Next base: position 12,806,280 of record CM019231.1, on the reverse strand, counting down.
GGAAAGAAACAGCACTGGCAAACTGTGATTTTAAAAGTTTTCTGAAAATAAATTTTCCCTCCCAAAATAGAGTATCCTTGTGCATAAGAGATTAACATGAATCCTGGAAAACCTGTAGGTCTGAATACCATTTACATTAACTGCCAGCTGCCTGCTAAGCACCTGGAAGTTTTTAACACCATGCTGGCTCTAAATGGTTGATTTAGAGATAAATTCACAAGGATGGAGCAGTAATAACACCGGAGGTGGAGCATGTGCTGCCCTTCTGCTTGAGCACACAACCAAAAACTTCCCTCCAGGATTGTCCCCAGCTCACAGCAGCTTTAGGGAGCATCCTGAGTGTCACAGCTGTAGCCACATGTAACTCATCCTCAGAATTACCAGGTCCTGCAGCTTGGGGAGGTTTTTCACTGCTCTTGCTTGCAGCCTGAGGCCTCACAGTCGCCTGCAGGGGCGGTTTGGGTCGGAGCTGCTGCGTTGTTTGATTACTGGACAGTTTTTGGGTTGACAGTACAGGTTTTTGAGATTGCACAGGAACTCGCTGGGCAAAGTTTGCAGGACACAGAACCCGCTGTGCTGGAGCTCCCTTGGTCAGTAACCGGCTCTGGGCTGAATGCTGGGACACAGGGACACGTTTGGGACCATCCCCAATGGGGTTTGCAACCTTCAAAGAGAAATAATAGTATATTAACTGTAGAACAGCACATGAGAATCTTTATAGCCTCAGTCAGTATAGGAGGCAAAACAACACAAAGAACATTAACATAAACACTCAAACTCATCTATTGACTGTTTAATTAAAAGGAAGTTTTGTTTATGCTGTTCCAAAAATTTACCTGGCCTATTTAGTTTAAGGTTAAAATAGTGAGACAGCATCTGCGTTTCCAAGTGGAAAACCCACATAATTAGGGTGATCTTGAGCACTGCTGTGCATGTATATCAATAGGGACATTGATACAGTGCTTGCCTTTAAAAACTATAGCTGAAATAAGTTGATTATACACACACCTGCTTTCTCTTTAAAGGACTTCAAATGTAAGGAATATGCCCCCATTTAATAAGACATATTAGTACTAATAATAAAAACAAAAGGCAGCTCTGGGCACTGTTTTCTCCAGGAGCAAGCTCTTGAAAGACAAATTACTAGTTTAAAAGCTGTAGTTACTGTGTGATGGGGAGAAACTCGCGCGCCAAAGGAAAATCGCACGCACTAATCCCTCAACGGACCAGGGCTACAGAATTTTAATGGCGAACTCCCAGGTATCGACACCAACGATCCAGCAGAGGATATTACTTAGGAAGACGAACATAAACCGCGTATTTCATACATTTACCTTAGCAGCGCGGCCGGGGTACGCGGCGTGGTTCTCCTTCATGTTCCTGTCCATAGCGCCCGAAGAGAGCGGTACGTACGGCTCTGGCTGCGGGCGAGACGGAGCCAACAGAGGTCAGTGCAGCGAGCAGAGGAGGATTCAGGGTCCCGCAGTGATACGATCTCTTAGCAGTGCCCCGCTGCCCGCAGCCCCATGGAGCCAGGCCCCGCCGCTCACCGCCGCCTCACGGAGCTGTTTGAATTCAAACCGCCGCGCCTTAAATACCCTTTAAACCCCCGCCGCCCGCCATTGGCTGCTCTCCCGCTGCCGCCGCACGCTTGATGGCTGCCCCGCGGGCGGCCCGCCCTCCCATTGGCTTGCCCCCGCTCCGCCGCGCCGCGAGAGGCGCAAGCGCGGCGCCCGCCCCGGCGGCGTTGTCGCCGCGCGGCGCGTTACGCACTTGCGTAGCGCCGCGCCCCCCCGGCGCGCGCGCCGCGCACTCCCCGCCGCCGCAGCGCCGCTTCCGCTACGCAAATCGCGTAAGCGCCGCGCTCCCCTGTGCCGCCGCCGCCTCCGCTCCGCCCCGCTGCCGGGGCGCCGCCAGGTCAGTCCGCGCCGCACAACCCCCCCGAGATCCCCCATCCACCCTCGGCCAGCCCCGGCGAGCGGCGGTGCTGCACCGCGCGTGGGGCCGAGCGCGAGCGGGGCCATTGTGTGGGTCCCCCCGGACGGGCCGAGCAGGGCCGAGCCTCCCCGCGCGTCCCGCCCGAGCGGTCCGGCAGCTCCAACGTGCCCCAGCGCTCCGCGGCGAGTGCCAAGTGCCGAAGGCACCGCCCGGCCCGGCCCGAGCCACGCGCGACCCTCCGTCGCAGCCCCGCAGCGCCCGGAGCCGCCGGGACAGCGGGAGCGCGGCCGGTCAGGAACGCGGCCCGTGAGGAGCGCAGCGAGCGCGGCGTGAGGCGGGCCTGCTGCCCCGCAGCCCGGAACCCGCGGGTCCCTGCGAGGCGCCGCGCAGCCAGGAAAAACTCCAGTCGGCACTTGGCGCTTGTGAAGAACTGCGATCCAAGGCAACTTTTCACTGTCTCCGCGGTGCTGAAAACAAGAGCGAAGGAGACCCTGGTTGTGTGTGTTGGTGTTTACAAGTGGTTCAGGATAGGTAAAAAGAAGATGTCGGGTCGCCGTGTCGCTGCAGCGTGTGACAGACGACAGCTGCCCCGGGGCATGGGGAGCATGGCAGCCCCGCTGCTCGACCCGCGCCCGCTGCGGCTGCCCTTTCTCGAGGCTGACGTGAGTAGGACTCGGGGAAGGGACGGTTTGCGCTGGGGACGGGGCCGGGCCCGCCCGCACCGCCGGGCAGCAGCGCCAGCGAGTTAATTCCCAGCCCGTTCACGTCGCCGTGTTTGGGATCCGGGGTCTGGCGGAAGCGGCGCTTCGGAGCTTTGCGGCTGCGACACAAAAGAACCCCCGGGCTCCCCCCCGCGCCCGGTGGGGCCGGGCCCGCGCTCCCCGCCCGCGGTCCCGCCGAGCGCGCTCTGCGCCTCGCCAATGGGGGGATGGACCCTCGGGATCCCCGGAAGGGGAGGAATGGGGAGAGGGACCCCCGAGACCCCTGGTAGAATGGGGAGCGGGAGCCCCGGAAGGGGAGAAATAAAGGGACCCCCGGGATTACTGAAAGGGATAATGGGGAGCGGGCCCCCCGGGATCCCTGAAAGGGATAATGGGGAGTGGGCCCCCCGGGATCCCTGAAGGGTAATGGGGAGCGGGCCCCCCGGATCCTGAAGGGATCGGCCGATCCCTGAAAGGGATAATGGGGAGCGGGCCCCCAGGGATCCCTGAAAGGGATAATGGGGAGTGGGCCCCCCGGGATCCCTGAATGGGAGAATGGGGAGGGGCCCCCGGGATCCCTGAATGGGAGATGGGACGGGGTCCCCGGGATCCTGAAGGAGATGGGGAGCGGGGCCCCCGGGATTCCTGAAAGGGAGAATGGGGAGCGGGGCCCCCGGAAGGGGAGCAATGGAGAGAAGGGACCCCCGGAAGGGGAGGAGTGGGGAGAGGGATCCCCGGAAAGGGGAACGGGGAAAGGGATGCAGATCGGACCCGAGGGGGGGTGAGATGGGGACGTCCGAGCGGGATTTGGATCGGGACCCCCGCGACCCGGGATGAGGGGTGTTGGGGGGTCCCGCCTCCCGGCACTGACGCGCGGGGTGGCGGTCACGTGACGCCCCGTTGGTCGCCCCCTCCCCCCCCAAGAGCCTCCTCCAGATGTGCGGGCGCTCGATGCAGCAGCCTTCGCGGAGAGCGCCTGCGGCCGGCCGCCCCCGCCGCTGCCGCCGCCGCCGCTGATGCGCTCGCGCTCCCGCCGCCGCATCTTAGGGGAGAGCGCGGCGGCGAAGGAAGGCTCGGTACGTACCGGACCGCCGGCGAGCCTCCAGCGGCTGTGGCAGCGCCCGCCGCACGCTCCGGGCGCCCGCGGCCGGGGGAGGCGGGAGGGCGCGGGTGCCGGCGGAGGGCGGCGGGGCCGGCGCGGTGCTGTCCTGCGCGCCCCGTGCATCCATCCATCGGAGCCCGGGCCCGCCGGCAGCACCGGCTGGCTCGGTTCGCTCGTACCGCGGCTCTGCTGCCGGCTCCGCTGCTGCTTGGCACGGTTCGTGTCGGTTCGCTTTATGGCCGAGGCTTTCATTTACAAGCGAACAAGTGCAAACAGGTTTTCCTCCTCTTCCCTCTCTTCTTTCCTCTTTTTCATTCCACTTATATATTTTTC
>CM019231.1:12460481-12798612 GCA_009741485.1 Malurus cyaneus samueli | reverse complement strand
TCTCATCGATTTCTCCTCCCCATTATCCTCCCCTTTCCTTTCCTCTTCCTCCCTCCCTTTTCCTCCCCTTTCTCCCTCCTTTTCTCCCCCCATCTCTGATTCTGACCAAAACCACAGCAATATTTGGTGCCTGCACTGAGATTTGCTCAAAGCTTGTGGTGGTTTCCTGCAACTTTTGTATGTGATTTTTGTTCTTCATTCCAGGCCCCCCCAAGGCAGTCCCTGCTCACAATGTATAGGACAAAAGTCAGTTTGAAAGACCGCCAGCAACTTTACAAACTGATAATTAGTCAGCTGCTCTATGATGGATACATCAACATTGCCAATGGCTTGATAAATGAGATCAAACCACAGTCTGTCTGTGCACCCTCAGAACAACTGCTGCACCTAATTAAGTTAGGTAAGCTGGAATCCAAAGCTGACATAAAAGTCTAGTTTCTGAATCCCCAGGGAATTAAGAGGTTGGTGTGGCTGCAATGACATCTTTGATGCAAAGGTGCTGTCTGGTAATAGCACAACACTTGTACATTTGGGTACAGCCTTTGCCTCTGTGGGGTTTTTAGAAGGGCATTCCTGTTTTATTAAAAGTGAAACAGATCCTTGAGTGTTGCCCACATCTGTTTGAGCTCCCATGAGGACACTTGCTCAGGCTTCTGGGTGAGTGACAACCTCCTCAAACATCCCGTGAATGGGATCACAGAGCCCACAGACCTTAGGGAAAACCTCACCCTCACAATTCTGCTGACTTCAGAAATAAATAGTTCATGTTTGATCATTCTGACAATGTTGGAAAGGGAGAAAATCCTTCCATTGGCAATCTTTGCTGGCTTATATATATTAGTCCCCAGGAAATAACTTCATACTCTGGGGCCTCAGCAGGGCTGGCACCTGTTCTCTCCCTGTGCTTCCCTCTGCAAGCACCACAGTGTAGGGAAAACAGGGAAAAGCCCTGAGCTGCTGTTGGAACAAGCTGCCCAAGTCCTGGAAGAGCTCTGGCCATGGCACCGTGTGTAACTCAACTGGTTCTGCTGCCTGAACTAGCTGAGTTCTGAGGGTATAAATCTGTGAAGCTTTGTGTCTTTGAAATACAAATTGTAGACTTGAAACGAGCAGAGGAAAGCAGCAAAAAGATCATCACTGGGCTGAAAACTCTCTGTCTGCCCTGTTGCCACTTCCAGTGCAGAACTCTCTGGTCTGTAGCTGCATCCTGGGAAAAAATCTCTGAAGTGGGTTTGAAGAATAGTAACATTTGTGGGTTTGAAGATTAGTAACATTTTCCCCTTGTAATAAATGCTGATTTCGTTAAAACTCATGTGATGGTGTTGGGGCTTGTTGCTCCCCTGTGAAAAGCTGACCAGAGGCCAGTCCATGGTCAGTGACTGATTCTCAGTGCATTTTCCAGTCCTCACTGGGCTATTCCACAGTTAGTGAAGGGCTGTGCCTGCTCAGTGCAGCTCTGCTCTCATTCATCCCACCCCAGTGCTGTGTGACCAAACCTGCTCTGCCAGCTCAGCTTTCCCTCGGGGCTGCCTTTCCCCAAACCTTTCCCGGAGCTGTGGCAGGGGCTGAGGAGAAGCTCCCTGCCCTGAGTGTGTGTCCTGCTGTGTCCCCAGGCATGGAGAACGATGACAGTGCTGTCCAGTACGCCATCGGCCGCTCGGACACCGTGGCCCCAGGCACCGGCATCGACCTGGAATTCGATGCGGATGTGCAGACCATGTCCCCCGAGGCATCTGAGTACGAGACCTGCTACGTGACATCCCATAAAGGGCCCTGCAGGGTGGCCACCTACAGCAGGGATGGACAGCTCATAGCCACAGGCTCTGCTGATGCCTCCATCAAAATCCTGGACACCGAGAGGATGCTGGCCAAGAGTGCCATGCCCATCGAGGTAAGGGATTGGAACCACTCTGGAACTGTGTTCATGTCACTCCTGTCCAGATAAGGGATTGGAACTGTGTTCATGTCATACCCATTGAGGTGGGAGATTGGAATCACTCTGGGAATTGTGTTTATGCCATACCCATCGAGGTAAGGGATTAGAACCACTCTGGGAGTCCTGTCCATTCCATATCTATTGAGTTAATTGTAATCACTGGGAATCCTGTCCATGCCATGCTCACTGAGTTCATGGATTGTAATCACCAGGGAGTTCTGTATGTGCCATGTCTGTGTATCATGGCTGCCTCAGTGGGTCAGACTAAATACCTGTCTCGACATATTTCCTATTCCAGCAGCAGCTCATCAAGTTCCTTTGAAGGAGTAAGAACCAGGGCAAGGACACTGGTGTCACTCCTGGCAGCAGGGAGAGAGCTGAGCCAGAAGTGGCTGCTCCTGGGTGCTGATCATGGCTGTATTATCTCACCAAGTTCAGGCTGAGCCCCTTTTGGTCTCTGAAGCCCCCCATGGCCACCCATGTTTTCACTGGGTGTTTCAGAGCTGTTTCACACACTGATCTGCTTTCTCCAAGGCAATTATCAGGTTGCAGTGAAAATGGGGTTTTTTTGCACAGAGCCCACACCAAATTCTCAGCAAAGAGCTGCAGTTTGAGTGCAGCTTCTCTCAAGTCTTCCAGTAGTCAGTGTTTTGCTTTAGGCTGTTTACGAAGGTGATGTTTTCTTGCACCAGTTTTCTGTTACTCTGGTTTGTCCTTGAGCCAAGTTGTTTTGACCTTCGTAAAGACACAGGGATTTTATTTGTTGATGTACACGGGGCCTTCAGATAATGAAGGGAGCAGATTGTGTGCCTGGTCATGTCAGAAAGGAGCTGCCGTTCAGCCACTCTGCAAGCCTAAAACCTACTTTTCCTGTCAAAACCCTGCTCTGTTTTCTAACAGCAACGTGTTGAATGTTCTTTGTAGGTCATGATGAATGAGACAGCACAGCAGAACATGGAAAACCACCCAGTGATCCGGACTCTGTATGATCACGTGGATGAAGTGACGTGTTTAGCTTTCCACCCTACAGAACAGATCCTGGCATCGGGGTCCAGGGACTACACACTGAAACTGTTTGATTATTCAAAACCTTCTGCCAAAAGAGCCTTCAAATACATCCAGGTGAGGTGCTTTCCAGAGCAGCCAAAGCTCAGATGTTCGAGTGTTGAGGTGTTGTGAGCTGAGTTGTGCCTCAGGTGGTGCAGGGTTAGGGAGAGAGGAGGACACGAGTACAACATTTGCAGATGTTACAAAGGTGGTGTCTTATTTTGTCCATCATGAACACCTGTATTTAGTGTCAACAGCTTTTTGTTCATTAGACCAACTCTAATAGGAATAACTTGAAAGTCAACTGTCTCATCTTTGTTTTGGAGGAGCGTTTGTGATTAGGTGGTGGTGGGCTGGGGAGATGTGATACCCAAAATGAGGAGGCACTGCAAGGCTGCTCTGGACAAAAGCTACAATAAAGCTACAGGCAGCCTTCATTACAGCCCAGTCTGTGCTGATAATTCAGGTCGTTTTTAGCACTTTAACACCACCAGCATTGACCCTTCCATTCCAGATTCTCCCTCCTCACCCCGCTGCGTGTTTTTAACCCCACAGGAAGCTGAGATGTTACGCTCCATTTCTTTCCACCCTTCTGGAGATTTCATCCTGGTGGGCACCCAGCACCCAACCCTACGCCTGTACGACATCAACACCTTCCAGTGCTTCGTGTCGTGCAACCCCCAGGACCAGCACACAGATGCCATCTGCTCTGTCAACTACAACGCCAGTGCCAACATGTACGTGACAGGCAGCAAGGATGGCTGCATCAAACTCTGGGATGGGGTCTCCAACCGCTGCATCACCACCTTCGAGAAGGCACACGACGGAGCTGAAGTCTGTTCTGCTATTTTTTCCAAAAATTCCAAATATATCTTGTCCAGTGGGAAAGACTCTGTAGCTAAACTGTGGGAGATATCCACTGGTCGGACGCTGGTTAAATACACAGGTATGTGATGGGTGACTTTCTGAGCACCTTCTCTTGCAGGTGCTGAGCCGTGGCAGGGCTGGGAATATTGTCAGAACAATAATAATTCTTAAAGGAAATGGAGAAACTCTTGCGCTGAGGCTAAGTTGCCCCAGATTTTTGAAAGCATTTAATGTAGGCTAATTCCAGAAGAGAAGCTGTGATTCTGTGCGTCAGTGTGTGTTAAGCCTGAGTAGATTTTGGAGACTTTGTGACATTACTCCATTGTTGTGGAGGAAAGTCATCACTTCAGGCAGATAATTTAACCATTAACTCTTGCAGCTCTGCACTCATGACAGTACTCTGAAATGTACCCACAGCTGGCTTGTTCCCTTTTTTGTGTATATATTTCAAATTTGCAGTTATGTGCCAGGGAGTCGTACTTGGGCCATGCTGACAGTTCCATGCTTGGATCTCAGCAGGATTTAGAGAATGATGAAGGATGTGGAAGCTTTGCAGCTGTGTGAGAAGCTTTGGGGTCAAGCACTGATGTGCTTTAACAGCAGGAGCACAAAAGATGCTCAAAATTGTGTGTGTCAGCTTTTGGGGTTTGTAGGGCCCTTTTTGCACGGCAGCTCTCTTGCTCGCAGCCAGCAGGGAGCAGCACTTTGCTGGGAAACCCGTGCAGGATCCCAGGTAGGATTTGTGCAATGCTGTCAGTACAGGAAACACATTTGATCTGAAGGTATGGCCAAGGTAGGTCATACAGTGTGCACCATGTGATAAATACACTGAGAAGTCCTCAAGGATCATGAGAATCTCTGGGTTCTGCTCTCAGTGCTTGTTCCCCTTGGTCACAGCTGAAAGCCTCATGCAGAAATCCTCTTGAAGGTAAAGGATTTGTCTTGGCACAGCTGAAGCTGGTCATCCTTCTGTCCTCTAAGGAATTTTGGAATATATCTACGAACAGCAGGAGGAGTTTCTTCCTGGAAAGGGTGGTCAGGCCTTGGTAGGGGCTGCCCAGGGAGGTTTGGGGTGCCCATCCCTGGAGGTATTCAAGGAGTGCCTGGATGTGGCACTCAGAGCTCTGGGCTGGGGACAAGGTGGGGATCACAGCTTGGACTCCATGATATTTTCCCACCTTTATGGTTCTATAACTAGAAAAGAATATTGATTACTGCATCACCTGTTGCTTGTGGAAGTGGTTGGACAGCAGAAAGAAGATGGCTCCTTTGTAGAGAATTGATACTTACAGAAAACCTATTCTTAGGTCATTGAAAACTTCCTGAAATGTATTCTTTTGCTGTCTGTGTTTAGGTGCTGGTTTGAGTGGACGCCAGGTACACAGGACACAGGCTGTCTTCAACCACACAGAGGATTATGTGCTGCTTCCAGACGAAAGGACCATAAGCCTGTGCTGCTGGGATTCCAGAACTGCTGAGCGCAGGAACCTCCTGTCCCTGGGCCACAACAGCATCGTGCGCTGCATCGTCCACTCTCCCACCAACCCCGGCTTCATGACCTGCAGTGATGACTACAGGGCCAGGTTCTGGTACAGGAGATCCACCACAGACTGAGCAGCTTCCCCTGAGCAGCAGGGATTTGGCACTCCTGCAGCACTGTGGGGTTGTACTGCCCACAGCTGCCTCCACGCTGGGCCCGGCTTTGCTTCTGTCAGACGTGACAGGAAAAGAGCAAAATACCGAGACTCTTCACCCCACACTAATTTTTTGATTAGTGTGCGTGGTTTAATTTTTGTAATTAAACAATTGTACTGAAGGGAGAGGGGGTGGAGAATAAAAGGATCCTGGCAGGAAGGGCTAAGCTTGTTCTGCCTTGTAGAATCACACAAAGCATAAGGGGACTGTGTCTTGCTCAAAGGGGCAGGAGGAGCCAGTTCTGCTCCGTGTGGTGTCTGTGCAATCCCACTGAACTCTGGTAGAGAACACATTGCACAAAGAGCAGCACAACTCAGTAGATACTTTAATGAAGCCTTAAGCTGCCTTCAGCCAAGTTCATTATTTGTAAAGCTCTGGTTTGTATCTTTTAGTCTGGGGTTTTGGTGAATTCTTTTTTGTGTTTTTTGTTCTTTGGCCAAGTGGGCCTTCAGTTCTGAGTTGTGCCATAAGAATTCAAACAGAATTTTATATTTCAGTGAATTCAAGAAATGGTCTCCTAGTTCTGGTGTTAAAACTCAGACTTCATCTCATCTTTTGAATTTATCTTAACAAGTGGGACCTCAAAATGAATTCCTAATAGTGTTAAGGAATATCCACATTGCAACTAAAACATGACAGTGCTGCTGCAGGTGAAAATAAGAATAATTTTGCCTTAGAGACCTTTAGTATCCTCTCAAAGAAAGCAACTTGTGCATCCGGATTTTTGTGTATGTACCTCAGAAATGTTGCTGTTTCATTTGACTGAGAAATCATCTGTCTGTTACACAGCACTTGAATTCCATTCTTCTTTAATTATTCACAAACCCAGTGGCCATCATTAAGAAGCTCCGCTTAAAATTTCTCTAAGTTTGAAAACTCACTACTTCTTCTCCCAAGAGATCTGCCTGAGCAGAGGCTTAAACTTGTTCTTTCTTAAACTTGTTCTTGGCCTCCTTGTGCAGAGCTCTCAGCATCACACTGGGAGGCTCCTGTGGTCAGAGCTCAGCACTTGCCTTGGTGAGGGTTTTTAAATGTGAGCTGGTTCTTGCTGCTGGAGGATCTTCCCATTCCACTGAGGAATTGTCAAGGGCTGAGGAGGGTACAGGTTTTGTCTGTATTTAAATAAAGATTGCCTTTTGAAAAGCTCTTTGATACATTAAGAAGGAATTGTGTTTGTTTTCTGTATAACTAAGAAATACGGGAGGCTGGGGCTTTGGGGACTTCTTAATGATGAATTTGTTGTGTTCCACCTGAATCGGGTAAATTCCAGACTCACAGTCTAGAATGTGGGGTGGTTTTATTAAAAGAATAACATTTCCTTTTTAAAAACTCCTGCTATTCAAAAACATTTCTGAGGCTTGACAGATGTCTTTGCTCCTCCTCTGCCTCCGAGTTTCTGAGCCCTCAGAAGCAGTGGTGGTCAGAGATAGTGGTGCTGCTGGCTTTCTTGGTGGAGAAACAAGGAGAAGCAGAGCTGGGCGAGGGAAAAGGGAAGTCCTGACACACTCACTGGGGGTGGTGTGGGCTGGGTGACAGCAGTGGCTTTTTGCTTTTTTTGGAGTGCCACCTTTTTTTAATTCTGCTAAAGCACCTGTCCATAATTAATGCACTTGTTCCTGGTGTTTCAAATCTACTTTAAAAACCCTCTTTTGGTGATTTATATGTTGAAGCACCGCTGTGCTTGTGAACAGTGAGTGAAGTCCCATCTGACATTTCCTTCATTCTGTGGGCTTTAACTTGCAAAAGTTTCTGTGAATTCAAAACCATCCTGCCACTGGTCCCCTGCTGCCTTCCCACATCCTGGCCATCTTCCTGAGGCCACAAAGGTGCTGGGTTTCTGTTTGAGAAGCTGAACTCACCTTGTTGAGTGAGAAAATGCAACCACAGGATGAAATAGAATGTTCAAGGCCAGGTGGGACAGGGCTTGGAGCAACCTGGAATGGTGGAAGGTGTCCCTGCCCATGGAATGAGATGTCCTTAGAGTCCCTTCCAACCAACCCAAAGCATTCCTTGGCTCTGGAAACACCTCTCCCCTGTGGCAGTGAGGAGGTGCTTTGAGTGCCCATTGTTGAGGGGCTGTGAAAGCTGAGACCATAAAGCCCAGCTTGGAAAAGCTCCATGTGGTGCCTTATCAACCCCCCTGCAGCTCCTGGCACTGCCCTGCCCTGTGTTCACTGCTGCAAAAGAGGAAACGCAGGACATTAACTGTGGTTAATTGCAACAAACCAGTGGCACGGAGCGAGCAAAATTCCGCTTGCTCTCAGACCATTTTTGTCACTTCAGTCACCAGAAGGTTTTTTGGGTTTCTATTTTGGCCTCCTTTGATCTCTTGTTGATGCTGATAGCATCTTCCATGTGAATCCTGCCCCCGAGCTGTGCGTGACGTGGGGCAGAGCTGTCAGATGGACTTGGCCGGGGTTGTGGTGCCCACACACAGCACCAGGGCACGGCTGGAGCCTCCTCCTGCTGGAATTCTCCCTGTTCCTCCAGCTGGGAAATGACCACCATGGATGCAAACCTGAGGAGCAGCACAACGGCAAAGGTCTGTCGGGTTTTATGGGCAGGGAAGGGTTTGATGTTGGAATTCTGTGGATTGTGGTGATGTTGGAAGCAGCACTGGTGAGGAGCCACTTGAGGGCTGTGTCCAGTTCTGGTCTCTGATGGCCAGAGAGCCCTGGATGGGCTGGAGGTGTCCAGGGCAGGGAATGGAGCTGGGAAGGGTCTGGAGCTCCAGGAGCAGCTGAGGGAGCTGGGAAGGGGCTCAGCCTGGAGAAAGGAAGTAGGGGGATTGGCTCTGCACAACCCTGACAGGAGGGGACACGGGGGGTCGGCTGTGCTCCAGGGAACAGGGACAGGAGGAGAGGGAACGGCCTCAGGCTGGGCTGGGGAGGGACAGGGGGACACAGAGGAATTTCCCATGGAAAGGGTAGGGATGGGGGAATCCCAGGAGGGATTTGCAGTGCCCATCCCTGGAGGTGTCCAAGAAAGGCTGGAGGTGCCACTGTAGTGCTCAAGGTGGGGATCAGTCCCAGCTTGGACTCGATGGTGTCAGAGCTCTTTGCAGCCTCAGAGGTTCTGTGATCCTGTGAAATGTTTGGGTTCCTCAGCTCGGAGGGGACAGAAGGCTCTTGTACATGGTGTCTCCTGAGCTTTTCACAGTGACAAAACCATGACTGGGAGCTGACACTGAATGTCATTTTTCCTAAATAAAGCAGGATTCCTAAACAGCAAACACCTGGAAATAACCACATTTGTGAAATTATAAAGATATCACTTCAAGGTCCACCTTAGTATTACCCTGCAGTGACATTGGGACAATTCCATCATCACAGACTTTCAGTGACAGCCCCGCTCACCTCTTGCATGACATAATTTCTTTACGTTACATTCAAAGCAGAAAACATTTTGAAACACTCTGTGTTCCTATTTTGAAAGACTGGAACCAGCATATGAGGTTTGTTACGTTTCTTTCTGTGTTCACATTACATCCAGATTAATTTCATGCAGATAAGATCCCTGCTGCAGCTGTAGGGTTTGGAGAGTGCTGAAGTCTTGATTTCAGTCAGAGCCTTGCTGTGCTGCTGTCTGCAGTGTAATGGAATTATCATTTTCATCCTGGGTTATGATCTCAGTGTTTACTGTAAATAAAGTATCTCCTGGAAATCTGATGGAAAATTTAGTGGTGGGGGGAAAGCTTAGTTCAACGAGTTCAATGAATCATTTTTATCTGCTCAAAACTTTCCATTGAGGCTTGTAAAGATTAGGGGGCTTCTTTTCACATTGAGTCATCAGGAATTGAGGCAGGACATTTTTTATTTCCACACAGAGACATTTTCTGTTTCTACATCTATTTCCAGTTTTCTTAAGTGGATTATCAAGAAATAAATGTAACGGTAGCAAACTGATTCCCTGTTCTGCTGTGAGCATTTTAGACACGGCCACAGCACACCCAGTCAACTTCAGCTGAGTAATAAAAAGCCAAATTTATTTCTGCTACATCATTTATGAACTGTTTATAAGGCCCCTACTACCCTGGCAGTGCTATTTATTATAATATTTATATATTATGCTTATTAGAAAAATAGAATTTTTTTTTTTCCTACTCCTTGAAGCACCAGCCTCAGCAGCATCGCTGTGATGGGAAATGCTCTGCAATGATCCCTGTGCCCAGTTATTGCAGCTGCACAAGGAAAGCCCCCCTGAGCAGGGTTGGGTTTGGGTGCAGCCCAAAAGTGACGTTGTTTGTTTGTCCAGGGGTGGCACAGGAAGCGTTGCACCCTTGGATGCAATCACAAACCCTCAGCTCCACAGTTCCTGCTGCCCTGGGATCAACAGCAGGGTGTGCTGGACATGTGCTGGACACGCAGGAAATGCATCTGGGGTTTGTCTCTCCTGAAATGCCCGGGTCACATCGTCCCAACTCACCCCAAACATGGGCAGGGGCAATGATGGGGACTCTGCCCCGCTCAGGTGAGATCTCCTGCTCAGCTGCCTCCTGGAACCACCTGGAGCTGCAGGAGAGAGCCCAGAAAAGGCACCAGGATGAGCAGAGGGATGGAGCAGCTCTGCTGGGAGAGCTGGGATTGTTCACACGGACAGGAGAAGCTTTGGGATGAGCTCAGGGTGGGGCCTGAAGGAGCTGCAGGAAGGATGGAGAGAGAGGATTAACAAGGGATGGAGGAATAGGACACAGGGAATGGCTCCAAATGGACAGAGAGAGGGCTGGATGGGATATTGGGCAGGAATTCCACCCTGGCACAGGGTGCCCAGAGCAGCTGTGGTTGCCCCTGGATCCCTGGCAGTGCCCAAGGCCAGGCTGGACAGGATCTGGAACATCCTGGGATGGTGGAAATGTCCCTGCCATGGCAGGAATTCTCTCTCCTTTGAACAGCAGCTGCTTTGCTCTGAGCCCAGAGGTGTAGATTTTGTTGAGAAAGCATTTTCAGCTCAGCATTTTTTCTATGCAGGATATTCAGATCTTCTCTGGCTGGGTGATTGTGGCTTTAGGAGCCAGTGTCTAATTTAATCTTGAAGCTACCATGGAAAGAGGAAGGAAAAGGCTTTACCAGGGAACAGGCAGTGTGCACAAAGGCAAAACCAGCCAAAATTTGCAAACCAAGTCCAAAGGGGTAAAACCTGTGCATTGGCATAAGCATGGCCTGGACTCAGCTGGTGCTGAGCAAATAGCAACCAGCAATCATTAAAATTAATGATTTTAAATAACCCCACAGCTTAATAATATTCAAGGATTTTTTTTAAAGAGTCCAAGAAACAAAACCCTTCAGCTGCAGGTCATGTTTAGGTTTCCTCCTGGGGTTTTCTGCCTCTGCAGGGTGAGGTTGTTTCGCAGGGGGTGTTTATAACCACAAAGGCATCTGTTCAGTTTTCTAGACCTGAACAGGAAAGGTCTAAAGTTTATCAAACCCCAAACCACTTTTAAGTTTAAAAAAAAAATAAAAAAAATTAAAAAAAAAGACAAACCAAACAAACCCAGGAGTAAAAAATGCTGCTTCAGAAATGCTTCCAAATCCAATCCTTTTAGAGAGGGGCTCTCTGCTCTGAGCAGGGAATGCACTCCCTGCAGGACTGTCTGTGTATCCTGCACATCACCAGCTGCAGCTCAGTGCTCCCTGGAGAGAATTCTTCTACGTAATGAGCTCCCCCCATGCCCAGAGCTGCTTTCCTGGGTTTCCTGGCGAGCAGGAGGTTCCAGGGGCTGAGCTTTCCCTCTCCAGCTCCAGCCAGAGCCTCCAGTGCTGCCTGATCCTCTCACAGGGCTGGAATCCTCCTCCTGCTCCTCCTCAGGTGATGGACTGACAGGGAAACAGGCAGCAAAATGAAGGTCGGTGTAAGTACTGGGTTTTTCCCTTTTGCTGCAGTTTATTTAATGACTTTTCTGGTTTCTTTTGTAGTGTTTAGAGGGTGAAATCTGCGTCTGGCAGGGTCCCTTTGCAGTGTGTGCGTTCTGCTGATTTGCACTTCACTAACAGACCACGTGCTGTTAATTTTTAAAATATAATCCAAGTTAATCCTTTCTGAGGAGCAGCAGCGGGGCTCAGGAGGGGAAGGGTTTGTTTTATGTACATTGAATAATAACAAGCTTATTAAAAATGACCATGAATGACCCAGACTGGTCACTTCCACATTGTCTTGGAAAAAAAAAAAACAGTTGAGCTGTGTATTACCTCAAAAAGATGACGTTTTTTGCACTGATTCCTAGAAAATGGGTAATGGAAATGTTTCAAGAATTGAGGTCACTTCAGCAACGGGGAAAACACCCGGTAATTTCAGTGTGAGCTGAGTGAGCCTGGGAAAGCCTTTACTGTCGAGGATAAGGACAGAGCCGTCTGCAGGGACAACTGCAGCTCCAAAGAGAGGAAAGAGAGGAAAGCAGAGCTCATTTTTTGTTAATGCTGTTCTCTCCTTGAGGCAGGGGGGGATAAGGGATGGATCAAAGCCATTTCCCTGCCTTTTGTCCCTGGTTTTGCCCCCGGACCCCCTTTGTGGCTGTGCTGTGACACAGTGAGGGGCTCAGCTGATCCAGGGCTGTGCTGTCCCCATGTGTCCGGGGCTAATGACAGGATTTGAGCAGGGTCCAGCTGCTGCCTGGACAGAGAGATTCACCTTAACCCCGAGAAATATAATAATTTCAGTGATTATATATTTATAACCACAAAAGGATTCACACAGCGTGGGGACGTGGGGATTCACACAGCCATCAGGGCAGGTGGGAAATCACTCTTTTACCCAGAGAAAAAATATCATTTCGGTGATATTTGAATTGAAATAATTCATTTCTCCATTTGTTCAGTGTATTTAATTTATTTGCTCAGAATCATGACCACTGCAGGGCTGTGCTGTCCCCATGTGTCCTGGGCTAATGACAGGATTTGAGCAGGGTCCAGCTGCTGCCTGGACGGGGGGATTCACACAGAGATTGGGCAGGTGGGAAATCACTCCTTTACCAAAAAAAGTATAATAATTTCAGTGATATTTGAAATGAAATCATTCATTTCTCCATTTGTTCAGTGTATTTAATTTATTTGCTCAGAAGCATGGCCACTGCAGGGCTGTCCAGAGGGCAGGGCTGAAACAGGAGCTGCTTTGGGGGCTGGAAAGGGCAGCCCCAGAGCCCCAGGAAGCCGCAGCTTTGGGATTTCTGCTGCTCCGCTGATTCATTGTGAATCACAGCCTGAATCACCCTGAGCTCGGCCCCTCTGCTGCTGCCACTTCCATGGACAATGGGCACGGCAGCAGGGACAGCCTGGCACCCTGTCACCTCCCCTGGCACGCACCCAGCAGGAGTTCCCTGCCCATGGAAAATGAAAAACAGCGAATAAAAACCTCCAATGTGCTCCTTGTGAGCTGCCCTGGGAATGTTCTGTGTGTGCCATGGGCAGGGAGAAAGAGGAGGGTGAGCCCCTTCCCCCGAGGAGGACACTTGGACTCAGCAGAACTTTGTATCTGGGAAGCCACTTTTGGAAATAAATGTAATAAAATGTAATTAAGATACTAAAAGGTTTAAAACAGTCAAAAAAAAAAAAAAAACCAAAACCCTAAAATATGGGTGCATATGGGAAAAAAAGGTTTGATAGTATGGGACCCAGGAAAAAAAAGTTTGATAGCACAGGACCTGGGGAAAAAAAAGGTTTGATAGTACAGGACCCGGGGAAAAAAAAGATTTGATAGTACAGGACCTGGGGAAAAAAAAAGATTTGCTAGTACAGGACATGGGGGAAAAAAAAAGGTTTGATAGTACAGGACCCAGGAAAAAGAAGTTTGATAGCACAGGACCTGAAGGCCAGGAATACTCACACAGTGAGGGATGGGAGCAGCAGGAAATTGCAGTTTATTTTCCCTTGAACTTGGGCATGAGAGCACTCATGTGAAAATGCTGCGAGTGGTGTGAAATCCTGGCTGCACTTGGCAGCTCTGGTGGTTTTAACACAGCTAGGATTTGATTAACTGTATTTGTGGAGGAAAGAGAGTTTGGGGGAAATTAACAGAACTCCAGGTTGAAATTTCCACCAATTCCCACCTCTGCAGCACTGCCCTGTGTGAAGCTGCAGGGTTTGGATTGAATTTTTTCAAGTGGTGGCTCTATATTTGATCGAAAACTGATTTGAGCATTTAGAATTCAAAACCTGCTGATCACCACCAGGTTCCACCCCCACAAAATCAATGAAAGCAATAAAAGCAAGACCTGACATTTATTCCACATTGAAGCTCACACAAAACTTCTGTATGAGCTGAACATTTATTTTCAAAAATGTTCAAAATATGCAAATAAAACAAAAGGGAGAATGGCCTTCTGGAAAGGAAGGAAATTTCCCCCAGGAAATTCTGCACATCAGAGGGAGGCCTGTGCAGGTGGATCTGAGCATTTCAGGTAAATTCTCCCTTTTCCTGTGAGCTCTCTGCAATGAACTGAACTGGGCACAATCAGAGGAATTCTCAGGGAAGCCTGTTCCCAGCTAAGGGATGATGGAGAATGTTTATTTCTCCAGCTTTGCTGGGAGGTGAAGAGATTAACTGGGAGCTGCTCTGTAAACATGTCAGAGGTGTCGCTGATGCATGAGCAGAACTGTTTAGCAAACAAGAGCTGCTGCTCTATCTCTTCCTCCTCAAATATTTTAAGTGCCAGTAAAAGGGCTTACACATTTATTGATGTGCAGCAGGAGAAATATTTCTCTCGACCCACAAAAATTCCCAGGGTTAAAGTTCTCTTTATTTCCATGATGTCAACAGGGTTTTAAAGAAGCAAATTTAAGAGAATGAAGGAAAAAAATAATAATTTTAAAAAAAAATTAAAACTCGGAAATAGTGCAGTACCCATTCACATGAAATAATACAGGCAAGTAAATTGAAATTTCCAAATCTGAGTGGGAAAGGGGCATCGAGAAATTACTTTGACAGGCAAGATGCTCAAATTATCACGTGCTATTTGTCACCGGGTGTCACCTGGATTTTTCTAGCCATGTTTGCACACATTTTATCAGGATTTTTTTTTTTTTTTCTGTTGCATGGATTTGGGATAGGAGAAGAATCAGGAGATTTTAGCAAGAGCGGGATATTTTTCCCTTAGCATAAATATCCATTGTGCACACAGAGCACAGATGTCACCCCCATTTGCAGGGGACAGAATTTTACATTACAGAACTGGGCACTGCCCAGCTTTACTGCCCCTAATTGCGATTTTCCCTGCCTTCATGAATAAACATGAGCGAGCAGCTTTCATTGCTGTGACTCCCAGGGGCTGCCAGGTTTTACAGAGTGCTGGATGCAAACAATAAAGATGTTAAAAAGTCCAGTTTGGGGAGGAATGACTCTCTCCACATCTGAGCCACACTCTGAGGAAGGAGATGCGCTTCCAGCTACGAGAAAACTTTGGAGGTGAAGTTTTTTTCTTTTTCCAGAGACCCTGCACTGTGAATCCTTCAGGGTGGGAATCGCTTGCTCTGCCCTGGGGTGGCTCTGAGGGGTCGCAGGGGACACTCTTGTCCTCTTTTCCAGGTCTGTTCTCTGTCACCAGCTCGTTAAAACTGGCAGAGTCCCAGCACTGCCTCCCAAGGTGCTTTTTGTGAGGCTTTTAGGATTTTCTGTGTCTCAGGATAAGTTTTACAAGGCTCTGACGGGGATGAAGCAGCAAACAAAGAAGCAAAACCACTCTGACCCCTCCCGTGTTGCATTTTACACCTTGGTTATTCAAGGATCGAACGCTCCACGGTGGGGAGGACACAGCCAGAGCTCCGCTGGCTCCCGGGGCCAAGCTGCAGCTCGCCCTGCCCTCCCAGCACAGCTTGTGCTGTAAAAGCTTTGTTGAGCTGACTTTATTGATGATATGGAACGATTTCCTTCATTCTCTTCTGTATTTGATTGGAGTTTGAGTGTAGTCCTAGCGTAGACGAGCCAGTAAAACACAGTCACTAATCACTGCTCTAAGGAGATAATTGTCCCAGAAAATGGTCTGGAAATGTGAACTGATGGCGATTGGAGCAGCTCGCCCTGCCCTCCCCAGGGCGCTGCCAGCCAGGGATGCTGCGGGCCACGGCCAGGGCTGAGATCCGGGATGCTCCGGACTCGGATGCACAGGGAGGATGAGGAGCTGCAGGAGCGATAGCAGGGATGCTTTACTCTCACACAGGGGAAGGATCTGCCGCGGGGATGCTCCTCTCACACAGGGGAAGGAGCTGCAGGAGCTGCTGCAGGGATGCTCCGCTCGTACCAAAGGAAGGAGCGGCCGCAGCGATGCTCCGCTCGTACCATGGGCAGGATCTGCCGCAGGGATGCTCCTCTCGCACAGGGAAGGAGCTGCAGGAGCAGCCGCAGGGATGCTCCGCTCACATCAGGGGCAGGAGCGATAGCAGGGATGCTTTACTCTCACACGGGCAGGAGCTGCAGGAGCTGCAGGAGCAGCCGCAGGGATGCTCCGCTCACATCAGGGGCAGGAGCGATAGCAGGATGCTTTATCTACAGCCGCGGAGCGAGCTGAGCTAGGGATGCTACCTCACAGCTCCGCAGGGATGCTCCGCTCCACACGAAGGAGCTGCAGGAGCTGGGAGCGGCCGCAGGGATGCTCCGCTCACTCAGGCAGGAGAGGAGCACGAGCGAGCAGGGATGCTTTACTCTCACACGGGAAGAAGCTCCGGCAGGGATGCTCCGCTCGCACCCGTCCGGGAGCAGGGAGCGCAAACAGCCCACAGCCAATGAGCACGAACCAGAGCTGCCCTGCCGATAACCTCACCCCATGTGTGTCACATGTATGTGACATATGTGTGACATGTATGTGACATGTATGTGACATGCGTGTGACATGTATGTGACATGCGTATGACATTTATGTGACATGCGTGTGACATACGTACATGTATGTACATGTTGTACATGCATGTGACATGTATGTACATGTTACATGTGTTACATGTTGTGACATGAAGTGACATGCGTGCGACATGTATGTGACATGTATGTTACATGTATGTGACATGTATGTGACATGCGTGCGACATGTAACTGACATGTATGTGACATATGTGTGACATGTATGTGACGTACGTGTGACATGTATGTTACATGCGTGTGACATGTATGTTACATGCGTGTGACATGTAAGTGACATGTGACATGTATGTGACACATGTGTGACATGTATGTGACATGTATGTGACGTGCGTGTGACATGTATGTTACATGCATGTGACATGCATACGACATGCATGTTACATGTGTGTGACATGTGTGTGACATGCGTGTGACATGTATGTGACATGCGTGTGACATGTGTTCTAGCTAGGTCAGGGTCCCCACACTTTATTGATTCATTAATTACTCTCCTGTTTGGCTCACAATTTGGATTATTTTAGAGGTTCCTGGGTTGGTGCTGACTACAGAGCCCTCATGCCCCAGTGTGAGCTCCAGAAATGCAAAACCTGCCCCACCCTGCTCTGTTTAGGCCTGGCTCTGCCTGGGGGCTGCTGGCCCTGGGGGTTGGCACATCTTCACTGCCCAAACCACAGCAATGATGCTCTGGGCAAGCTTTGGAAGCTTTCCGTCCCTGTTGGATTATAAAAATGGGCTCAGCAACACCTCAATGTGCTCCTGCCTCAGGAAAGGCTTGTCTGGGGCAACGTCATATTTGGATGGCTTTGCAAACCACAGTGTGAGCCAAGAGCTGCCCTCAGCAGTGTGGGGGTGAGGAGGAAGGGCAGCCCTGCCTTGTGGGCTCTGCCCCCAGAATTCCTGAGCCCGCTGCCCGTTTCCTTTGAGCGCCTGGATAAAGCTCTGCCCATGGAAAATGGGAGCTCTCCTCTACCCACCCTGCTCAGGGCTGAAGGAGAGGCTCTGTCTTTCACAAGAGTGGCTGTGCAGCATCCAAGGATCTACAAGGGCTGATGAATAATAGGAAAAATTGGCAAAATTGGCAAAATTGGCAAAATTGGCTGTTGTCCCTTTTTTTTTTTCCCCAGTGTGTGCAGCCCAGGCCCACCCCAGGAGGGGATTCCTGGGTACTCCAAAATTCATCCTCGTCCAAATGAAAAGCAGATTCCATGTTCCAGACTAAAGCCAGACTTTGGGATATGAGGCCAGAGGGGCTCTGTCCATCCCTGGCAGCTGCCCCAACCCCACAAAAGGCCCTTGTTCATGGCCACCAAACGCCTGCAGCCCGCAGCGGGCTCTGTCACCAGCTGAGCTGACAAATTTGGCTTCTCCTGCTCAGCTCCAGCTGCTGCTGCACAGCAAATGCTCCCCACAAAAACACAGGGCATCACGTTTCCTGGCTGGGAGCTGTCTCTGGACACTGCACTTTGTGATAGGAACTCGTGCTGAGCCACAGCCGGTGTTCACTGACTGGGAACAGACGGGGCTGGTTTAAAGCTGGAAGCAAAATTTATCTTGTACTGAAAATACCCTAAAAAATGACAATTTGTACTGAAAATATCCTAAAAAATGACATCCTGTACTGAAAATACCCCAAAAAACTGACAACTTATATTGAAAACACTCTAAAAAAACTGACATCTTGTATTGAAAATATCCCAAAAAAATGACAGTGCGAGCACTCACAGGTTCTATCCCTTGTTTTCCAGGATTATGTGGCTTGTTTTTCACCTCTGAGTCATTCAGAATCCTTCTCTGGTTAGCTCAATTAACAGGAGAGAGCGGGAGTTTAATAAGGGTAACAAGGCCTTTGTTTTATAAGGTTTTACAGAACTGCTGCAGTGCTTTACTGCAGTGAACTGCACTGAACCCAGTGCTCCCAGCGAGGTTTTTCAGTGTGACAAGGGGTGGGTGAAGCAAACCGAGGTGGGGATGATCCCCAAGCCGTGGCTGTGACCGTGTCCCTGTCCTCGTGTCCCCAGCACAGCCTGGCCAAGGCGCTGTATGACAACAAGGCCGAGTGTCCGGACGAGCTGGCGTTCCGCAGGGGCGACATCCTGACGGTGCTGGAGCGGCCCGCGGCCACCGCCGGCCCACGGTGACCCCATGGACACACCAGCGGGCCAGCAGAACATCTACCAGGTGCCCTCCGTGCCCGTGTCGGCCACCTATGAGAAGATGGAGGGCTGGGTGCAGTGTCCAGCCAGGGGCACGGCCACCCCTGCCCGGGCAGTGTATCAGGTGCCAGCCCTGGCGGCGCAGCTGCTCAGCGAAAGGACCAAGCGCTCCACACACCAGGTGAGAACCAAGGCAATGCTAAAAATAACAGATATTGTTATGAAAACCATCACTGGGAGTGGGAAATTAGAAAGCTTGGGATTCTCGGTGGAATTTGCGGCAGAAGAATGATGGTGTTTAGGAAATTCCCATCAATTCTGCTACGGTTTACAGCATTGTGTAAGAAATGCTGCTCTGGGCAGCTGATGAGAGCCTCTATATTCTGTACTCCCTCACCTTTCTGACAGTTTAAAACAGCTGGAAAATAGGGCAGGAAGTAAAGACGAGACCATTTGTTTGGGAGAATCTAGAAATGATTCACAAAGTTAACATAACAAGACACAGAACTGTCTCCTCTGACGGGTCACAGCACATGGCCATCCGGAGTCTTCTGGGCAGTGTGGAGTCTTTGCATCCATTTGCACAGCAACATGATCCGTGATTTTTGAAAAACGACTCCTTGGTGTGTGATTGCTGGGTTTGGTCTGGTTTTTGCCATCTCCAGCAGCTCAGCAAGCTCAGAGTGCTGCTGCCTCTCTCCTGTGCTGCCTGAGGCTGTCTCAGGCTCGCCCCTGTCAGACGTGCAGAAGGACACGGGATTTTATTTCTCTCCAGTTTCTCTCCCTCTGTGTTTTTGCTGCTGCTGAGATGGTGATCAGGCTGTACAGGATCCGGCACCAGTCCCCCCAGTTATGGAGGAGAACAACCTGATTTTCCAGGGTTTTGTGACAGCTCCCTGGCCTGGCTCTCCTCTCTCCCAGCTCCTTGTGTTTGACATTCAAATGAAGCACGTATGTGGAACATGCAATTTGATTACACATTGCATCAAGTGTCTTAAAATCAAAAACTTGTGCTCTCTTCAGGAAAAAAATGAATGGGGAATGTTTCATAATGAAAGGGAAATAGAGCAGGTGGAGCCAGAGTTGAGAGCAAGGTTTTGTTAAACTCTATGAGCTCTTGAGCCCTGGATGGCTCTTTATTCTGGAGAAGAGAATCACATTAGAAATTCTAATTGGAAAAGGAAAAGGAAGACAATCCAGCTCTATAGAGTTTGAGGCTGATTTAATGATCATTCGATTTATGGGGCTCAGTCAGCCACCCTTCCTCCTGCTGCGTGGAAGGCAAACAATGCAAACCAAGGTACTGCTCCCTGCTGGGCAGCAGGTGGATGCTGGAAAAAAAAAAACAAACTCAGAGCATCCCTGGTGAGCAAAACCTCATTGGCAGCACTGCAGCTGCAGTGCACAGCCATAACTCAAACTCAAACTCACCAACAGCTACAAGAGACCCTTCTGCACTCGCTGTGATCTGATTGCTCCACATTCCTGACCTGAAGGAGCCTTTTGCAAACTGAATGAGAGATTGGTACGAATTTTCAAAAATGTCATCTATTTATTATCTGGATGAATTGCCCAGCAGAAGAGCTGCTCTGCTCTCCCTGTCTCATTTCATGAATTTATCCACCTAAGCCATTTCTGATCTCACTAAGAATGACAAAGAAACGTCCCAGCCTCCGATTATTGTCCAGAAGTTGAGGGGGCTGCCTGTGGCAGTGTCCCAGCTGTCCCCACACCAGCTGTACCCTGGTGGTCACAAGCTGTCCCCAAGGCAGGGGAGCTCAGGGACACAGAATGATCCAGACCAGCCCCCAGAGCTCGTGTGGGACAGCTGGCAGAGCTCCTGGCATACTCAGCTGTCCTCTGAGCAGCTGGGAAAAGCCACTGCACGTCTTTGAGCAATGAAACAAAGAGAAATCCCTCAGAGCCTGTGTGTTTTCACCACACAGTAAAAGGTCATCTCTCCTGCCTCACACACAGGACACCTTCTGGTTCTACTGCCACTTCAAAAAGCAGTTAAAATGTGATGTCCAGTGATGTCCAGTGAGGCTTTTTTGCTGTGTTCTCAGATTTGTCCATCTGGACACAGACCTGGCTAAGGATGGCTTTCCTGACACCGTTTACCTTTCACCCATGGTGCTCAGGTGTTGGCAAGCAAGGTGCTGATACTCAGGCACAGGTTGCCCAGGATGCCCCAGCCCTGGCAGTGCCCAAGGCCAGGTTGGAGGGGGTTTGGAACACCCTGGGACAGTGGAAGGTGTCCCAGCCCATGGCAGGAGTGGAACTGGATGGGCTTTAAGATCCCTTTCGAACCCATTCTGGGATTCTCTATCACAGAGCATTAAGGGGATTTGTCCTCACTCCTCATTCTCTATTTTCAGAGGAGAACTGAAGCAGGAAAAGTAAAGCTGTGCTCTTCTTCTTCTACCATATTTCCCCCAAATTAGTGTTGCTGCAACATTTTCATGATGGAAATAACTCCCTCCAATTTAAAATCACTTACTACAAATGTCCTGCAGTGTTTCTGGAGGTCAGTGGTTTGCAATGGCCCATTTATAAATTACCTGAGGGCAGCCAGGCTGAAGACAGGCTGGATGAACAAAATTCCACATTTTGGTGGTTGATTTAAAAAAAAAGAAAAGTCCTTTTTGCTGCTCTGACATTAAATATGGCTTGACCCAATGACTCTGTGGGCTTGGAAAAGTCAAAATTTCCCCACTTCCTTTTTTAAGTGGTTCTGCTTTTGGGCAGTCGAAAGATTTAAGTGATAACTGCAGCTGGATTTGTCCATATCTTTTCTGTCCCATGGTTAGGAAGGAAGATTGTCTTTGTTATGTGTGTGCCAGTTCTGATCTTATCTAAAATGTACCAGAAATGCTGGCAAAGGTCAATTATGGAAGAATAAAAATCCTATTGCTTGTAAGGTTGGTTCCTGTCTCTCACCTTCAGGGAAGAGCTGAAGGCTTTTATCACTTAAGAGTGATTACTCCAACAATTTTCAGCCAAATGAGTTTTCAAAGCTGTCTTGACCTTCCTGCCAATGCAATTTATGATATTTTTTCTCCCCTCCAAGCATCTGTTTACTCTGCCCAGAGCGTGCCGGGCTTCAACCCCCAACATCAGGGGGGAGGTGTACGATGTCCCCTCCACGCAGCGCCACGAGTCCCTGCTCACACAGGTGAGTCCTGCCCCGCTCCCTCCCTGCAGCTGCCACCCTGCAGCACCTCTGAATAGATTGGGAGGGCAAATCTTCCCTCACCCTGTTTGCTTTTTGTAAAATGGGGAAGAAAATCACCTATTTTTAGCTCAAAAGCTCAGTTCTCCTGCGTTACTTGGAAATTTAGAGCAATGTGACTTAAATCTGGTGCGTTTCTAATAAACACTTCCATTTTTTTTCCATTATTAAGGCACTTCCCCATGGATTCCAAGGCAGGGAGGTTGGCACCACTGATGTCTTCCTGAATTCTTTTATCAGTGTCAACCTCTCTGCCTTGAAATCCACGAGGAAACGTGGTTGTGTCATTTGATTGGGGTGATTTGGGGATGTTTAGTGAAGAGTCACAAGTGCGTGTTTAAAAAGAAGCCAAAGGTCACCCCCTCCACCCACCTCCTGGGAAAAACTTGCCCTGGATTTGGTCACATCACCGTGACGTGTCCTGTTACACAATCCTGTCCTCGTTACTGTCCTGCTCCCATGGGGACAGGGAATGTCACATTTCTGTGACCCTGAGCCTGTGCAGGTCACCAGGATGGGACAGGCACCAGTCCCCAGCCCTGTGCTGTCACCTCCCACACAAAGGTGTCAGTGGGACTGAGGCACACCAGGGACCCTCCCTGGCAGTGCAGGGCTGAACCCACGCCAACATTATCCAATTACCCCCAGATTTCCTGGAGTCACCCCCACTGTCTGAGAGGCTGATCCCTTCTCTCAAACCTACTCACGTATGGCCTAAAAGCCTTTGATCCCACCCAGGTCCCCAGCGGGTTCTAAAAAGGATCAAAATCAACCATTTTTCTCCCCTTTGAGCAGAGCGGTGCCACTCCCCCCAGCACTCGGAAGGGCCCCATGCTGGGCAGAGCCACTGAGAGCTTCCAGGCAGAGCAGAGGCAGCTTTACAACATCCCATCCAACCCAGAAAAAGCAGGAGCTGGCAGCCAGAAGGACTCACCAGCGGGCAGTGTAAGTAAGGCTTGGTGGACTCAAGACAATAATCTGTCACTACTAGGATGCCTGGCTCGGAGCTGGGACAGGTTTCCCATCTCTTCCCCACTGTTTTTTACCCAGAAAATGGTCCTGCATTTCCCTTTTCCAGCTTGGATTCCAGCTGTGCATGCACGTGTCTGTACTGAGTAAAAATATAAATTCTTTGAGGATGTCTGAGAAGAGTCAGTGGTGTCTGTTGGTGATTTATGGCTCCTCAGGGTGTGCATGTGAATGGGAGGAGATCAAGTGTTTACAGATTTCACTGGCTGGGGACTCTGCTCTAGGATATAACCACCTGTGCTCCAAATATTTTACCTTTTACACCTGCAGATTGTGCATTTTAGAAAATAAAAAATCTGGGCAGCCTTTTTGTGGTGCAGTTCCATTGGCATCAGTGGCGTTGCGCACATTTACGTGCTCTGAGAATTCCATTTTGTTTCTTGTTTCCTGATTAAAAAGATGGCTCATTAACATTTCATGGTCTTTTGCAGTTATATGACATCCCTCCCAAAAGAGAACTTGACGACTCTGAAAATAAATCTCAGAAAAAGTGCTGGGGCCACTACAACACTTTGCCAAACCCTCGGAAGTCGGAATGGATTTACGATATCCCGGTATCACCTGAAAATTGCGGATTCAAGGCAAGCCCTCCTCCTGGGCAGGCTGTGGAGCAGCCGGTGCTGTATGACATACCCCCAGCCAGGTACAAGGCACCAGCCACGGCCACTGAAGCCAAGGGTGTGAGCCCACAATTCTACGACATTCCACCAGCCCAGAGGAAATTACCTCTTCCCCAAATCCTCCTTTACGACGTTCCGTCCTCACTCCCTTTGCCACACAACGGCAGCTGCGAGGTGCCCCCGAGCCTCCTGGCTGCCCAGATCTCTGAGCAGAATGTTTATGACATTCCCAAAGGTTTGCCCAGCACTGGGCACTCCAAGAAAGAGATGGAGAACAATGCTGATGGCGCTGGAGACCAAGCGCGTGGCGCTTCTCCACAGCTCTCCACGGATGGCAAATTAGAAAAAGACAGTTTGTGCATTTCTGGTGTGGACAGCAGAAGCAGCACTCTCTCCTCATCCTCCAGCTCTGCTTCTGAGTCATTTTCTATGCTGCCAGCCTCACCAGAGCCTGTCCCAGAAATTAAACTGGAGCTGGAAGCAGCCATTGAGACCCTGACTCAGCTGCAGCACGGCGTGTCCAGCTCCATTGCCAGTTTGATGATCTTTGTGAGCAGCAAGTGGAGACTGCAGGAGCACCTGGAGAAAAGCCTGGAGGAGATCCACAGAGCAGTGGACCACATCAAAGTGTCACTGGGAGAGTTCCTGGCCTTTGCTCAAGCCTTGAAGGGCAATGCCTCCAACCTCACTGATAACAACCTGCAGGCCAGAATTAAAAAACAGCTCGAAATCCTAATGAACTCCTACAAAATATTGACAGAAACGAGGGAAGCTCTGAATAACTGCAACTGGTCCCTGGAGGCTTTGGTGCTCAGGAAGCCCCAGAATAATCCTGACGACCTGGATCGCTTCGTTATGGTGGCCCGGACAATTCCAGAGGACATCAAGAGGTTTGTATCCATCATCATCGCCAACGGGAAGCTGCTCTTCAGGAAGAATGAGAAGGAGCAAGAAACGAAGCAATCAAACGTGAACCCAGAATGCAAAATGGCCAAACAAATCCCAGTGCCCAGAAGGGTGGAAATAGAGTCACTGCAGAGAAATGCTCCTGATAAATCCAGCCAGAGCCGGGGCCCTTTGGAGAAAGCAGAAGAAAATGCCCCTGAGGATTGTGAATATGTCCAGTTACAGGTCAGTGAAACTGGGATTTGCTCTTTATATTCTTCACCCTTTGTAGATATTAAGCCATTAACTATCAGCACTATTTCACCTTTGCAGCAGTGCCAGATTCAGTTTGCACTAATCCCATTCTCCAGACTTTATGAGGATTCAGGATTTTGTTACAGTGCTGGATGGCACAAGTACAGTGAGCAGTAATTTTAATTAATAAAGAGATCTGGAATTTGAGAACTCACCCACTGTCATCTTGCCAGTTTAAATTCATTTGGGAAACAGGATTTATCTGGGAGTGAGCAATTCCTTTCCTCTCTTTTCACTCACAGTTCTCTTCCTGCCCCTACTCTGTGTTTAGCTCTGGAATGTCAAAAGATATTAATTCCTTCCTAATTTGAGGTGTCACGGGAATCCTTTTTTTCACAGAAGTTAAAGTCTGTGAATGATCACATTTATTTGTTAGAATAATTGTAGATGATTGTTAGAATCTCCTTAAAATTACTAAAATATCTACTAAGAATATTTCCCTTCGTTTCCCAAAGAAATGCTGCTTGTCCTTAAAATTTGGGTAATATTCTGTCAAAACGTTTTGTTCATATTGTGTTTAGTCTTAGATCTTGCAGGACCAGGCACATTTTTAGGAGGAAAAACCCTACAACTCCTTTTAATAAATCCACCATTGCTGCCTTTAACATGCAGGCTACAGAATAAGCAATTGTCTCCCCACAAATCAAGAGAAAAGCACATTTGTATTTAAATTCTTTATGCAGTTGTTTCAACTTTGCTTTCATTTTAATTTGAAACAGGCACAGAAAGTCATTTCAGGTAAAGAAGTAGCAAAGAAGAGCACAGAGTCAAACCCAAAGGTATTTCTGACTTTGAAAACTATTATTTATGAGGGCTTTTAGTTCTGATTTCTGTGCTTGCTAAAACTCAGAGTCATTTGCATTCAGACTCTCTATACACACAGACTTATTTGCTTCTCAGAGATAATTTTCCCAGAATTACTGCTGAAAACCTGAGAAAAGCACTGATTTTCCTCAAACAGTTTAAAGTCATATTGTTTCTTTTATCGCCTTTCAGCATCATTTGGGATGAGGCTGTGAGAATTAATATTTCAAAGTATCTTGTCCTACACTGGTACAAAATTGCCTCTTGTTTTGTGCATTTTAATCATTTATAATGCTGATAAAATCCATTAAAGATCGATGTTTTGTATTATTTGAAAGCTTCAAGCCCAGACTGTGTAAAGGAATGGTGTTTGGCTGCTGCACTTTGTGTGCCATCCATTATTAAAATTCAGGGGAAAAAAAGGCAATCAGGAGAATTTCCAACACTTTAGGGAAAGAGAAATTACTGTAAAGGCTCCAGGGTGGGGCATTTTGGAGACCACAAGAATTTAGGGTAGAACGACCAAAGAAACAAGCAGCGTGTGACACCAGGCTGAATTTCTTTTCCTTTTAACCCTCTCTGCAGGTTTTGCCATGTGCCAGAAAGACTGTCAGTCCCAGCAGGCAGGACCCTGCCAGGAAAATCGCTCTCCCAGAGCACTGCAGGCTGTGCTTCGCTGCCCTGCACAAGGCTCTCGGCGTGTTCGCCACCAGCCTCACCAACCAGCAGCCCCCCGAAATCTTCATCTCCCACAGCAAGCTCATCATCATGGTGGGCCAGAAGCTGGTGGATTGCCTGTGCCAGGAAACGCAGCAGAAGGACGCTCGGAGTGACATCCTGCACTGCAGCAGCCGCTTCTGCAGCCTCCTCAAGAACCTGGCGCTGGCCACCAAAAACGCTGCCCTCAAATACCCCAACGCCGAGGCCACCAGGGAGCTGAGGGATCAGACAGAGGAGCTGGCCAAGTACACGCAGCAGTTCCGAGCCATGATGGAGTGATACCTGCAGACATTCTCCACTGCTCCTTTTGACACCAGCAGCAGTTCCAAGCTATGATGGAGTGATAGCTGCAGATATTCTCCACTGCTGGTGCTCCTTTTGACACCAGCAGCAGATCCATGATGACTCCAGCAGATACCTGCAGACATTCTCCACTGCTCCTTTTGACACCAGGAGCAGTTCAGAACCACGATGGAGTGATAGCTGCCGACATTCTCCACTGCTGGTGCTCCTTTTGACACCAGAAGCAGTTCCGAGCCATGATGGAGTGATACCTGCAGACATTCTGCACTGCTGGTGCTCCTTTTGACACCCACAGCAGTTCAGAACCATGGTGGAGTGATAGCTGCAGACATTCTCCACTGCTGGTGCTCCTTTTGACACCCACAGCAGTTCAGAACCATGATGGAGTGATACCTGCTGACATTCTCCACTGCTGGTGCTCCTTTTGACACCAGCAGCAGACCCATGATGACTCCAGCAGATACCTGCAGACATTCTCCACTGCTCCTTTTGACACCAGCAGCAGTTCAGAACCACGATGGAGTGATAGCTGCCGACATTCTCCACTGCTGGTGCTCCTTTCGACACCAAACTTCTCAGAATTCCTCAGAATTTGACACTCACTTCTCAGAATTCCTCAGAATTTGACACTCACTTCTCAGAATTCCTGCTGGGAATTGCCTGGGTGCGTTTTTTTCAGGTGAAGATCCCCACGGCAGCAGATGCAGAATGAAATCGGTGTTTTCTTCTCCGCTGTTCAGATCCTGCCCGGAAATGTCAGCGTCACAGTGGCTGGGTGGGAATGTTTGCTGTGTATCAGAGCAAAAAGTAGTTTATTACTGGACTAATTTCTTATTTTTTATTCTTTATGTATGTCAGATAAATGTATTTTCCCTTTTTTATTTTTTTTTTCCATTCATGTAAAGTCTCTCTTTAAATGTAGCTGCACAATGTTCTGTAACTTATGATATGCCATTATCGATTGTTTCTGAGGACTTCACTCAAAAATTGTAATTACAGGTTTGTTGTTTTTTTTAAAAAAAACAGTCTGCAAAGCTAATTTTGGGGTTTCATATACAAATGTAATAGGGTACAAAATCTGGCAGGCATTACACAAAGACAAGAAAAGGCTCCGGGCTGGCACAGAGGAAAACTTTGGGAGAAGCACAGGGAGCATCTGTCACCCTCTGCCGCAGCCTGGAGCTCTCAGAGCCTTTCTCCAGCTGGGAAAAAAAAAAAAATATATTTCACTCACTAAATGTGCAGAGGCTTTGGACAAGCTCTTCCTGCAGCTGGAAAGGTGATGTTATTCCCTGACAGAATCCCAGCAAGTTCCGCCCGGCGCTGGGGAGGCTCCCAGGGCTCCCTCGGTGCAGTTTTTAACTTTATCCCCCAAATTTCTGGATGCGCAACACAGCGACAAAGACACTGCGGCCCCGCGTGGCTACACCCGTGCTAATTGTAGTTCTGGTCATTAATTTATTTTCCGGTTTGTACCCGGAATGCCAAGGTCTGGCTTTTGCCGGCGGTGTTTCCCTGTGCGCTGCCCTCAGAGGGGACAATGGATGGCGGGAGCGGCCGCGGGCCCCGCTCCCCTCCCGACCGCAGCTTTTTCCCGTGTTTCTGGCGCGATTCGAGTCCCTGTTATCGCGACATGAGTCCGTTATCGCGACATGAGTCCCTGTTATCGCGACATGAGTCGCTATCGCTGTGTTTGCATCCCACACCGAATTTGCGCGTGTGGATTGAACCCGCTCCTGGCACCACCCGCATCCCTGACACCGCTGAGGGAGAGCGCGCCTCCTCAGCGCCCCCGCCAGCCCCAACAGAGCCGGGATCGCCACATTTTGCCGTAAATCCCCCCGAAATGGGCGTCCCGGAGGTTTTCCTCATAACAAAAAAATGAATAAACCTGCGGGAAAGGGGCGGGAAGGCGCTGGGAATCCCCCCCATGCCCTCACTTGGTACGTTCCGCGCACCCCCGGCCCCGGCGCGATGGACTCGCCCACCCCGCGCCATGGCCACGCCCCCAGCCGCCCATCGCTAGGCAACAGAGGTGACGTCATTGTGATGCGCCGGAAGTGACGTGTCTCTCCGTGAGGGCGGTGCAGAACCCGGAAGCGCCATGGGATGCGATGGCGGCACCATCCCCAAGCGGCACGAGCTGGTCAAGGGGCCCCGCAAAGTCGAGAAGGTGCGAGAGGGCTCCGGGATGGCGGGGAGGCTGCGGGGAGAGGGAGGCGCGGTCCGTGGCGGGACCTTGTGGCTCTGCACAACTCCCTGACAGGAGGGGGCAGCCGGGGGGGTCGGGCTTGCTCCAGGAACAGGGACAGGACAGAGGGAACCCTCACTGTCCAGGGGAGGTTCAGGTTGGACAGCAGCAGGAATTTCCCCATGGAAAAGGTGTCCAGGCCTTGGCAGGGGCTGCCCTGGGAGGTGTTGCAGAAATGGCTTCACTAGGTGGAGGCAGAGTCTCAAAACTGATCATGAACTTTGCCAAAAACTTCAGCTGAAATCATTTTATAAATCAACTTCTAGTGCAGAAAGCAGCTTTGGTAAGAAATGTGGGGATTTGATGAATGCCTCACGTATTACCTGATTTTATGCTGAAATAATTTACAGATATTTTTAAATAATGAGAGAGTTTTTTTTTCCCTGCAGGTTGACAAAGTTGCTGAGTTGGTGGCCAGGTGGTTCTACTGTGCCCTGAGCCAGGAGAAGCTGCGTCGGCCCATCGTGGCCTGTGAGCTGGGCAGGTGAGAATGGCTCCAGCCCTGCAGGAAAAATCAATTATAAACAAAAAAATAAAAATGTTATGGCAATCCAATATAATGAACGAAATTTTTATGTTCTAGGCTGTATAACAAAGATGCCATCCTTGAATTTTTGTTGGACAAATCCCCTGATAAAACTCCCATGGAATCTGCATCTCATATCAGGAGCATCAAGGTAAACAGGTTGTGCCTGATGTGAGAAGTTAAAATAAAATGTTAAAATCATGAGTGAACGTTCAGTCATGAGAAATCTCTTATTTGTGTTTGTTTTCAGTGTGAATTAAAGTGTTAAAAAAAGCAAAATACAGTGGAAAGGTTATAAGGGAATGTTACCATGGCTCAAAATCACTGGGAAACGCTCAAGGCTTGCATTTTTCTTTTTCAGAATGTGACAGAGCTGAACCTGGCGGATAACCCAGCCTGGAGTGGGGATAAGGAGAGCATCAAAGGGGACAAATATGATGATCTGCAGTGTGCACGCTTCATCTGCCCCGTGGTGGGGCTGGAGATGAACGGGAGGCACAGGTCAGTGCTGCAGGGCCTGAATTTGGGGTTTCAACTGGGGAGAGCAGGGAAAACTGAGTGGGAAATGGTGCAAATCATGTCCTGCCCCAGGCATTGGTGGGGAATATTTGTCTTTATTTCAGGAGGAAGTTCTGGGTGTCTTTTAGGTGGATAAGGGAGGAGTAGGGGGCAATGTTGGTGGAGAAAAAGTGACTGAAGGTTGTTTGTGGCTGAATCATGGGAGATGGGATTTGACCTCCCTTTGTGTCACATCAAGAATTGGGATCAGGGAATGATTTGGGTTGAAGGAACCTTAAAGCTCAACCCATTCCACCCCCTGCCAAGGACAGGGACACCTCCCACCATCCCAGGCTGCTCCAGATCCTGTCCAGCCTGGCCTGGGCACTGCCAGGGATCCAGGGGCACCACAGCTGCTCTGGGCACCTGTGCCAGGGCCTCCCACCCTCACAGGGAGGAATTCCTGCCCAACATCCCATCTAACCCTGCTTTGTTTCAGTTTGAATCCATTCCCCCTGTGTCCTGTCCCTCCATCCCTTGTTAATCCTCTCTCTCCATCTTTCCTTTGGCTCCTTCAGGCCCTGCAAGAGCACCCTGAGCTCACCCCAAAGCTTCTCCTCTCCACGTGAACAATCCCAATTCTCTCAGCCTTCCCTCACATTTTGCCTCTCCCCGTGTTAGGATCAGAATGGTGATAGATTGTGGGTGTCAGTATATCTGGGGTTTATTGCTCTGGGGCAGGGAGTTTCCTCTCATCCTGCTTTGGGCAGAGCAGCAATTTCTTTGTCACCTGAGGGATGAGTTCTCAGCTGAATGGTTGCAAAGAATTCCTTCCTCCAGTGAGGGATTAGCCAGGAGATACTCAAGATAAAAAACCAAATATCTATTGTGCTTTAATGTACCAAATACCTTTCATTCAATTCTTACATTGTGCAAATTAATAATGAATTATTTACCCACTTAAATGTGCTGATAGTTTGATTAAGGGAAGAATTGTAAAGAAAGTGAACTGTGCCCTGGCAGCCCCATCAGCACTGCACACACCTCTCTCTGTTTTCTCCAAATCATTGTGTGTTCTCTCTTCTTTGAAGGTTTTGCTTCCTGAGAAACTGTGGCTGTGTGTTCTCTGAACGAGCTCTCAAGGAAATCAAATCAGAAGTTTGTCACAAGGTGAGTTTTTCCAGCTTTAGAAGCAGTGCAGCCACAGGTGTGTTTATACAACTGTTTATTCACATCCAGTACTGTGAATGGGGGGGGTTTAATCTGAATGTGCAGATTGAAATGGAACTTTAGTAAAAGTTCTGTTCTGTGATGGCCTCAAGTATTTCTACGTGGCCTTTTCTGATAAAAAAATGTTTCTAAATAATTATAAAAATGAGTATTCTTATACTCAGAACTTGTTTTTGCAGTAGATACTTTAGAATTTCCATTTTTTTCCAAGATTTGGTTCAAATTTCAGTTTTAAAATGGGTGATTTGTTTTGGTTTGGGATTTTAGGAGTTTGCTTGATTGGTTATTTTTTCTTCCTGAATGCACACAGCTTGTGTTTTATCAGTTTCTGCTCTGTGTTTAAACTGTATGTTCAGGTTATATTTTGATCCCTGTATTTTTCAAGGGCATTGGGGTGTTGTCTTTTTAAATTTTTGGGTGGGGCCAACTTTATTGAATTTTTCACAGCTCCATGCATTATTGTAGAAAATACTGCCTTCGTTTCACATTACTGATTTGATCTCTGTATGTTTGGAGCTAAGAACAGTGACAAAAATTGCAAATTCCCGTTTTTCCTATCATTGCTTTTGTTATCAGCAGCTTTTGTGGTGAGAGTTGCCCCATTTAGGCAGCTATTTTTCTGGGAACACCCTGATACTGGATAAAAAACAGAGTATATTTATATTAAACAAGACCTGCAAAGGAAAACCTTTTGTCATGGTAAATATTGTTGGATATTGTCAGGTTTATTCTCACGTTGCTGCTTTCAGTGCCCGTTTTCTTCTGTCTTGATGGCTTTGTTTCCTCTTGGCAGACACTAATTTATTTTTAATCCAGTTTTTTGTTTGCATCTCCGTTTGTGTTGATGGATGGGTGTAACCAGAGCAGCAGATGTAGGAATGAGATGTTTTGTCCATGGTTTGACCAGTCTGATAATCTTACAAAAACTGAATGGATCCCACATGCTTTTTCCTCTAAAGTAGCATTTTGAAGGATTTATTTTAAAGAGTAATACTCAAATGTGAAAACTCTGAGGCAAAGGACCAGCCAGACACTGGAGCAGTGTTGAGAAAGAAATTTGTCTCTCATTGCCTGGAGGGTAAATCCTTTGAACTGTCTTGCTGAGATACCTTCTTGGCCAGAGATTTCTTGAAAGAGCTGAATTTTCCAGTGCTGGTTTAAGTTGGAGAGCAGGCTTGGTAAATGAAATACTTGGGACAAATTTTGTAGCTTCTACTCAGACTTAAAGAGTTGGAAAAGAGCTTTTGTCTAAAACAGTGACTTAGGAGTACAAATACATCTTGTAACTCATTTTACACAGAAGTGGGTTTTGTTTGAGCCATATTTTGGAGCTTTTTGATCAGTAAAAAGGCAAAATTGAAACTCTCAACACTATCACATGCTCAAATGTGACTTAGTCACATTTCAGTCAGCAGGAAGAGAAATAACTGTTGCTTCCAGATGTGGATTCTCTAGCAGCAGCTCTAAAGGCTGGGATTTTTGCTGTCTCCTCCTTCCTGTTGCTCAGGAAGAATTATCTGTGATGGAATCTGTCAGTTTAAAACTTGCACTTTGGAGCAAAGTGTTTAATTCTCCAACAGGCTAAAATTAAAAGAACAAACAAGACTGTCTCTATTCCTTCTTTTTGTATCTGATGGGATGTTGGAGATTTCAAGTTTGTGGTGATCTGTGTAGTTCTGTGGGTTTTGGTGGTGTCCTGATGTTTTGGAATTTTTATTCTTTCATGGGCAGTTTCTGGTGCTGCTAAATGGAAGTCTGTTATTTGACAAAAAATACGCTTTATTCATTATCAGTTTGGAAGGTGACTCTCAAAGAAGTTCCTGTTGATGTAGAAATGTGCTGGAGATAGTTTAGAGACAGGATAGAGGTTATGGAATTGGTGGTGGAAGTCCTTCTGGGAGTCACTTTGGAAGTTAAGGACGAGATTACATTGAAAAGGTACTTTCTTGTATCAGAAGTTTATTTTGGACTTGTTTTCAGAGTCAACTAAACACACACTTGAAGTAGTGCCCTAACTATGAAACTGTGCCATATCAAACACTTAATCCTGTGTTTAACTTAGATAGGAAGCTTTTTGAGAATTTACACACGTGGCTGTCGGATGCAGAGCTGTGTGTGCAGCAGTGGTTCCTGGAACCAGGGTCACTTTGGCACTTTCTGCCTTTAGGGCACCAAAATCAGCAAACATTGCTTGCTGAGGTGTAAAAGTTGTGATTGATCTACTCTTAACATGGTAACACACAATTCATGAAGGCTTTTCATTGTGTTTCAGGGAGGTAATGTGATCACTATAATCAGAATAATAAGTTGAATACTATTTTTTTACTGCTTGAGAATGGCTTAATGATGATTTTCCTAAAGTTTTGTTTCAAATACAAAATGCTTTAAGGAATGAGGGTTATGCTGCAGAGATGTGCCTAGGCTGACATGGGTCAAGTCATACCAAAATTGTATTTTAAGAGGGCTTTTTGTGCAGGGTTTTTGCCTGGTTCAATTTCTCCAAAATGAGCCCGTGTTTTATAGTGCCTCGCTGTTGAATTTTTAATTTTAATTCAATTTGGAAGTGATGCACAGCACTTGTTCTGTGTGGTGGTGCCAGAGGTGAAAGCTGGAGACAGAATTTGCTGCAATGATGGCAATAAGGAACCTTCCATTCCCATTTTAAAAGACATCATGGAGTGGATAAATGCTGGCAGTGCCCCACAGTGGACTGGAGAGAAATTAATTATGAATATTGCTATGATTAATACATGCCAGACACCCATTAGCTCCAGTAATGGTTTGAAGAGAGACTCTCAACAAGCTCAGCATGAACATGTGCCTGGCTTTTATTTTCCTTTTCCTTTTTAGCTTTATTTCTCTCCATAAAAAAAGGATCATATTTATGCAGCAATATTTAGCAATATTTAGCCACAAGATAAGTCCTGGATTATCCATGAAACTGAGCACACGCCTTGGGGTTGAGTTTGTAAATAAATAGGGACCAGATGGCCTTTCTTTAGGTTAAAGTTCATTTGCAAGAATTGATGTTTCCAAGAAACTTCTGTGGGAAAATGAGCAGTAAAGTTCCAGCAACCTAGAAATGAGTTTGTAATAAGAAACTTTCATGTGCTGTTCTAGGGTCATTTGATTTTTTTGGGAATAGGCTCAATCTGCAGCCAGTTTTCTTGTAAAAACTGAGAGATGTTTTGGGTGCATGGTGAAGCCGACATCTAAATTGCTTCTAGGCTTTTATTTCTAATTTTTAGTTTTTAGTCGAGTGAGTTGTTCTGGTCCCTGCCAGGTGTTACTGCACTTGCTGCAGGCTTTTTGCTTCCCTCAGTCAGGTACACCAGGATGGAAAAATGATGGGAAAGTGACCTTTTGCTCAGTTTTCCTGTATCCCTAGCCTCAAATTTTCCACGTCTCCTTGCCCTAAACTCCTGCAGAGACTCAGAACAGGGACTTTGAGATAAACATGCATTGCAGGATCCCTTTTACTGTTATTAGGAGCAAAGCCTGGCAAGGGCAGCAGTGATGTTGCCATGCTACACAATGAAATTAGGGATGCAGCTGGCCATGGGCAATAAAAACAAACCCAAACCCCCCAGTGGCATGGACTCTGTCAGAAACTGCCTGTCACTGAAGTACAACCTCTGAAATTTGAGCGTGAACTTCATTATTCAAAACATTTCCTAAGACATTCAGGAGCCATGACTTTAATTGGTTATTTTATCTTTGCTTCAGTCGCTGCTTCCATTTTGTTATTTTGATGCCAGTTAGTCATGCTTTGGCTGTGAACACGAGGAATATTGACTTTTCCAGCTAAATAATTCACTTAACAGATTATGAAATCCCCCCCCCCCTTGTCTATTTAGATGTTCTTTGGGAATTAACCCACTAACAGTTGTTACTAGAATAAATAAAACCCGTTTATTTCTCTGGGATTACAGGATTGTGCTTTACCCTTAGTGCAGGGAGTGAAGCCTGTGGCTGTGAACATTCCTATTTTCTGTCTGTTGGTTCAGGGTGGGTTCAGCTCACTCATCCAGCTTCATGTTGAAGTAGCTGTGCTCCTGCAGGCGCCAGTGCTGCTCGATGGGCACCTGAGCCTGGCGCAGCACCTTGAGGCGCAGCCGCCTCTCCAGGCACTCCATGGCCAGAGGGTACCGTGCAGGCTCGAATTTATTGGCAAACAAATGAGGGGACTCAGTGATCCACTGCAGATCCCCCGGGCCGTAGATGCAGATGTCTCTGACGTAATGACCTGCAGAGATCACACAGCAGCAGCAAGATGAGCCAAAGCGGTTTTTTTTAAGAGTTTCACCTTTTTATTTCTGTGACAGCATCATGGAAATGAGCTGGAGGGTGATAATAAAAACATAAACTCTTGTCTTTATATATGTTTTACATAAATAGATTCTTGTTACCTCCAGCTGCTTCCCTGTTATGTTGCTCTGCTTAAAATCTGGTAGGTGGGCATCAGATGTTCTGATCTCCTGGTCAATCACACAGTGCTTGCACACTCACAGATTTTAATTATTTCTGCGTGCTTTCCATGTGGTCAGCACTATTCTTTTTAATTGGTGTTCAAATTGAAGGGATTTACCCCAGTGTTGATGAAAGTATCTGTCTGGCCAATATTCTTGTCAGGTAAAAGCCAATTGAAAACTGAGTTACTGTGTTGGTAATTGGGGGCTGAAAGAAGGGTTGTCAGTGTATGGATACCATGATTACCCCAAAATATATAGAATATAAAATATCCATCTCAATTATGATAAAAAATATACAATTAGTATATATATTAATATTATGTATATCTCAACATCTCTTTAATTGGATATAGTACAGTAATTTAGAAGGGTACCCATTTTTATTTGATACTTTCAAAGCAAATTACATATGACCACTGAGGCACATGTAGTAGCTGCATTAAATAATATGTAATCACCAATTAATGCTCATTAGTGAATCAAATGAGCTCATGATCAAAACTGACATTACCTTTGCAGCCTTTGTGGGAGGATCCTTCTTGATCTTTCCATTTAATGGCTCTTAGGTCTCCTTGCCAGCCTGCATTGGGTGTAGCCCCTGGAGCATCTTTAAAAAACAGAAGGCTCTGATAAGATTCTTTTCTACTCATTTCAGGGAAAATATTCACTGCTGAAGACATTTAACTACAGTCAGATGGGGAATTTATTTGTAGATATTTACATCACAAGGGCATAATTCTCAGCATTATTGCTTTTTTTATTCCTTGCGTGCAGAAGCTTTCATGCAGCAAAAAAACTTTTTCATCAGCATTTTTCTAGCTCGAGGCCTGCACTGAAAGTAGCACTTCCCTGGAATCAAGCTTTGCTTCACAGCTACCAGACATGACTTTCAAAAGGGAAGCACCGAGGCTGAAGAAATGACTTTATTTCTGCAATTCAGTGCTGTTCATCTCCCAGTTGGAGCTCCAAACCTCTCCCTGTTATTTCTGGCAGAAATGACAAACACTTACCTGGCAAACGATTGAGGGTGACCCAGAAGTGCTCATCAGGACTGTAGGTGTCCCTGGACCACTCCAGCAGAGCTTTTGCCCGGGGGTCAGTCAGTGTGAACTGCACAAAGTCCTTGGTGAGGATGTAATAGGCACTGCCAAAATAGATGGTGAGGTTGTGTGGGGGTTTGCTTTTCCTGCTCTTTGCTGGGTACACATATGGCACTCCAGAATGGACATATTCCCTGTAGCTGACCTGTGTCCTGTGTTTCACATGAAGTGGTTGCACTATGCCAGGAGTGATATTTTTCCCATTCCACTTACTTTTCACGTACTGAATAATTTCTTTATTTGTTTTCAGGGGGTAATCTTGACCACACAGGTTAATAACGTAATTCCACTGAACTTTGGAATTCACTAGGTCTCTCATGCAGTTAATATCAGCTTGTAATCTTGAAAACCCTGCGTAAACAACGTGTTCTCTTTTTGAGGAAATGAAAATATTTTCGAAGCAGTTAACGATGTTCTGTACAGCAGTCTTGTAATCTCTGGGTGATTTTTCATCAATGTGGATGCAGTAAATATTCTGAGGCATATAAATAGCTCGGAGCAGCCTCACAAACATTTCCAGCTCCTTGTGAATTGTAATAATGTATGCCAAGGAGAAATTTCCTTCCTCATCCGACAGTGGTTTGGTGATAAAATGCAGAGTCTTCAGGACTGTGGGGCAGCTGCAGGGAGTGTGAATGCAGCTCAGTGGTTTGGGCTGGTAGGACTTCTGACAGAAGTTTCCTATTCTAAAGGCAGCAGGTTTCCCCACAAAAAGAGCTGAGCAAAGTTCATCCGGGTAAAAACCACACTCTGCTTCTTTGACACGAAACTTTTGGTCATTTGAATCTTCGTAAAGTGGAACCTTTAGGTAGATGAAGGTGTAGATGAACGTACAGACAGCAAGACACACTAAAAATCTTGATTTCTTTGCATGAAGTGGGTTCATCTTTTATTTCCAGATCCTGTCTTCTTATCATAGTCCAATTAATTATTCAGATCATCTGAAGGAAAAGTGAGATAGAGAGAGAGAACCTTTCTGTTAATTTTTTTTTTTAGAATAGATGCCATGTTAGTGCTGCATTTATAAATATTGGAATTATTTCACACTCAGCCCTGGGAATGGAACTCACAGAACCAGGAAGCAGAAATTCTGTCTTTCCAGGACAAAATTATCTCAAAATGATACAAAAGAACCCCAAATGGTTTTGAATTCTTCACTGCTTGAGCAAGGGGGGCTCAGCCCATCAGGTGGAGTCTCCTGGGCTTTGAGGTGGTGGCCCCAGGGAAGTTGGGAGCTCTGAGTGCTCCTGAGGAGCAGCTGCTGCTGAGATTTCCTCAAGCCTGGGAAACCTGAAATTCCGCCAGAGGATCAGAATTCAGTAAATTAAATCAACAGAAAACTTATTAAATAAACAGAAGGAAGAGACTAAAACGTAATCCACAAAATACTCTGGGTTTTATCCTTATAAAGTCAGCAAACGTTTCTGACTTGGAGATTTTTTTTTTTTCCCTCTGACATCTTTGTATTACTGCTTTGGAAAACTGGACATGGGGACAACGCTCGTTTCTTATTTTTAGCACATATGCATGCTCTGAGATAAGGACACAAGTGCCACTATTGGCATTCAGAGATAACCAATTTACAGCATATTGGCACAGGAGTTTTTCCACTGTGTTTTTTTCCTTACATTTACCTTGTTGAAGAGTCAGAAGAGTGAGAGTGCAGCAGTCCTGAATCCCACAGCAATCACCTGAAGTCTTGATTTTTGAAGCATTTCGTATCTAAATTCCTGAGAAAATACCAAGCAGAAGGTCCATCAACTGCAATTAAGTTTAACAGTTAAATTTTAGATTATTTTCATTTTAGAGGTAATTAATTTTCTTATAGTCAGTGATTTTGTGAACAAAATTTGCATTTCACCTTGAAATATTTTACATTCTGCAGCTGTCAAAATCACAAAGCATTTGGCTTTGCATAGGAAGAGAGAAAAATAGTATTTTTATAATGGTAGTTTCATTATGAGAATGCTGCTGTGGTTAGAGAGCTCAAGGTTTTCATTAGAAAGAAATAGAAAATCCTTTTTTTAATGAAAAATCAGTATCTCTCTTAAAAGCTTGAAAAAAGAGGGCATTGTAGTTAAAATAGCAGCGAGGCAAAATTCAAAAAGCATTCGAGCACAAATTGAACCAAGGGAAGGCATCCTCTATCTCACCACATTTTTAAGATCTTATTAGGCTGTTGGGAAAGAATGTATTTATCTTTTGGTCCTTACTGGTATGCACTGGATTTCATGCTGGATGAGTGCCTCTTTTCCACTGAGCATTCCCGAAGGAGGAGCTGTGTTTTAGGTGGAGGGCTCGTCCATTTTCCCGGGATGTTCTGTCAGCAAGCTCAAAGAAAAACATGAGGAAATCAGGTCCCAGGAGAATGTTTTTGCCTTGGAGCTCCTCAGGGATCCGTTTACTGGGTAAACAACCTTGATGGGAGCTTTCCTTCCATCTGAACAAAAAAAAATATAGCAAATCCAGTCTGTGTCAGCCTTTGGATGCAGGAGAACAGGGGTGCTGCTGCAAGGTGAAAAGCAGGATTTTTGCAGTAAAAATGAAATTTATCTCTGCTGGATGCTGTGCCAGAGCCCATAGGGGATTTCTGTGCAGAGCCTTGCGTACCCAGGGCTGAAATTGGGGAAAATACTGATTTCTGTGGAGTTGGACTCGGAAAAACTCTTTATTCCGAGGGAATTATTGCAGGAGGAGCATAGAGATTCCTCTGAATAGTGAATGTCACGAGATTTCTGCTATGTCTCAGGGGTGGTTCATTCTGAATATAAGAAAACAGGAAGATTTGGGATTTTATACCTGATCAAATATAAAACAACACCCAAATTGTGGGGTTCACTCTCTGGACAGGTCATTTACTTGGGAGCTGGACCCAATGGTCCTTGTGGGTCCCTTCCAACTCGGAATATTCTCTGAGTCTGTCCAGAATGAGGGTGCTTGGCAGGTTTTTTTTCCTTAAATATAGTTTGAACAGGTTACAAAATGTAGTTCTGGGGAGCCAAGCTGTAACCTGCTGGTTTCATCCACTTGCAT
Source organism: Malurus cyaneus samueli (assembly GCA_009741485.1). Taxonomy (NCBI): domain Eukaryota; kingdom Metazoa; phylum Chordata; class Aves; order Passeriformes; family Maluridae; genus Malurus; species Malurus cyaneus. Next base: position 12,759,054 of record CM019231.1, on the reverse strand, counting down.
TTTTATTACTTTTCAAATAACAGCTTCTGGGGCTGTTTCGGGCTGTTAAGTGTTTATTATGGATTTTTTCCTACTGGACTGGGTGACATCTAGAAACTGTATTTTTATGGCAGCATAAAACTACACAAGCAGCCCATTATCAGGTAAGAGGCAGCAATTCCTCTCCAGCGTTAACATGTTTATGGGGAATGGCTGAGTGATGAAGCCTGGCCTGCAAGAACACAATCTGACATCTTTCAGCCTCGGGGGATATTACAGAATGAAAGCAGCAGCTTTTTGGGAGTGTTTGACCAGATTTAGAGCTGGAATTGCAGCTGTCAGTGCCACCAGACATGAAATTTGTTCTTTAGCAGGATCCTGTCACCCCTGTGTGCTGGCAAGGATTATTCTGCCAGGTTTATTATTATTTATTATTATTCTCCTGCCCTTGAGGAGCAAGAGATCCCATTGGGAATGTCCACTGTCCAGGCATAACCCAGTCTGGGACCTTGCCCTTGAGTTTTATTATGCAAGGGTGCCATGAAATGTATTTTTTGTTAGCAGAATGTCTCTGAAACTCAGCATTTTGTATGTTATGCATAGGTTTTCTAAAGCTGGAGGATGAAGTTGTGTTAATTTTTAAAAATCCTGCCAGTAGCATGTGACGTTCTCAGGCAAAAAAAATATGTAGGGGTTTTCAAGCACCTCTGTGGATGCTTTTAAGGATATTACTTAACAGAAAATTGTTGCAAGGCTGAGATACTCCATCTCAATTAACAAAGTAAACTCTAGAGGCAAAGGGAATTATGATGAGGCCTTGAAAAAGCCTGTGAAATGTCAGCTCAGCTCATTGAGACCCCATTAGCACTGTGCATTTTGTTGTAACAACCCATTTTGCTTTTTGCTCTCTCTTCCTGCCATTGCATTTAGGACTGCATCACTGCACCTCCAGACATTCTGTTTTCTCTGAGCTCTTTGCATTTGCCTAATATTAAAGTTTAGATAAAGTTTGCTTCGTATGACCTCGTCATTTAGTGAGACAAATGACCTGTGAATGCATCATCTTCTAATAAAATGCTGAAAAGGCATTAAATACTTATTTCCAACTCTTTTTATATCTGGATTTGTTTGTTGTTGTTTTTTTTTTTTTTAATGTATTTATGCAGGCATTAATGCAGACATTTTATAAACAGGAAGGACTAATCAATCCTTAAAAAAATATTTAAATCAGTGCTTTTAAGTGCTTTTTCTATTGCTTTATATTTTGTTTAAGGGAGGGGGGTCAGAACACAGGAGTCCGCTTCTGGATTTTGAGACGCATTGAATAAAAACATTTCTTCATCAAACCCAGTTATTTAAATCATTCTTATTTACCAACATTAACATTGCATTAGAACTTACTGATACATATCCAACAAATTTATGGAGTTTTAGACGAATTTATGTTCGTCTTTACTATTTTTCCTGGGTTTCTTTTTTCCTTGCGAATTTGACCTCACAGTAATTTGAAACAAATACTATGAAGGCTGTTTAAACCCTTAAGTTTAAGGCTGTAAAAAAAACTAGGTTGCAATAAATAACGTGATTTTTATAATGCAAATTAGTAATAATGACCTCCATCCTTCTCTGCATCCGTGACAAAGAATAAAGGAAGGAAAAGTAAAGAAGGGAAAAAAATACTAACTTTAGTGCAGATCGGAATAATTTTTGAAGCGAAATCGCCACTTTACCTAAGGAAAAAGCAAACAACCGAAACGCCCCGATGGAATTGATGCAGCCTTACCTCGTGCGGAATTAGCCAGGAGACGGCAGCATAATAAAGATAACTGCAGGGTGTCATTGTCCTTCAGCAGGAGCCGGTGTCCCTCATCCCGATCCCCTGGCAGAGGTTAACCATTAAACGGGAATGTTTTCATCCCGACTCCCGCTGCCTCCCTGCAATGTTTAGCATATTTATCCCGCAGGAATTCTCCGCTCCTGCAGCTCTGTCTGGCGAAAGGGGAGAACTTCTCCAGCCTGGAAAGGGCTGCGATCACACGGGGGGATGCGGAGAGAACATTGCAGGGAATTGGAAATAATCGCTTTAGCCCCGAGCCTTTAACCTGTGCCCCTCTGCTCCGCTGGAGGGAGAACTGCGAACCTGCCTCCTCCTCTTCCTCCTCCTCCTCCTCCCCCTGCCTTTAACTATTCGCCTGCCGAAATTTTCCAGCCTGGAAAAGCTCCGGCAGGGAATTGCTGCTGCCGGGCATTTCCAGGGGCTGCGAGCTGGGAAGAGAATAAATGACCTCGCTTGGGATAAACACCTTAGCCTGAGTTAGCGGAAGAATTAAAGTACAAGTTAGCAAAAGAATTAAGATGTAAGCAGAAGAATGAAGGTGTAAGTTAGCAGAAGAATGAAGGTATAAATTAGCAGAATGAAGGTGTAAGTTAGCAGAAGAATTAAGGTGTAAATTACCAGAATTGAGGTGTGAGTTAGCAGAAGAATGAAGGTGTAAGTTGCCAGAATGAAGGTGTCAATTAGCAGAAAAATTAAGGTGTAAATTATCAGAATTAAGTTTGCGGGAGAATTAAGTGTGAGTGCGTGTTACAAATGTAACCATCGGGTCTCAAGCCCTGAGTGGGTTAAGGAGATAAGGAAGGAGGGGTTTGAGTGTCACTGTTGCCACTTCTGCAAAATTTGGTCCAGCTCTGGTGGGGGGAGATAAGAAGGAAGAGGTTTCCCACACTGACTGCTGAGTTCGAACATTTCTGTCAGCAAAAGTCCAGCCCTGGTGGGCCGAGAAAATAAGAAGTGGAACTGATAGAAAAGGCTGGAAAAATGAGTTATGTTGTAATGGATAGGAAACAGAAGGACATCATAACGAAGCATGGCTATAAACAGAAATCTTGTAACAATAAAGTCCAGTGTGCGCTGTGTGCCCTGTTTGTAACCAGGACATAAAGAAACCACAAATTGTGTAAGACCCCAACCCTTAAAAATGTGAGTTTTAGATAAGCAAACAAACAAGGGAAGCCAGCACAACTGTCAAATGATAAACCCCTGTAAATGGCAGACCTGGAGCTGTTAACCCCTGTGAGTTCTCTGTGCCTGTAAAGGTGCGCTTTACTTCACCTGCAGGTTCCTTGGAATCATTCTTCACAGAGTGTTTGCTGTTCCAGCCTTTTAAAGGCTCTTGGGGGGTTTAATAAAGTAGAAAGTTGAGTTTAAATATACTGGGATTGGGAGGAAACGTTCTGATAAAAATAAATAGAGAGAAAACCTCGAAGTAAGTGAAGGCACAGCTGCAGGTGTGCCAGGTACAAAATTATCACTGATTTTAAGAGAAACTCTGCAAATTGAGGCTTTGTCTCGGGGTGGTTTTTTAGTGGAGGCTGCAGCTCCTGAGTGAAAGTTCATGTTCTGTGAATCAGTAGGTGGGAAATTTCCACTGCTCCCAAGTTGTCCTTTACTCTCTGACCCATTGCATGTCTGGGTTGGGTGACAGTGTAAAAAAACATGTTCAGCAAATCTCACACTACTGAACTTTTAATGGATAAACCACTGGAAAATTCTCTCTTTTAAAATGTGTTTTAGTTAACCGTGGGAAGCAACAACAATCTTGAATGCACGAGCTCGTGTGGTTGGAGATGAACAGTGAGATGATCCATGGGTGTTCAATCCTTTTCCTAAATACCTGCCCTGTTTAAAGAGGGACAGTCAGCTTGTGGCCATCCATGTTCCATATCCCAATGGGAATCATGCATTTCCCACTAATGGCATCGTTCAGGAGGACTGCAGGAACTCAGTTTTAAAATTCGCTAAAGAGCTTTGAGGTTTCTCTGAAGACACTGAACTGTAGCACTGGTGTAAACATTTGGATATGGAAACATATTTTCCTGTTGTTTATTTGTATTTTATTAAGACTGGAGTAGTCATGCACAGAATTACGTTTTAGATGCTGTAAAAGAAAAATCAATGTGTCAATGTAGTTTACAGCAAGAAATAAGGTACAACTCTTTTCTTAGGCAGCTGGAACATAAACTGTAAACTCCAGAATTCAGGAAATGATCTTAAATTAAGACTTCATTATTACTTTTAAAATCCTGTATTTTATACTTTAAAAAGAGATAAGAAATCTCTCATTCAGGAATGTCCTCTATTCAAGGTGCTAAGAACTACAGCAAGTACCTTCATATATATTTAAAGTCCCAAGATAAACAAGGTACAGCAAAGGAGACCCTGTGATACCATAAAACAAACATTTACCCTAAAAGACCTTTAAAGAACAATCATTCAGAATTTGCAGAACTCAGATTTCTTTTTGCTTTTTAGCTCATTAAAACGCTGAGCTAAAAATCTTCCCCTTTTAGTTTCTTACAAAATCAGAATTTAATTGCGTCCAGCAGAATTGACACTTGATGCACGTGTGTGATCCAACAACAAATTGTGCTATAGGAGTTGGTGAAGCCTGGGAATGTGGAGATGTTCCTATCCCTGTAATTACTGTGCTTAAACTATGTTTGGAAAATTATGGTCTCTGTGACATAATCCAATGTTGTCATGGCAAAAAATTATGTTTCAGGCAACGGGAAGAGAACACTGCCTTTATTTCCCCTGTTTCTTGTAAATACTTTTCATTTTTGAGCAGTTCCACCTGTGTTTTGCAGATGGGAACCTGGGTTTGGTTGTTCTTTCAAAATGCAACATTTATTGAGAATACTGCTGGGAGAATGTTGTTAAAAATGCTGGATTAGGAAACATCCTGCTAGAAATGAGTTTGTGAGGCTTCTTTAGAATCGGGTCAGCTGCCAGATCCTACCTCAGAATGAAGGCTGAAATTCTGGATTTTGGAGTCTTCTCACTCCCAAGTGTGAGATCACACCAGGCTGGGATTTCTCATTGAGCAGAAATGGAAAATTATGGGCTGCTCCTCCATTTCTTGGGTGTGACTTCTGCTCCTGCCTGCCTGAGTTCCTGTGTCTCTCCAACCCTCCTTTCCTTTCCCCTCTCAATCTCCTGGGTTCAGGTTCGTTTTTGAAGCTGTGCTCAGCACTCGAGCAGAGTCCTGCCCATATGTCCTTTCATTTGTTTAATTCCAACTGCAAATACAGGAGTAACCTTCCTAAACCTTTGTTTGGAAAAAGAAGAGTAATGGCAGAGGCAGGATTATAAATTAATCATGCAGATTAGCTGAAAGCGTCTGCATTTAACAAAATAACCAAAACAGGAACTCCAAAACCAACCAACCAACAAAAGACAACCCCAAAAACAACCAAAAAATGAAAGCAAATTGAGATCTTGGACAAGAAAACATCATGGTCAGTGTGCTGGTGCATCAAATGATTGCAAATGTGCACAGGGAAACATCTGTGCCTTCAACCATGAAACAAATGTGGAAGTACACAGAGCCCATTACAGCCATTATCCAGATTAATTTGTGAAAGTAGTTGGAAACTTGGGAGTGTTTGATAAATCAGATAAGGCCATGGTCTCTGTGATATAATCCAGGGAGACAGCGAGGTGAGGTAATGAATTATTCTGCTTTTATGAGCCCTTTTTATCCCCACAGTAACATAATAATAATAACAACAACAATAATAATAGTTTTGTTTGTTTGTTTAATGAATAAAAATAAAACACCTTCAGATTTTCCTGTCTACCAGTTGAAGAGAAAAATTTGGTGTCGATCCTACATGTAGAGGAATAACATCTTTGGTGTTGTCCCTCTTCAGTGTAAAAAAACTGCTCCTATCAGTTGTTGTTTCTTATCTCACTAAGTTGAAAGACAAATTCTAAAGCAGAATGGCATCAAGGTCTTAATCAAATGCATTTATAACTAAAAATTGGAAAGTACTTTTGGGTTTTAGCTGTGGAGTTCAGAAGATTGAGTAGATTCTAATAGGAATACTTTAAGTATATTTGTGCCAGTAAAAGAAGGAAGCCATGAACAGAAAATACACGAAGGGATCTTTTTCTTCATGAATAAGAGAATAATTAGTTCAAAGTGTTGGTTGTAGGAGACAGAGAAATAAATATGCAATTTTGTTCTGCTTTTTCCTTGAAGTGTGGTGTTCCCTTTCAAGAGGAAGATGTGATTGTCCTAAATGGCAGTAAAGAAGATGTGGAAATTCTGAAGAAAAGGATGGAGGAGAGAAGACTTAAAAGTAAATTAGAAAAGGTAAGATTTTTATCCATTATTCAGTATAAATTTGGAAGAATTCTTGTCTGCAATGAACCTGCTCTTGGATTGACTGATCTTTATGCACCTGGAAGAATTTCCTCTGTGAACTGTGTTTTATTTAAGTATTTAAGCCGTGCTTTGGAAAGCACTGGGGCTGTGTGTGTATTTTGCCAAGAACATCCCGAAGTTGTGCACTCTAAACTTTCTCCTGAGCAGCAGGCAGTGCCTTGTGCCCTCAGAATGGGTAAAATGGGCACTGTGCCAGCAATCCTTGAGGCTTTTCTTGGAATTAATTCATCCTGGTAATGAGCTACATCATCTCTCTGTTTCTCATGGCAGTTGCTGTGATGGTATCGGTTTTTGGATCTCCAAGTGGCTTTTATCAGCCTCTGTCAGAAACAGGATATTGGGATCTGTGCATTCCTGGGCTGCTGCTGTAAGAGTGTGGAAATTTATCATGTTTTGTGGTTCTCACAGTCCTCAGCAATTATTCCCCTGCTAATTCCCACCGTACTGCTGAGGCCTTTGCAATGTTTTTATCTGAAGAGGTAAAATGCAGTGGAAATGAAGTCCTTGCAGCTCTGCTGTCAGCTCTGCTGCCCTGTGAGCTGTGACTTCTTCTGTGCTGCTGAGCTCTCAAATGACCCTTCTGCATATGGGATTTTTTTCACTATTGCCATTTTCCCTGAGCTGCCATCTCTTCCAGGAGGATGCCAACCAAGCAAACCTTCAGTGCTGACTCAGGATGCTCTGACTTTGCTGGGTCTCAGCATCATGAATCACTGTCTGATGCTTTCACCATCTGAGACTGGAGATGGAGCTTGCAGCCCTTGGTTTTGTCAGCTCTACGATTACATGGCATGCAAATATTTCCCTGGTTTGTTTTAAAACAAATACTTGTTTACTTGCCAGGGAGCACATGATTCCTTCTCATCACAGGGGCTTCATTCATCTGTGCCAATACAGCGTCACTGGGCCTGGGCAATACATCAAAAGGATGGTTTTCCATGAAAATCCTGCTGTTCTGTTTCCTGTTTTTCAGAGTCTCTGCATGTCGTGTCTGTAGCTTCTGGCATAAGAGTGATAATCTCATGGTGTCTATTCAGATGGGTTTCCTTTTTTTTTTTCCCCCCTTAGTACTTTATAATTACAAGTTTAGAAAAAAATTATATATAGGAAAATATTCTATATTTATAATTAAAAATTACTATGTATTTGGAAAAAAAAATTATATATTGGAAAGGATATTATATTTTTATAATTTAAAATACTATATATTTGGAAAAAAATGTATATTATAATTTGATGATAGATTATTGCAGATGTCAGCAGATGAATCCTCAGCTCCAGAAGCAGTGGTTGGTTGCATTTAGTCTTCTTTGGGAACAGAGCCTTAACAAACAGCTTTGAGTCAAATAATTTGGAATAATCTGAAATCATCTGCACAGCAGAGAAGTGCCTGAGTGTGCAGGGCAGTTGTGGCTTTTAGGGTGACCCTGGGGCCCTGGGTGAACATGCAAATGGTGTTGGTTTGGTTGGTGGACAGTGACACGGCAGCATTTGCAAATCTCTCAGCAGCTCTTGGATTTCAGCCTCCAGCAGTGACCTCAGTGCCCCACTGCTCCCTGAACTGGGATCTGTGAGCTGCAGTCCCAATGAGGAGCACAATTTCCAGTTACCTCAGTGCCCCAGCTGGTCCCTGAACTGGGATCTGTGAGCTGCAGTCCCAATGAGGAGCACAATTTCCAGTTACCTCAGTGCCCCACTGCTCACTGAACTGGGATCTGTGAGCTGCAGTCCCAGTGTGGAGCACAATTCCCAGTTCCCTCAGTGCCCCACTGCTCCCTGAACTGGGATCTGTGAGCTGCAATCCCAATGAGGAGCACAATTCCCAGTTTCCTCAGTGCCCCAGCTGGTCCCTGAACTGGGATCTGTGAGCTGCAGTCCCAGTGTGGAGCACAATTCCCAGTTCCCTCAGTGCCCCAGCTAGTCCCTGAACTGGGATCTGTGAGCTGCAGTCCCAGTGAGGAGCACAATTTCCAGTTACCTCAGCTGGTCCTTGAACTGGGATCTGTGAGCTGCAGTCCCAGTTTGGAGCACAATTCCCAGTTTGCTGCCCTTTCCCCTCACTGCCTTCCAGGCAGGCTCAGGACCTGTTGTGTTTGGAGCAGGAAGCACAAACTCCTTTTCTGTGTTTGGAGCAGGAAGCACAGACTTCTTTATCCCAGGAGACAAAACATCAGGAAGATACAGCTGGCATTAAAATTAAAAATAATTCTAACTCGACTGTGTCACATATGCCCATGATGAAATCTGTCTCTATAATTATTTTATGCATAATGATAATACACATCTGTATCGTTACAAACATCTGGGAGGCAACTTTTCTTTGGAAATACTCCTGTAATAAAAGGTGGAAATGCCCTGGTTTTCCAGGCACCTGTAGTCCAGGTTGGATGGGACATGGAGCACCCTGGTCTGGTGGAAGGTGTGGAATGGGATGAGCTTTAAGGTCCTTCCCACCCCAATCATTCCCTGGGTCTGACAGCAGGAGAGCCAAATTTGCATCAGAGCCACAATCCTCTGCCACCACCTCCTGGCTCAGCTTTGCAGCAACATTTGCTGTGCTGGTTTTGCCCTCAAGCCTTAATCCTTTGCTTCACAGCAGGAGTTCTCTTGATTTTCAGAATGTAATTAAATATTTTCTCTGAGTTTGTGCAGCTGTCTTGAAGCACATACACAATTCAGGATGTACCCAGCCATCTTTGTGAGGATAATGCTAATTACTGTTCCAGTGTATCTTTCTTTTTCAGCTTGGCATTTATGTAATCAAAGCCAGAAACGGGATTCTTGCTGGGTTTTTCTGTGTTTTTTAATCAGGACAAATATAACTTAATTTGGAAAATCTGCTGCACAAATGCTTTTAAAAAATTTAGATTAACTATTCACATCTTTCCAATAAATCCTACAGCAGAGGGTCCAGTTATTGACTGGTACCCAGGATGGATTTTTTTATGGACTAAACAAAATTTAATGGATATGAGATTCAGGAATCTTCTGAAATTTTTACAGAAAAGCATCTTTATTGAATACAATTGTGTCTTACTAATATTTAATTTACTATCCTGTTCTGTGGGTTCAGATTATCAGTTAATGATAATAACACACCCCACTTTAAAAGCATCCAAACAGAAAACTGAATCCAAACAAATCCAATTTTCTCCTGCACGATTTTCTTTAATGTAGCCACAGGGTTCCCCAAATTATTTATTTTCCCATGTGGAAATAATACCAGAAATGTGGAAAGAAAAGCTCCACTGGGCAAGGCATAAAAACGTACTAAATTCAATTGTTTGTCTATCAAATATGAGCTGGGAATTTTATGTTCCTTCAGTGAATTACCAGATTTCTGCTTGTGTTGTTTCAGAAATCAAAGAAAGGCAAATCAGCAGCAGCAACAACAGCTTCTCAGCAGGAAACCTCTGCAGGTAATGTCACAGCTCCAAATTCTGTGTCACCTTCTCTTGAAACTGATTCAGGATTATTTTTTCCATTTTTTTATATATTTCTTTTTTTTTAAATTCTTTTTAGATTCTCCAGGTCCCTCAAAAGTTAAGAATGACAAGGATTGTGTCAGTTCCAGCTCGGGGGAAAACAGGCAGATTATCTTCACCAAAAGTTCAGGTTGGTGTTTAATCTCAATGTGACAGATGAGAACAGATTTGCTTGTTTGTGTCGTTCTAATCTTGCTTTAAGTCGGTGAGAATTAATGAGATTTAGAGATTATTATTTACACAGTGAAATCTGGTGGATCTCTTTTCCTGGCTCTGAGGTAGTGGAGGAAAATTAGCAATTCCCTGATGTACAGTTGGTCAAAAACTGTATTTTGACCAACTTTAATTGGATGAGGTGTGTTAAAAATCCCAGATAATTTGACTTTTAATCCTCTTTATCTGCTGATTTGCTGTGTGTCCTTGGGAACAGAGCAACAGATGTACTGATGAACCTACAGCAGCCTGGAAGCTTTGAGTTAACTTGGCAAAGTTAAAAAACCCTAAAGGATGGTGCCCTTTCTTGATTTAACATTTCTTCTGCTGTTTCATGTCTCCACACTGGTATTTTCATGGGTACATTTTTAAGGTCAGTCTGAAGTTTCTGTGGGAAATATTAAATCCTGTGCTTAACAGCCACAGGAAAAATCAGAATAATTTGAAGAATCTGAGAATGATGATCTGTAGATAAACTGGGAGAAGCTGAAATTCCATCAGCAATGCCTGACCTGCCCTCTACTGTCTGCTTTTATGCAGGAGATAAAATATAAAAATATTTCATCCCAGATGATTATAATTGCTGCTGGATGTTGAGCAACCTCGTAATTCTAACAGTGTTTAACGGGTTTTTGATTTTCTGAGGGTGTAAAAGAAAAAAGAAAACGCTTTTTGAAACTGTTCTATTGACCAGCAGGAGATTAATGGGAGGGGGAAAATAAAGGAAAAACCATGAGGAATGGCAGTAGATGGGATGAATTTGTGAACATGGCACCCTGAGGATCCTGGGCTTGCCTTCTGCCCACTCCAGGGTTTGGCAGTGCTTTCCAGATAATTGCTGGTGGCATTACAAAAACCCTGCAGATCTGAAAAGGGTCTGAGCTGGGAGAGTTTGGAATGGCACACACAGTTCTGGGAGGGTTTGGGTTGGCACACCAATTTCTGGGAAGATTTGGGATGGCACACACAATTCTGTGAGGATTTGGGGATGGCACACACAGTTCCTGTGAGCTCTTGTGCCTGGATTTGTCTCAGAAAGTCAAATTTCTGCAAACTTCTGTGTTCATTTCTTTGCACCAGAGACTTGGCTTTTTCAATTACCATCCTGCAACTTGGGAGATGAAATAGTCAAGAAAAAGAGGGGTTTTTGTGTAGCAGCAGATAAAATATATTGAAATTATTTTCCCCACTGCAGATATAAACTGATGCTGACCATTGTTAGTGGGAAAAGAATGAAGGGAGCAGAGGGGTTCCCTGGGGAAGGAGTGGCCCAAGTTCAGCTTTTGGCATTTGATAGCTGATTTCTGAACAATACTGCAGGCTGGGGGAGGCTTTTGTGCTGCTTCAGAGCCCAGCTCAGAGCCAGCTCTCACTCAGTGGAATAAATACCATCAGTATGGACTGCAGTTCTAGAGATTTACAGAATTTCTCTCAAGATTTCTGAATGTATTTGGAGTGTGAATTCTAAAACCTGTTGAGTGCAATTATGAGAGATACTTATGATAGACCTCGAAAATGTGTATATTTTAATTGTCAAACACTGGTTTTCATCTTTATTTAAATACTTGTGTCCATTTTAAGCTGTCATGCTTCATTCCATTCCTTTTTCCCTCGCAGAGAATGGAAATCCATCAGTCCCAGGAAAAGTCAATAAAGCTTCTTCCAGCAGCAGCACCACCAAGAGATCCATTGCAGACAGCGAGGACAAGTCTGAGGCTTACAAATCTATTTTTACAACTCACAGCTCAGCAAAACGTTCCAAGGAGGAGTGTTCCAACTGGGTTACTCACACAGCTTACTATTTCTGAAACAATGAGGAGCCTCAGTGGAGCATCCACTGCTGCCCTGCTCCCCCAGGATGTGCTCTGTACCTCTGATACAGAACTTTGTGGTGATCTGATCCTATCTGCAATTACTCACTGTGTAAGTTGTTTGTAAACCTGTTCATAGCTGATGAACCTGGTGGTAAATTAGGAGTACACCAGCAGAATCCACGTGGTAGCAGCAGATCTCGCTCTGAAATGTTGGATTTTTTGCACACAAATTCTCCTTTTCTCCTCCTGTTGGCACCTTCAGTCACAGTGGCTGTGTCCTCAGGAGAAGTTTCTGTTCTCCTCTTACTGATTTGTGTCACCACTGGAATTGCAGTTATTACTACAGAATTCAAACCCTCTGTAACTTCATGACAGCAAAAAAAGAAATAATGCTCTTTTGTTTCTCAAGTATGTATTTCTAAAAAGTTCTGTAGGTATTTTCAAATATTTTACTTTTTGATAATAGATGAGAGCATAGACATGAAAAAGCTTGTGCAACATTCTTATCCATGTTGTAGCCCGTTTTTAACAGTAGAATATTCCCTTGTTAATGTTGGAATCCAATAATTCCTGCCTGGAATGACCAGAGGGAGGGGAAAAGTTTTTCACTTTCTTCTCTCCCTCTTCTAAAATTGAAATCTGCTTTTCTAATCTTGGCACAATCTAACCAGAATAGAAATGCAGAAAGTAGGAGGCTTTAAAAACCACGGCACGATGTTACCTTGTTACCTTTGTGTGTGAAAATGATTAATTATCCTCATAATTTATTTTTTAAAGTGTCCCCATTTACAATTGGCAGTAGTTAGCTGGAGATTCAAATGCTGTGTTGATATTTGCATAGGTGGTCTCCGTGATTCAAACATGCTGAATGAAAGTGCTGGGATTTCATTATTATTTTGATAGGTGTAATTAAAAATTGGCTTGCTGTAGGATTTATATGGTGGTAAGAATTTTTGTTTTCCAGAGATGTGAACGCACATCAAACAGTTTGAGGTTTGCTGGAGCTTCCAGGAAGCATTCAGCCACATTTTGTATGCATGGCTAGGAATCAGCTTTGTTCTCCTTGTTCTGTATTCTTCTCATTATTATCCTTTATTATTTGTTGCTTGCAGATAATGAACAAGGTGTCCCATAGCAGGCCTTTGATTTGCAATTTAATTCTGTTTGAAAGCACATGTTAGTGTTTTACAGGATTACACTTTTCTTCTGGTTATAAATCCTAAAGGAAATTAATTTCATGCTTTCATTTTAGCTGTTACTTTGCTAAAAAATACACAAGGAAACACAATATGCAGTTTTGCTTCTCTTTTCTCAGTGATAAATCAGGCAGTTGGTCACAGGTTTTCCTGCCCTTTGGGCCATAATAGTGACTCTTTTTTTCACTCTGATCTGTTCATCTTTAAGAACAAATCATTGACTCCTTTTTCCTCTACCCCTGGGTTTATTATCTCCTGCCAGGGTTGTGTCCAATATTCCACCATCCCCTCATGGTGGACAGAGCTCTTCAGACATTTATGATTTATGGAAGTGTTTTCAGTGGGGGCTTTTCCTTCTCTTTACAAAACTCCAGCTGGGAAGGAATGTGAAATCTTGCTGGCATGTGAAATCTTGCTGGCACAGGTCAGTTTTTGTCCTGGGATGCAGTTCTTGTCCCAGCTGGTGCCCAGCAGAGGAGCCCAAAGTGCCACTTGTGCCATTGGCAGCCCGGGATAGGCAGTGGGCACTGGAACGTTGACTTGGCAACTTTTAATGGATTCCAGGCAATAGTTTGCTGGAGGATCTTTGCTTTGTTGTGGTTTGCTTTTTTGTTGGAGATGGCAATTTAATTTTCTTTTAATGTAGGTGAATTTGAATGCTGGTGAAAGTTGAGAACTGCAGAAGTTTTCAGCTCTGAAATCTGTTTTTTTCAGATGCCACACGAGTCTCTCGCAGCACTGCACCCGTGGGGCTATTCTGGGGAATTCATGGGACAGTTGGTTTTGTTTCCATGCTGTTCAAGCCTTGGCTTCTCTTCTGGAAAGCTCCAAAAAGGATCCAGTTAGTGGCAGTTGTGTAACAGGGGCTGTTTTTGTGGTGTCAACCTGCCCACTGGGCTGAAATGCAGTGATTTCCTTCATTGCTGGTGAAACCTGGCCCAGGGGTGCACGAGTGGAATGGGGCTGTGAGGTTCTGTATCCTGAATCACATCCTGGGAGCTGCCTGGCTGGGTGACACGGGAACAGCTTCAATCCTTCCCATCCTGGTGCCTCTGAATCCCAAAACCTGAGGGTGTTCCCACATCCAGACCCAGCAGAGCTCAGCCCGTTGCCAGTGGTCAGAACTGCAGCTTCATTTGGCCTCCACACCATGAGATCATCACATGCCAGTCAAATTGGCAAAAAAAGCTGGCAGTTCCCTTCAAAACATGATGCTTGATAGATTAAAATATTTCTTACTCATGTCCTATTCTTAGCTGAACTGAACAGAGTTGTCTGTGAGGGTCCTGCCTGGCTGTGCAGCCCAGACAAAAATTGGGAGATTTTGCTCCAGATTCAGAGCCTGCCAAATAATTTCTTGGTTGCATTTAAAAAGAAAAGGGCTGTTGAGGCATTACAATCCACAGAGGGTCTGAAATCAGTGTGTCCTAAGCTGAATACAAATCACAGACAAGAAGTGTTTTATTGGGAGGGTCACAAATGGAACTGATTACTGCTAGACAGCGTGGATTTCCTTCTGGAGGATGGAGCTGGTAGAATTCCTTCCTGACAGCTAGAAATTAAAATTGAGTTGGTTTTTTTTCTGTGCTTCAAACCTAACCAAGCTTCAAAATGAGTAAGAGGGATGGAATCCGAATCCATCTGCAGCCCTGCCTATAAACCAGAATTTTAATCTAAATACTCATGCAGCTGCCTGGTTCCTGGGGAGGTGCTGCTGCCAATGTCGTAGTTGTGGCTTTGTCAAGCACGGAACTTCGGGAGGATTAAAGTATCTCTTACAGGTCAGTGACAGAATTCAATTTACAGCCTGACCACAGATCTCATTTGGGGCAGAACCGGTTTCATTATGGCTTTTGAGTAAAATGAAATTCTCTTTTTGAAATGTTTCCCTGGCAGCTCTTTGTGAACCCAACCTTTGTGGGTATCTGTGAGAGTTTTTCTCAAAGTCAATGGCTCACTGGTGAAGAACAGCCCCTTCCCCTTGCAGAAGTGTTCAGCTCTGTGCTGCTGCTTTTCCCACACAGTTTCCCCCTTGTTTCCTCTTGTTTGCCTCTTTCTTTCTGCTGCTTGCAGAAATCAAACTGTGCTTTGTTCAGTGATACAGACAGGGAATGATCAGGGTGATGATGCTCTGGTTTTTCACCCCCCTTTGCTCTTGGGGCTGCATTGTCCTGCAGCCAAGCCAGCTCAACATTCCCCATTTTCCAGGCACATCCTAAGTGTGATGACAGTTGGAGTCGGGATAGACTTGGAGTTTGTCGCTTCTTTTTCAGGAGGAATTTCCCCATGGAGAGGGTGCTCAGGCATGGGAAGGGGCTCCCAGGGAGGTTTGGGGTCCCCATCCCTGGAGGTGTCCCAGGAAGGGCTGGGGATGGCATTAAAGACTGGGGACAAGGTGGGGATCAATCACAGCTGGGATTTGGTGTTCCTGAAGCTCTTTTCCATTCACAATTATTCCATAATTCTATGAAAGGCTGACCTGACTCTAAATTACATGTCGTTATCCTAAAATAGAAACAATTTGACAGTGTAAGTGTTCCTGACAGTCATGAATATCACATTTTTATGCTATGAGTTTCCTCTTTTTTTTTTTTAATTAAAGCAATTTTTTTTAATTAAAACTAATTCCAAGGAATGCCTCAGTCTCAGTGATAAGTGAGGTCTGCCCTGCCTGCCGTGCTGGCCGGGATGGGTGTAGCTTTCTGCAACTTGCCTACAAAGCTAAAGAAATGCAAATCAGCTTGTTGCTCAATTCTGCTGACTTTAGCAACAGAGAGGACAAATTGAAAAAAAAAAAAAAAAAAAAAGGAATATCTAGTCTCAACCTGGGCATTTAATGGGTCCCAAAATGTGCTGAACTCTTTAGTCTAAATGGGCTCTTTAGTGTGGTGTCAAATAAGTTAAAAAGCGAGAGAGCTTTACAAAGCTGCCTTCATTGTTTAAACTTGTTTTACTCATGTTAAGGCTAATGTACATTTATTCAGACTGACAAAGTGCTGAATTTACACAACAGGGATAGTAATAATTAGGTCAGATACTTTTCAAATGGCGGTGTGGGGGGGGTGGGAATATTCTTTTATGCTTACGAATGGCAGCGATTATTAGCACCCCAACCACAATACCTGCAAATGCTCCTCTCACCCTGTGGATTCCGTGCCCGACCGGTGCCACCTCCCAGTTCCCACCCAGTCTGCCCCAGCTGCCCGTCAGAACGCATTCCTGATGGGGCTACATTTATTTTTAGTGAGCCCAGAGCTGTCTTTTGAAGCTGGGCTCCTCTTCCCTACTGCGACTAATAAATTATAGTAACAAAATTGAAAACTCGGCCGTTAAAACTGCATTGTTGTTCAATTGGATGAAGTTGAGCTCTGATCTTTCACTTTACCCACTTCTTACATATTTATTGTGTATATTTATTGTGTTGTCCTTAACTGTTCGCAGCCTCTCGGGAGAGATGAGGTGTCTGTACCTCGCACCTTTTCAGGTATTTTGTGCTGGTGGCTCCCAGAACAAAACTCCGGATCAGTCAATCCATGGAGCTCATCCAGCACAGCAGGATTTGTTTCTCCAAGAGCTTTTTTTCCCCTGTCTTTCCTAATATTTGAACAAGCCCTGTTGTTTTATTCAGTGCAGCAATCTGCTCTCATTTGAATTGCGGTCCGCTGGGCTGCGGCCATTTACTCCCCCATTGAGATTTAAGCTACTCCAAGCTCATTTGCTTTGCATGTTCCCATTCCTTAAGGAATCATTAAACCCTTCCCAACGCCTTCCAGAGAGGCTCGGCGGGCAAATCCGAAAAAAAAAAAAAAAAAAAAAAAGCTGGAATTTGACGGAATGGGCCAAGTTTCTGTGTCGCACACACCTTTCCCCCAAATTTTAGTGTCACACATTTTTTCCCCAAGTTTGTGTCACACACGCCTTTTCCCCCAAGTTTCAGTGTCACACACACTTTTCCCTCTAGTTTCAGTGTCACACACACTTTTTCCTCTCTAGTTTCAGTGTCACACACACCTTTCCTCCCAAGTTTCAGTGTCACACACACTTTTTCCCCAATTACGAACCCTCGAGCTCCGGTAAATGAGTGCGGTGCGCTCCTGGGGATGCTCCCGGGGAACGCGGGCGGGGTGGACATCCCAAAATGCTGCGAAATGAATCGTCCGGAAAGCTCTGCTGAGCCGCGGCGCCGGAATGGGTTCAGTCTTTTTTTAAGACTCTTTATTTTTATTTTGTTTTATTTAAGGGGTTTGGAGCGGAATGCCCGCGGTTCGAGGCCGGGCTGCGCTTCCTCCGGGCGGCCAGAAGGTGGCGACAGCGGCACGGGCACGGGAGAGCCCCGCGCTGGGGACAGAGAGGGGACAGAGGGGGCATGGAGGGGACAGGGAGGGGACAGGAGGGGACAGAGGGAAGAGGGATAAGAGGGGATAGGGGGACAAGAGGGACAGAGAGGGGAACAGGGGGACAGAGGGCAGAGAGGGGACAGAGGGACAGAGGGGACAGGAGGACAGGGAGAGGGACAGGAGGGGACAGGAGGGATAGGAGGGACGGAGGGACAGGAGGGAAGGGAGGGGGGGACAGGGGATAGGAGGGCGACAGGGAGGGGAGAGAGGGGTGAGAGGGGACAGAAGGGCAGGAGGGGACAGGGGGACAGAGAGGGACAGAGGGGACAGGGTGAGGGGAAAGGAGAGGGGACCGGAGGGGACAGGAAGGGCAGGAGGGACCAGGAGAGGACAGGGAGGCACAGGGAGGGACGGAGGACAGGGGAGAGGATAGGAGAGGACAGGAGAGGGGACAGAGGGAACAGAGGGGATGGGGGGACAAGGAGAGACAGGAGAGGGGATAGAGGGGGGCAGGAGCGGAACAGAGGGGGGATGGGGGACAGGAGACGGGACAGGAAAGGGGACAGAGGGGGATGGGGGACAAGGAGGTACAGAGAGGGACAGGAGAGGGGACAGAGAGTGAAGCAGGGAGGGGACAGAGCGGCCACATCCCAGCGGGACCTCCCGCAAACCCAAAGCCCAACTCCGACCCTTCCAAACGCGCCTTTGCCGCCCGAAGTGCCCGAAACTCCCCGAGCGCGCTGTAAATCGCTCATCCGAGCGTAATAAAAGTCTCGGGTATCACCAGCGGTGCTGAAGCTTCCCCCGCTGCCACCTCCAGGATGTGCCCAAATTCCCTGCGGGAATTGCCCCGTGCGACAAGGTGTGGATGGTGACACGGCATCCGCGGGGACCGGAGCGCTCTGCGTCCTCCGCCCTGGAAAATCTGGCATTTCAGGACAAATCCATCTTCTCTGCCGCCCTTTCCTTCTTTCTCAGTTGTTTTTATATCTATCCTGTTTGTGTGCTCAATATCGAGGAATTAATTGTAACTTTGAGCAGGGAGATATTAACGGTGATAAAGAGATGGGCTGCAAACAGGGAGAGCCCGATTTTCCTGGGATGGCTCTCGAGTGAAAACAGCAGCGTTTATTTGCTTCATACATTGATTTTCCAAAGCGAGTTGCTCAGAAAAGAGAGAGTTTGTTACACAGAATATTCCAGTCCTTTGGAGCTCGTTTCCATCCCAGGTCAGAATAAAAAGCACAAATTATTCTCCCAAATAATGTTTTGTAAGATGCTGATTTGGGGCAGTTGTTCCAGTGATGATCAAATATTTATTAATACAAATAGAGAATTAACATTGCATATATCTTAAATTTGTAATGAAATCAAATATTTGGCTCTGTCACCCCCTAAAAACAGGGCAGAAAGCTGCAGATTTAGGATCTAAATCCAATTTTCTGTCATCTCTATCAGGTTGAAACATTTTCTCTTTGCAACAATTAATGCTCCACGTTTGATTTGGAGAGATCCCCGAGTCAAGCTGGAATTTCAAAAACAAAAGAGGGAAAGAAAAACTCGTCTTCTATTTTAGGGTCCTGCAGTACTGGAAATGCAAAGGCTGCAGAGTGAATATTTAATGAGAGCATGAGAATCCAAAAAAGTGTAAAGCAAATTCCGTGCAGCAGTCACCTTGCCTTGTTCAACTAGAGCAGCATTAAGACATTAAAAATAGATTTCCCGATTTCATAATGCGATTGCAACATTCACACAGGTTGGGATTTTTAATTTAACTTTGAACTGGATCATGCAGATTGCAGGGAGACCAGAATGGACTTTATTCTAATG
The DNA here is from genome assembly GCA_009741485.1 of Malurus cyaneus samueli. Taxonomy (NCBI): domain Eukaryota; kingdom Metazoa; phylum Chordata; class Aves; order Passeriformes; family Maluridae; genus Malurus; species Malurus cyaneus. The sequence continues at coordinate 12,739,970 of CM019231.1, read as the reverse complement.
GGAGAATTTGCCTTACGCAGGATTAACATATCAAAGGCAGGGAAGGATTTTTGGAGAAGATGGCACAATGATCTGGCTGCCGGTGGGGTTGGCACCTCCTGAAGCTGTTGGAGGAGGATTTCAGAGGTTTCAGACCTTTCCAGGTATCAGGAAATCAGGGAGGCATTTGCTCTGCTCTTGTGTCCCTTCTGTTGCCCACTGGGTTTGGTACAGGCTGCTAAATTTTGCTTCCAAAATTCCTTCGGTGTTTGAGGTCTGAACAAACAGAGGTGGCACTGGTTTAAAAAAAATAACTGAAACACTAAAAAAAAAAGAGAAAAGGCAGAGGTTTGGCACTGCTGGCTGGGTGGGTTCATAGATGTCATACTCTGTTCCCTTCCTCACAGGAGCCACCACGCTCTCACTGGCTTCAACACCAAATAAAAAACACTGTTGGGAAAAGAATCCAATACTCAGGGATGGATCCCAAGAATCTCTAGCAGGGGTGGTTGCTGCAGCATTTTGGAGGCCCAGTGGAAAAGGGGAAGGGGAGGAAGGCCACAGGCAGGTCCTGGATCCAGGATCAGGGAGGGAGGGCAGCCCGTGTGCTCTGTGTCCCTTTGCCATGGTGGCTTCCCTTGGGAAACACCTGCAGCTGCCAGACTGAGAGCAGAGCCCTGAAATCCTGTGCTGTGCCACCCAGAGCCCTGAAATCCTGCACTGTGCCAGCCAGAGCCCTGAAATCCTGCTCTGTGCCACTCCAGAGCCCTGGAATCCTGCTCTGTGCCACTCCAGAGCCCTGAAATCCTGCACTGTGCCACCCAGAGCCCTGAAATCCTGCACTGTGCCACCCAGAGCCCTGAAATCCTGCTCTGTGCCACTCCAGAGCCCTGAAATCCTGCACTGTGCCACCCAGAGCCCTGAAATCCTGCCTGTGCCACTCCAGAGCCCTGAAATCCTGCACTGTGCCACTCCAGAGCCCTGAAATCCTGCTCTGTGCCACTCCAGAGCCCTGAAATCCTGCTCTGTGCCAGCCAGAGCCCTGAAATCCTGCTCTGTGCCACTCCAGAGCCCTGAATCCTGCTCTGTGCCACCAGAGCCTGAAATCCTGCTCTGTGCCACTCCAGAGCCCTGAAATCCTGCTCTGTGCCACTCCAGAGCCCTGAAATCCTGCCTGTGCCACCCAGAGCCCTGAAATCCTGCACTGTGCCACCCAAGCCCTGAAATCCTGCACTGTGCCACTCCAGAGCCCTGAAATCCTGCTCTGTGCCACTCCAGAGCCCTGAAATCCTGCTCTGTGCCACTCCAGAGCCCTGAAATCCTGTGCTGTGCCACTCCAGAGCTCTGAAATCCTGCTCTGTGCCACTCCAGAGCCCTGAAATCTGCTCGTGCCTCAGACCTGAATCCTGCACTGTGCCACTCCAGAGCTGAATCCGTCTGTGACCAGCTGATCCTGACTGTGCCACAGAGCCCTGGAATCCTGCACTGTGCCACTCCAGGAGCCCTGAACTGCACTGTGCCACTCCAGAGCCCTGGAATCCTGCTCTGTGCCACTCCAGGAGGATCCAACCAACACTCACCAGCTGCACTCAGGACAGCAGGACATCCCTCTGAGCCCTCTGTGCCAAGGTGTGCTTTGGTGTGTGTCACACGTGGCTTTGTACCCAACACGAGGAATCAGATGGGATCTCAGCATCTTCTAAGGGAGGACATCCAGTCCTGTGTGAAAATCCAACTTTTGGGCAGAGGTTCTCCTCGACAGCTGAATTCCCACAGGAGAGAGCCCTTTCCTGGCACGGTGGGATTGAACACTCTGTTTTCTCCCAGCCCTCTCTGTAGGTGAATTCTGCACACTCTGCTGGCACAATGCCATGTCACCATCACAGGAATTCCCCCTGTGATCCTGCACTGTCAGAAAATGGCCCATGTGAAAACAGCCAAACCATGGCACCAACAAAAGGAATGATGAAAACTGGGTAATTCTGTCTGAGAGCTCTGGTGCCTTCTGGGAAGCATCACACAAACCCCAGCATGAAACATCCCCTCAGACACAGGCACGGGGCAGCCTTGAGCAAGAGCCTTGACCAGAGCAGCCATTCTTGATTTCAAAACAGCCCAGAACTGTGGCCACAACAATCCTGGGCTCAACTGGAGCAGCCAGGGCCCATCAAATTCTCTGCTCACACAAGGGATCACAAGATACACAAAGCTGCAATAAGTTTCATGCAGAGGTTTGTTTTTATATTGAATTGAAGTGTGAGCATGGGCTCTTACAGGGGAGGAATGCTGGCTGAAAGGAGCAGGGAGCCTTCTGCATCTGGAGCAGGAATTGCTGCTGGATCAGAGCAAAATGAAGGAGAGGTGATCAGATTTGGTGCAGCAGCTGGGGCTGGGGGCTGGCTGTGAACTGGGCTGGTTCCTTCCATCCTCAGAAATAGAAAATTAGTTTTTTTTTGTGAGCCTGAATTGCTGCTGCCTGTGTGAGAGCTGTCCTGAGGACAAGGATGCTGCCTTTTGCCAGAGCACAAATTAAGCCCTTGTGTTAACATTTGGCCTTTTTTGAAATCTCCATTTTCCAGCAGCTCCAGCAGCTCAGGGCTTCGTGGGCCTTTTCCAAACAACCTGTGTGTGATGGCAAAGAAAAATAAACTTTTATTCACCGTGAGGTGATCCGTCACATCCACTGGGAATGGCCAAAATGGAACATGCTGAGAATTGGCCCCTGTGAGTGATCAGAGACAGCAAACCCAGCAAATCCCTGGGTGGGCATTGGTCTGAAGGGCACGGACACTTCTCCAGTGTGGGCATTTCTTGCGAAAAGGTTGGATTTTGATGGTGCAGCAAAACTGCCAAGAAGGAAATTATGCCACAAATCACACCCAGAGTGTCACATTGGAAGCCACTGGGGTTTTATGTGATCTTTTTACGTGATCTTTTTATGTGATCCTGAGGTGCCTGGTCTGTCTCAGGGGCTGAGATCCATCCCCAGCCTTGGGTAAAATTCACGGCAGCATTTACAATTGTGTTTGCTGGTTTTATTCATTCTTCTTTTCGAATTGCCCTGTATTTAATGGCAGTTTTTTTTCTTCTGAGATGAAATTTCAGATTTATCTGAAGCAAAGCAGCGAGTTGTTGTGAAATGGGTTCGTTCCTCCCTATCAGAGCTGGGCTCAAGACTTAGAGATTGTTGAAACAGTTTTCACTCCTTCAGCTTGGAGCATTCCCATGGGATTTTTAACCTCTGAGCAGGTTTCCTTTCATCAGCAGTTATTGCAATAGCCTGTAATGACTTTTTCTCCTTTGGTGCAAAAGTTAAATGTGAATTTATAGCCTGATTGCATTAAGATTTCAGAACTGTGCTGCAAAAATCAGTGTTGCTGTGACCTTACCTGCCAGGAGATTAGGAGTAAACAACTCTTGATAAACACTTTGTACCTTGGATGATCTACTGAACTCCAGAATATTTTTATTAAGCTCCTCTGAAATTATTTTCAAAGGATGCAAAAGCTCAGCTTAACTGTTACCCATAGTATTTAAAGAATATTCTACAACCTTTTTACCAAACAATCTGCTCGGCTCTTACCAAGTTTTACCCAATATTCAAATGAAACTTATTCCTTTTCAACCTTTGCCAAGCTGAGGTTATTAAGAAAGAGATACAAATTAAAAGGATTAAAAATGCAACTCTAATTAAACGCATATGAGCAGTTAAAAGTCGGCTCTGCCCTGGTTATCTGTGAGCACAGAAATATCACACACAACTTAAAACAGCCAAAGTCTGCATTAAGTGCTTGCTGAAGGCACCAGCAGTGTAATAACACACTGTGCCTTCTCTGGAGCTTTTTCTGGCTCGGTCTTAAAATATTAAAAAAAAAATATATATTTTAAAAAATGAGATGAGCCATTGCTCATCACTCGATTGCAAAGAAGAAGAAGCTGAGGCTGAGAGGAAGGAGGGGTGTAAATAGTGAAAATCCACTTGAATTTTCCATGAACTTGACCTATGTGACCTCGTGAATGAGGAGGGCTCTGCTTGTCCCCAAAAGTGGCACGGGATGGGGATGGCTCTCACCTCACCGGGGTTTGTTCTCAGAAAAATGTGCAACAAAAACATCTCGGGCCACGCTGACTCTCTATGACAAAAGTGAGTTAGTATCTCTTAAATAAAGTATCTAAACAAGCCCTTGAAGACTCATAATCACCAAACAGCATCAGCGATCACAGCTCGGCGTTTTAAAGGATTAGGGGGGGATTAGGCCGTTTGTAAATTCCTCATCAGCCTTTTGCAGAGACAGGATGAATATTTTTTAAAGAATTCAGGGGCTGTCTGTTAAAAGCCTTTATTCCCCTGATTTGTGCTGGGTGTGGATCGCTTTGTGATTTTTTTAAAAGGTACCATAACACAGCTCATCAATCTCGGCTTTGTGTGATTCCTAATAAGTTTCGAGGGCTTTATGCTCCTCATGAGGAATGGGAGAAGCTCCTCGAACTGGGAATAACTGGTCCTTTCATTGTGCCACTGGTGCTGCTGGTTTAACACCCCCACCCGAGGGAATGAGATCACCCGGGGGAGAAAACTGAGTGGGGTTTGATCCCCGAAAAGTGTTCCAGAAAAACCTCTCATGTTCTGGCACTTCTGGGGAAAACGTATCATGAGTGGCTGGAACATCCTGGGGAAATCATCAGGGCTCAGCAGACGGGATAACAGGACTTACCTGCTTTTTCTGGGAATGGGAGACGGAGCTGGACAGGGGAGGGGAGAGATGAACTGGCAGCATTTGGGCACAGGAGAGTTCAACAGGGGAGTTCAGAGCAGCCCTTGGGCCAAAACCAGTAGGAAATACTCTGTAAAACAGCTGTTTGCTTGAATGGCTTCATTCTTCAACATTATTTTTCATTTGGTCCAAAGATGAAATGAATGAGGATGCAATTCTGGGCTGCCCAGCTCACCTGTAGCTCCAAGCAAGGTGCAGCAATCCTGTTTGTAGATATGCAAAAAATAGGGCGACAAAATCAAGCTGCAAACTTTGGGCTGAGCTGATTTCAGCTGATTTTTATTTTAAAAAACTGATTCAAAGCCCTGCCTGTAGCTTTCCTCTGTATTACATTTCCTCTGATTCTTTAGCCAAGAGCTGATCTTGACCATGAAATCTGCTTCACTCTGGCTTGTCTGCTCATCTCAGAGCTGGGAAGGAGTTATGGAAGTTAGTAGGGTTTCGATTAGCTGGAAGAGAATTTTAGGAGCTGAGAGGATCTGGAAGAATTTTAGGAAAATGTTAGAGAGGGAATTGAGGAAGCGAAAGAATGGAAGGATGGAGGATTTTGGAGAGAAGGAAATAGAGGAATGGAAGGGAAGGGGGGAGGAAGAAGGAAGGAGAAGGACAAGGAGGAGAGGATAGGGAGGACAGGAGGAAGGAAGGGAAGAGGTGGTTTTCTTTGACCTCCTCTGGCTCTCACTTTGGCTCAGCTTATCAGAGCATGTCATGATTTTCGGGATTCTGAGTGGGGAATTAGGGCACAGGATGTTAATTTTGTGTGCTGCTGTCCATCAGGCCCTGGGACATTGAGTCTTGGGGGGGGATGGGGTCCAGAGTTTGTCTGTCCCTAACCAAAAACACACCCACGGGGTTCTGCGGGGTCAGCCCTGGGGAAATGCAGGAATTCACAGTTTAATCAACCTGCTGAAGCCACTGCACTGAAACACAGCCACCAGAGGGGTGAAACGGGACAAAGAGGTCCCGAGTCATTGGAAAGACAGAGAGTGGGTGTAAAGGTCACTACCCTTTGGGTAAGGACAGTGCGGGACAAGTGAGATCGAGACGAGCACAGTCCCGGCAGCACCCGCTCAATCTGTGATTGCAGCTATTCAGCCTTTTAGTAGTGATAATTGAAAAAAAATTAAAAGGTCTAATCCTTGAATATTTAGTGTCCTGTTTAATTAATTGGGAAATGGGAGTAGCTGGAAGAGAGGGGCAGAAAGCAGAGGAACACCGGCAGCCCGAGCCTCCCTCCCTGCTGGGCAGGGCAGTGCAGGAGCGCTTCAAAAAATAAAGATTTTACCCTTTTTCTGTCTGCTTCTCTTCTCCTCAGTGCTTTAGTAAGTCCTGGGTGACTGACAGCGACCTGCCAGGTCAGGAGCCTCCAGCTGCCAGCCGGGAAATGCCCTTCCCAGTGGTCATTATTGCCTGATTAACAACTGCAGCATTTCACAATCAGTGACAATGACACGAGGAGCCGTTTGCAGGGGTATGGACAGCATTTTCCGGGAAAGCTGTGGAATGCAGAGCTGAGGTCCTGCCCGAGCTCAGGGGAGCTGTCCCCAGCCCCAGTTATGCCAGGAGGGACATTTGTCCCAAACCCAAAGCCCAGGAACTCCCTCTCCACCCGGCAAGGCCAGTGATGGGACAGGGAAGTGTATTTTGATGTTCTGCGTGTCTGACCTGGGAAAGCAAAGCTGAAACTGCCAGGAGAAGGAGGATTTGAAGGCTGGAGATCCCTGCTGGGCTTCTGATTCCCCATGGGAGTCCTCTGGAGCCGCTTGAACCCTAATCCAGCAGAGAATTCACAGCAGAAGGCACGGAGTGATCCGGTAAATGACAGGAGCTGGGTGATGCTGCTGAGGGAGCTCTGAGAGGGAAGAGAACAATTCCCCCTCTCCCTCCTTGGCCCGTGGCTCGAGTTCCACAAATAGGGCAGCCTGGTCCAGGAGGCAAGTAGCCAAAATCTGGGCATTGCTATCCCAGGAGGAACATGTTCATTTGTTCATTCATCCCTGCTGAGAGGGGAGCACGGTGTGACAGCAGCACAGCGCTCTGCCCTGCTCCAGCACACACCCCGGCCACATCAGCCTACAATAACAGAAAAATCAAACTTGAAAAAAAAACAATCAAAACATTGAAAAAACCTAAAGAATATATAATAAAAAAGATAAACATCAAGACATTGAAAAAAAAACCAACACATTGAAAAAAACCATCAAAACATTGAAAAAAAATCGAAATATTGAAAAACCCATCAAAACGGAAAAAACCATTGAAATACTGAAAAAAAAAAATCAAAACGTTGAAGAAGCCATCAAAACATTGAAAAAACCCATTGAAACATTGAAAAACCATCAAAACATTGTAAAAAACCATTGAAATATTGAAAAAAAGCCATCAAAATATTGAGCCAGTTGCATCAATGTGGGCATGGAGCTGCTCCTCTGGCCCCTGGATGCCTTCAGAGCGTGTTTGGCATCTCCTGGCAGCCCAGCTCCATATCATTGTTGTTAATGTGAACTTTTCCTGCAGTGAGTGAGTGCACAAACCCCGAGTGTTTGTGGGGCACAGAGATGTCCCAGAGCCTCTGGAATGGTGCAGAGCTCACAGCAGCTCCTGGGGATGCTCTCCTGGAGGCAGCAGAGCACAGGATCCGGTCTGAGAGCTCCTTACCTTCAGGATCCTTGCAGGAAAGCATCCCAAAGTGTGGAAATGTTCTGCTAAGTTAAATCACCAAATTAAAAGTGCTGAAACAGCGCAGAGTGCTGTAAATGCTGCAGAAAAGGAGAGGGGATGGGGTTGTGCTGAGCCCTTTGTGAATGCACCTTGCCAGGTACAGACACTCACTGGGGATTCTTGGGCTGCAGCCAACGCTGCTGTTTGCTTTGGAGAGCCACAGCCCTTTCATTTGTGTTAATCGAGAAAAAAAAAATACAATAAAAATAGCCTGTCACTGAGGTGGGAGGGACAGGGAAAAGCTGCTGAGGGTTCTCTGTGGAGAATGAGCTTTGAAAGGGTCTCAGGTGATGATCAGTGAGGGGCACAACCCCTGCCAGCCCCACTCCTGCTCATTCATCCAACCCTGGAGAGTTCCCTGGGTGTTCCCGGGCCATGTTTGCTTTTTCTCAGACCAGTTTCCCAGCTAATGCTTTCGGAGACAGGTCTGAAATTAAGATTTCCATATTTATGCTCCTATTAACATGGATACATTTAAGAAAAAAAAAGAAAACCTTAATGAGCTTATGTAACAAATTGCTGTGTGACGTTGTTAACGACTCGGGAGAGGAGCTGTACTTAGGGAGATAAGGATGGCATTTGCAATGGCACCAGCTCGGGGAAAATTACAAGGAGCAGCAATTGCACGGTGCGGGGAGACTGTCCTGAGACGGGAGCCTGGAGGGGCTGTGGGCGTGGGGAGCCCGGAACCCTCTGCAGAGCTCGCCCGGAGCCACGGCCTCCACCCAGGGCTTTCCTGGGACCAGAGGAGCCTGTGCTCGGAGTCAGCATCGCCCCTTTGCCAGCGCAGCTTTCCTGCACTGAGCGAGCCCCCGTGGGCACGTCTGGAGGGAGCAGAGCTCTCCTGAGCCCTGCTGGGATGTGCCAGCCCTGCTCTGTGCCTGCTCGGGGGGGATTGGTGTCCCTGGCACGGTGAGGGCTCCCGGAGCCAGCTTGGGGCAGGGGCAGCTGGAGGTTCTGTGGATATCTTTTACCTGTCCCTGTTTGCTGCTTCCCCGCTCCAAACAAGGACACACCGCATCCCAAACGGCGGGGACAGCAGGACAGGACACTGCCTATGCGTGTGGATGGTGTGGAGCTGCTGGGGACACGCAGAGCGGGGCAGAGTTTCGGTCTGGGGCTGCGGAAAATGTAAATTCTCCTCCGCTGCTTGTGTGCAGACAGCATCCTCACCACTGAGCAGACTCACGGGCACAGCACACTCTCTGGAGCACCTGAGGAAGGGCTTTTAAGGAAGGGGGGGCTCGGGATTTAAAAAGGAGGATGTTCAGGCCGTTCCACATCTCGGTTAGCGCGGTTTGGCACAGAAAACTCTACAGCGTGGGGTTCTTCCATCCAGAGTCCCAGAAACTGCACGAGTGTGAGCCCATCCCTCCCTGCCGTCCCTGGGAGCCTCCCCGCGGCCATCGCCACCCTCTGCCATGGAGCAGGGCTCTCTGAACTGCGAACGCACCGTGGGCTGGCACAGCTTTGGCTGCCTTGGCTGGAACGAGCCCCGGGCGCAAGGGGCAGCCGGAGCCTGGGCATGGGCGAGGAACCTGGGGTATTGCCGGGGGATGGGGGCTTTGGGGGACCCTCACCCACGGCCTCATTTCCCTGGTTGTGGGGACTTTTCTGACATCTGGGACAGAGCAGTGACCGCTGTCCCCAGCGACCGGGAGATGGGAACAGCCCCGACCCGGCGCTGTTTGCGCTGAGCGGCTCCAGCCTCACCACAGCAGCTCCACAGCCCGGCCGAAAGGAAGATTCCCTTGGCAGAGCCCTGGCGGGCTAAGCTCCGCTGACAGAAGAGCACTTTAGCCGGTGTTTTGTGTGTTTACACAAGAGCAGCGCTTTATCGCTCCGGCTCTGCTGCCAAAGCTCCCCTCGGGCTACTCCGGCTGCGCAGCCTCCCCGCGGAGCTCCGCGGATAAAACGCATCCCACCGCGGGGTCCGGGAGCCCGCAGCCTCTCGGGGAGCCGTGCCACAAAGCCCGAGAGCCGGTCCGGGCTGGGCTCGGGTCACTCTGCAGCCACCCGGGCTGGCCACCTCGCCGCGCTCTGGGCTAGCCCAGCATTTGCATGGGTGCAGCTTGACCTGCTTGGGGCCCGTGTCTGCCGCTGCATTTGCATCTGGTGAGCTGAGCTGGTTTTGTTTCGCTGCTGCGATTGTTTTCGATTCGAGGAAGTGGTGACCTGGTTCCTCAGCTCCCAGGATCAGGGCTGGCTTCCAGAGGCACCGTCCATCGTGTCCCACCACAATTCTCACTGTAAAAAATGCCTTCCCTGCTCTCTGAGATGTTCCTTGACAGGGCCTTGTCCCGTGGGTCTCCAAAGCCAAATTTCCCCGTCCCAGAGGGAGGAGCAGCTCCTCTCACATCCCTCCAAGGCTTTCTTTACCATCCAAGGCCACATTCCCAGCACTGTTAATCCCAGCTCTCCTCACACACAGGTCACCCAACAGTCCAGATTTGATCTGGACCAAGTGTAGACCCAGAGTCCATCAAAGCCTGGGGTTAGGGTCAGCTTTGGAATCTTTGTGAACTGGTTTTGTGGACAGGATGATGGGCCAGGTCAGGCAGCAGAGGAGTGGGCAAAAGACATTTCATGCAGCATAGAACTGCTGCGAGTTAATCTGTTAAAAAACCACTCAGCCTCTGCATGTGTTTGCTCGAGCAACCAAAATCAGGTCCTTGAGGGAGCTTTTCTTCCATTCATGATACAGTTCAGATTTTGTCTTGCTTGCTGGAAAACTCCAGGAAAAAATGGAGACTTTTAGGAAAGATTAGGAGTTTTCGAGAAACTGGACTGTGGAAGTAAGAGAGCAACTAAATGCGTTTTCTTTACTTATTTAAATTGCCTACAGGGAAAATCCTCAGCTTCAACTCACATGACCCATTGTCCCCACATCAAGGTCAGTTTACTGATTTCATCACCCCTGAAGACTGAAGAGTGGAAGGTAACTGGAAATAAAGCAACTGAATGCTCTGAAAATTCCTTCCCTCATGCATGGAGGCTGCATCTCTGCTTTATATTGTGCTCAAAAACACTTTGGAAGGTTTTTAGATAATTTTCCTATTAGGATTTGGAACTTGCTCTGTCTGTGTGTATCTATGGATGTACATGGAGGAGTATTATAAAAATCACACTTTATACACTTGATTGATACCCTGAAGGTGCAGCAAAGTTAGGGGTGGAAAAAAACCTGGTGCCCATCTCTGTCCATGGGGAAACCTTCCCCAAACATCAACATTGTGCCCCAGCATTTGTTTACATGAAACAATCATCACCAACCTTTATGTTTTATAACATGAATTATGTCTATTGTGCCAAGAGCCTGTTCATCTTTTTACTCTCAGGAAAAATCCTTGCTCAATATATTAACCCTGATTTCACTTGTAGCATTCTGATGTTTTGACTTTTTGGGGGTTTTTGATCTTTTAATTTGAGCCTGCTTCCTGCAATAGAGAACAGATCGATTACGCACAGTCCAGCGGTGACAGCCTTTGGAGAAACCCTCTGCTAACAGCTCCTGATGGACATGAAAAGGAGGGAATTGAAAAAATCAGAGCATCTCCTCTGAACGAACTCATTTCACTGCAGGCAAAATGTCAGAGCCCTGAGGAGACACCTCAGGATCATCGGGCAGAGATGGGATGAGGAACCACAGCTCTCACTTCTCTCTGTGTCCCACCAGATTAGAATCCAGCTCTGGGATTATTGTCCTTGCTTTGGGAATGAGCAGACCAAGGTAAAATGCTGTCATATTTGTGGTCACCCCCTGCCTCAAGGACAGGGCCAGGCTGGGAGTGGATGTTCCCCTGCCCTGTCCCTCGCTGTGGCTGCGGGTTCCTGTGAACTCTCTCTCTCCCAGGTATCCATCTCCATCCAGCCTGACAGAAATCCTCGCTACAAAAGCCAGAGGAGCTCCTTTGCAGGAGCCCCAGGCAGCTGAACATCCCTGCTGAAGCTCTGCCACATGCCATGGAGCATCTCACCCACGGCCCAAAAGCACCTGGTGCCAAAGCTGTCACTTGTGCCCAGCAATTGCTAAAATCCTCTGTGCTGCGGGCTCACGGCATGCCATGGCCGGGGGACTCTGCTCCTCCAGCTCCGGAGGGAAGGAGCAGCGACAAAACAGAGCTGGGATCGTGTTTATTAAGCAAATGAACAGGCTGGGGGAAAACCAGCACCAGCATGGGCACTTTCTTCTTGCTTCCTGCAGAGGTGAGAGCTGGAAGGCGAGGCAGGGAGCTGGGCAGGGAATCAGTGCTTGGCAGTTCAGTCCCTCCCCACTCCCCATTACCTTCACTTTTGGGGGTACCAGCCCGCTCACAGCCCCGGGGGTGCTGACTGCACCCCGAGCAGAATCACGGAATGGTTTGTGGTGGGAGTGACCTCAAAGCTCACCCGGTTCCAAACCCCTGCCCTGGGCAGGGACACCTCCCGCTAGCCCAGGCTGCTCCAAACCCCGGCCAACCTGGCCCTGGGCACTCGGAACGCCGGGGCAGGTGCCCAGAGCCCGGCGGGGCCCGGCGCTGCCTGCCCGTGGGCTTGCGGGAGCCCTTCGTGAGTCCTTGGTGTGTCAAAAGGCCCGATTCGGTGGCTCTGCGGTGCTCCTCGCTGGTCTCCGTAGCGGGCCTGCTGCCCTGTCCGGGGGGTTGAACATTGTCGGAGGGAATATGGTACAATAGTCTCCTGCTCAGCAGGGAGCTTCGGGGATGCTTCCGGTCCAGCTGAAGCCACGGGGAAATATCTATCGGATATCTAGACACATTTTTTTTTATTCCGCCTCCTCCGCATCCCCCGCGTGGTGCTGTGTAAGGAGGAATAACGGCGGAGGCAGCGTGAAAAAAAAGAGATTTTTTTAAAGTGTGCCGCCTGCGCGCGGCCTCTTGGGATCTCGGGCAGGGCCGTTGTTCGGTGCGCTTCCCGGACAGGGGCGGCAAGGTGGTTCCTGTATATGGGAAGGTACAGGGGATTTGGGATTTTCGGTGGGGATATTGCTCCGCGCCCCGAAATGTCGCTTTGGTGCGTGCTGCTTTCTCTTGTCTCTGCTGGGAGCAGTCGCCTGTGCAACGTACGTATCTCTGTCGGGTTGCATCCGGATCCTTTTTATGTCGTTCCTATCCCCCCGGGACTCCCTGAGCTCCCCCATCTCTGCCACGCCTGGATTCTGTGGTGCAGGCGGGGGTCCTGCCCCTCTGGCGGATCGGGATGGGATGGGGGGCACGCCCCGCTTTGCCGCGGCCGCGCTGGGGAAGCTCCGCGGAGTCTCCCGGGGCCGCGGGGCAGCAGCTGCCTTTGTGGAGCTCGGCAGGAGCCGAGGCGACAATCCGGACAGGTTGCGGCAGCCTCATTAACAACACAGATATGTGTGTGTTTAAATAATTTTTAGAGGAAGAGGGATGTAACTAATTAGCATCCCCACGCTCTCTTTTAATTGCTGCCAAATAGGAAAACTACTGGCTGTGACAGAGGCGCAGCAGTGGGCTCTGGCTCCCATCCCGAAGCGTGTTCACGCCTGGGGGTGCTTCGTGGTCCCCATGGGAAACTGCATCCTCGTCAAAAAGGGAGCTCAGAACTCATGCAGCACGGCGCCTCTCCCGCTCGGAATCAGGAGATATCCCCGAAGTGAGAGCACTCATTTAAAAATAATTTATTGTTATTATTTTTTTAATAAGTAAATAAAAGCCGCCACCTGTCAGGAGTCACCGCCCTCCCCGGCTGCTGCTCGGACTCTGCACAGCTCTGCCCCGTTTCTCAAGGCGTGTCCAGGGAGGCTCGGTGTCCCTGCAGCAGCCCTGGCTGCCTGCGCCTTCCCTGTGCCCGGGAGAATCCTGGAAATGGAGAGTTCTCCGGGCGAATCCTGGAAATGGAGAGTTCTCCGGGCGCCGCTGCCGCTGAGCCCGGCGGAGACCCCCGGCGCTCCGGGTTTGAGACAACCGCGGAGGGCTGCGGAAAGCCAAGCTCCGGAGAGGGAGCAGCTCAAACAGCGCTATTCCCGTCCCTGACCCCTCGGAGAAGAGCGGACCAGCCGAGCTGCCCGGGTGCCAGGGCGTTTATTGCTCCAAAGCATCGCTGGCCGGCAGCAGCCGGGGCGGGGGCCGCGTCCATCACCTGCCGGGCACCCGGCGGGGGCTGAGGGCAGTGCCCGCCCCTGCCCTGCTCTGCCTTCCATTCCATTCCCTTCCCTTCCTTCCTTCTCCCTGCCCGAGCGCTCCCCGCGGAGCCCAGACCCTGCTCCGCTCCCCGGCAGCATCTGCGACAAAGTGGATGCACCGGGAAGTTTGTCTCAAACTTTGTCGTGTTCTGCCTCTTCTCTGCTCTCACGGTTTGCTTTTTAGGAAGCCAAGTGCTCATTGTGGTCTCCTTGTTTAGGTAATTTCTTACACATCCCTTATCCTCCTCCGCGCTTCTCTTTATAAATATTATTCATATATACACAATAAATAATGAGAACGCGAATTCACCTTCGTGATTTTGGCCACCAAAACGAAGGTGTTCAGGCGCTGGCTATTCCAAAGAATGATAAAATCCTGTTCGCTTCTCAGTGTGACATTTCTGAGCTGAAAGAAAATCTGGCTTCTTACTTTATAATAAAAATAGCGTTCTTGTTATATTTCTTCCCTGATCTTTAGAGCTGGGGGGGAAAGTGAGCGAAGTGTGAACTGTTTTAATCTGGAGACGTGGATCTATCTCGGGCCTTTAATAGCAGCTCTCAGTCCCCGGGCACTGATAGCCGAGATCTCCGCAGCCAGCACTGGCCAGGGTCAGCTTTTGTCTGTGCCACAATAAACAAACACTTGCTCCTCTCATGCAAATGAGCAGCGATCCGGATGCACCTTAAAACACTGGGACAAGTCGTTGCTTTTGAAAACGATGTTCATTTCGTCTGACACACATAACTGCATAGATCAAATGCCTGCAGAAAGGTAGCAATTTGGCAGGGAAGTATTTTCTAAGCTTAGATGAAAGTGTGCTCACGGCGTCCGAAAATGCCTGTCTCACCTCCCACCTGCTTCCCCAGCCCCGAGTCCGCGCAAAAAGATTAGACAGGCGGGATTTTCGTTAAAAAAAAATGTAAAAAATAAAAGAAAAAAACGTGGAGCGAGGAACCAGTCGCACAATTCACAGAGCCCCGGATCGGGGACGCTGAATCAGGGCTGCTTTACCTACCAGGGGTTCGACAGCACTGCAATAATCTTGTCGGATCGTTAAGTAAATTATACCTTAAACATTGGTAGCTTACAAGTTGTAATCAGTAATTCAAACTCTTGACAATTATGCAAATGAAGCCCCGGCTGGGGTCGGACTTTCTCGCTTTTGCTACGAGGACTTTTTCCGAGTTTATTTCGCCCAAAATTTCCCGATTGCGGGGGCAGCGGTGCTGCGCCCCCCCGGCGGGTTTTAACAAACTCTTCCACGCATGGGGGAGCGGGGAACACCCGGCACTGCTTCCACAGCCCCCAAAATCATCCGGCACCCGGGGAAGCCCGGGGTGCGGGTGCGGGTGCGGGGGATGCCCACGCGTGACCCCTTCCCCTCGGGGCAGCACCGACCCCCGAGCGCTTCGGGGGCGGCAGGGGGAGTCCGGCTCCGCGCTGCCCGCCCACCCAAACTCCGCGGGCGCGGAAGGAGTGGCTTGGGGCTGCGCGCTCCCTCCTGAGTGGCTGGCGGCCGCGGCGCCCGAGCCATCCCTGGGGAGGAGTTAGGATAATCCTATTGCCATTAAGGGCGTCTGGGCAGGGAAAAAAAACCCGAGTGACCATAAGCGCGGAGGGTTAGTCCGTCAGCTGCCTTCATGCCTGCCAACTGAGCTCCGTCCGGGGGGCCGCTCCTCTTCCCCAGCGCCGACGTGGATTTACCGCCCGTGGGGGGGGCCCGAGCTCTCGTCTGTCCGCGGCACCGCGCACCTGGTCCGGACGCTGGACGCCATGTTGTGGAAACTAGCAGATAATGTCAAGTACGAAGAGGACTGCGAGGTGAGAGCCCGCGGGGAGGGGTCTCCGCTGGGGAAGGGGGGTCCTGCGCGGGGAGCGCGGGGCTCCGCCGCCCCCGGACCGCGCTGCGCGCCCGCCCCGCTCGCTCCCAGCGCAGCCGCCTCTCCGCCGGGAGCGGCAGCTGGCCCTGCCCGAAGAGCTCCGCTTTGCTTTATTCTTTTTCCACTGGAGGTGCGAATTTTTTCTATTTTTTTTTTTTTTTTTTTTTAACCGAGTCTTTTGAAGTCTCGAATTAAACGCGGTGCAAGCCCCGGCTGGGAGAGCCGAGCTCGCATCCCGTGTTCCCCGAGGAACAGCGGCGGAGCCCGGAGCCGCGGGGCTGTCGGAGCGCACCGGAGCGGGGCGGGATGCGGTGGGCGAGGGCCGGCAGGTAGCAGCTGCGGCGGGGAGAGCCGGCCAGGGAGAGCCCTTCCTTCCCACGTTTTTCCTTGTCGCAGCGGCTCCCGCCCGCCGCGAGGTGCTGCCGGGTTTTGATCTCTCCGAAATATCGGCTGTGTCCCCCTGTGCCCCCCCGGCCCCGCTGTCCGCCTGCTCGGCTCCTACAGATTATCCGCAGTCCCCGCTTCACGCTCCATTGGGACCCCATTCACCTCTTATTAACTAGCCCTGTTATTTTAATGACCGTGAAGCCAGAAGCTGCTAAATCCCTGGATCAGCTCAATGTAGACATTTCAGCTTTGACCGCTGAGATTGGAAATCGGGGGAGAAGCAGCGATGGCACGGCTGGAGGCTGCTCCCCGTCGGGCAGAGCGGGCGACCCCCGGGGCTGGCAGGGATGGGGGTTCCGGGGGTCCCCGGTGGGTGCTGCCCGGGGCCCATCGCTCCAAGGGCGGCTCCGCAGCCTCCCCAGCCCCGGCGCCTCCTTCCCAGCCCGGGCAGCGCGGCGGAAACGCGGCTGCGTCTCTGATTTGAATTTTTCTGATTTTAATGATCCTTCTGGCGACTTGCACAAGCGGGGAGGGTTGGTCTGCTGTAGTTGCGATGAGCAGAGCAGCGAAAACTGGTTTATAATCTCTTCGCTGCGAGCGGGGGTTGATTTCTTCCGCGAAATTCCTTAAAACCACCAGACTCCCCGGGCAGGAGCCGGGCAGCTCTCGCTCTCCTCTCTCCTTACCCCGTGCCACCAAATGCCACCACCCGCCGCCCCGAGCGGTGTCCCCCACTCCGCTGACGCCCACCCCCGCTGTTCCCACCCTGTGTGCTTTCCAGGACCGGCACGATGGCAGCAGCAACGGGAACCCGCGGCTGCCGCACCTCTCCGCCGTCAGCCAGCACCTGTACAGCCCGGCCCCGCCGCTCTCGCACTCGGGCGCCTCCGACTTCCAGCCCCCCTACTTCCCCCGCCGTACCAGCCGCTGCCTTATTCGCAGTCCAGCGACCCCTACTCGCACCTCGGGGACCCGTTCTCCATCAACCCCCTGCACCAGCCGCCGCCGCCGCCGCCCAGCCAGCAGCAGAGCGCTTGGCCGAACCGGCAGAGCCAGGAGCCGGCGGGGCTGGCCCCGCACGCCCGCCCCGGGCTGGTGCCGCACCTCTCGGCGCTGGAGAGCGGCTCCGCCGGCAGCCGCCGGGAGACTTTCCGGCGCTCCGAGCTGCTGCTGCCCCACGGGCACGGGCTGGACGCCTCGGCGCTGGCCGATAACCTGGGCCTGCACGACATGGCCCATCAGATGGAGGAGGTGCAGGTAAGGACCACCCGCACCCCATTCTGCACATCCCATCCCCGTCCGTGCACAGAAATCTGCCTTTCCCCCCTTTCTTTCGTCCCTTAAAGTGCGGGGAGGGGTGGGTTTCCCAAAAGCCCTCGGCTTTTTCCCTCTCAGCTCTTCCAGGTGCGAAACTTTCTCCCCCTTTCTCTTTCCAGAATGTGGAAGATCAACACTTACTAATGCATGACCAGACAGTCATTAGAAAAGGTCAGTAAGGTGGCACGGCAGTTTTACTTTCCCTTGTCAATAGTTAAAAGTTTAATGACGGTGAAGTGACGCCCTATTATTTTTATTAAGACCGATCCTTTGGGATCGGGAGGGCGGAGGAGTTTGCATTCCACTCTCTGTCGCTGGATTTTTTTTAAAGCTGTCGGAGGGAAGGTGGCGACGGGGACAAACCCCCAGGGCTGCCCCGAGGCGTGAGACTCCCCCGGGGACACGACTGTCCCCCCTCGTGTGCTCTTGTGTTGTGGCTTTAATCGAAACCAGCACCTTGAACCGATTTTAATCTTTCCTGAAATACGTGCGTGTGTAAAGTGACACGGGGCTTTTCTTTTGTTTGTTTGTTTGGGGTTTTTTTTGTTCCTGCTAGTACTCGAAGATGGTTTTTTTTCCTCTTTTTTTTTTTCCCAACTTTTTTTTTTCCAACTTCTTACAAGACTTGAGAAAGGACTGTGCTCGCTGGCTGAAGACTGTTTGGCTTTATCTTAATCGAAATTGGTTTGTAGCTGAGGTTTTGAGGAAGGAGGAAGACGTATTGACTCAATTTACAGTAATTTAGGGGTTTTTTCCTCGCTTTTGTTTTTAAACAAATTTGCGCTTAAAAAAAAAAATCAGAAGTTTCCTCTGAAGACTTCAAACAAATACCTAACTGAGGAAAAGCAGAAGTGTGTGTCAGAGCGCTGATTGCTGCCTTTAGCTCATGGGAGAATAATTTCGCTGTCAGATGCGCCACTGACAAATCTTCCCCCTCCGGGAGCGGGCCCGACCTCGGCTCTTTAACCCTTTCGCCAGCGGTGAGCTGGGCGGATTCACGAGGGCATGGAAGAGCTGGATCTGTGGTTTGCTCCTTCCTAAGCCTTTGTTGTCCCTCCTCACCCAAAGGCTGAAGCTGTTAACGAGGAGCAGCTCCTTACTTTCGGTTCTCCCCTGGGCTGCGTCCCTCTGCGTTCTGCCGTCTGCTGTGAATTTGTTGGGGATTAAATTCCAAAGGCGGTTTCTTAAATCTGCGTGTGCGAGGTGGAAGATGAAGCCCAGCGGGAGCTGGGAGGTTTCTCCCTGCCCCGGCTGGGGAAGAGTTTTGGCAGCAGCTGAAGGATGCTAATTTGGAGTGTGCAGTAGGACCGGGCTTTTTGTGAGCGCGGCTTTGCTGCCTTGCAGCCTGCCGCTCCGGAGCTGTGGGGTTTGTGCGCCTTGAAAAGCGTTCTTGATTATGATCGGCAGCTCCTCGGAATCCGGGGGCAAAATCCAGCTGCTCAGGAATAGTTTTGGGGACTTTTTGCTGCAGATGGATTTTGGGAGCACCAAACAAAACCTGTCTCCGGGGTGGTTTTAACAGCAAGGAAATTAATTCGCCGCTTCCTCTGTATTGTTCCCTTTTGTAAAATACCCGCTTTTCCGTAGGTCCCATCTCCCTAACGAAAAACAGCGCTCTGAGCCTGCCCTGCCAAAAGGATGGACTAATTGGGGTGGTGATCAACCCCAACGAGGTGTTCTGCTCCGTTCCGGGCCGCCTGTCCCTGCTGAGCTCCACGTCCAAGTACAAAGTGACAGTGGCCGAGGTGCAGAGGCGGCTCTCGCCCCCGGAGTGTCTCAACGCCTCTCTGCTCGGAGGAGTCCTCCGAAGGTAGGATGGGGATGGGTGCCCTCCCTCCCTGCCAGCCACCCCCTCCCCGTGCCTGCTGTTTGTATTTTCCCGGTTTTGCTGGGTGTGAGCAGCCACATCAGCACGACCACAGAGCCTCTTAGCGCCTTCCTGATTTTTGAGAAGCCCAACGACGCTGAATCCTAATAGGCTTTGGAAATAAAACTTCTTTGCACTTCTGCTGCCTCTCAAGAAGTGCTATTAGCAGCTCTGACAGCAATTCTCATTCTCTGTTTGGAGTTGGGGTTTTGTCTCAAAACCAGCACGTGGAGCTGTCTCTGATTCCCAGGACAAATCGTTTCCCTGTGGAATTATTTTTTAAATTAAATCTCGTGGTCCTGATTAATCATCACAAGGACACTTTATATGTCCTTTTTTTGCATACCCTTCATTTGGCTTGTGCTCATTCTACAGCAGTTGGTTTCGGTGGTGCAGTTTGAAATATTTTGATTTTGACCTGCTGTGTTTCATCCTGGCTGGTTTGAAGTAAAGCATTTAAAAAGTAGGTCACTTGAAAAGAGCCTGTTTTTTATCTTTTCCCCCCACAGTAGAGCCCTATTGAATGTCAGTAACTGGAATTTCTCATCTTAAAAAGAAGTGCTCCCTGAAGATAAAAAAGGCCATTTTTTTTCTCCTTAATTACAGAGCCAAATCTAAAAATGGTGGCAGATCATTAAGGGAAAAACTGGATAAAATTGGCTTGAATCTTCCTGCTGGCAGAAGGAAAGCTGCAAATGTGACACTATTGACATCTTTGGTGGAAGGTCAGTCTCGAGTGTGCCTTACAAATAAACTAAATAAACTCCCTACCTTGTGCACAGCTTTTACCCTCTGGGCAGAGCATGGAAAGACTAAAAAGTCCCTAAAAGCAATTGAGAACTTTTTGTTTGTCCCAAAGTGAGTGTGGTGAGGATGCTGCAGCACCTGAGGAAGGGCTGTGCTGATTTTGAGGGGCTCTTCCCCCTCCCCATGAGCTCTGCTTCTCCTCCTCACTGCTGCACCCCGGGATGCTGACAGGGATGTGGAAATTCTGTTCCTGGACATCTATCCAGTCTGTTTTTAGGGCTGTTTTGGGTTTCACGAGGGCGTGAGCAGGGAAGGCAAAAAAGGGGTGAAACTCATGGCGTTCTTGGGTTTGGTTCCTCGTTGGGAAACTTGAAAAAGTCTGGGCCAGCTGACTGCAATGCCTGCCCTGCCTCAGTGTGCTCAGAAGCTTTGCTAATAAACAAGCTTATAAAGTGAGATTTATAGCTTTTGACTTCCTGGTAGGAAACTGGAGCCCCTTTAATGTGTGCCATGTTCTGGGGACCCTCTGTGGGTGAAGCTGACTCGGAGGGTGTGTAAATGTGTTTGTGTGTGGTTTGCATTCGCTGCTCCTGTTTAAAGCAGCTCCTGGTTGTGCTGCCGTTTAATAGGAATAGAAACAGCCACTGAAATGAAAAGAGTGAAAAAAAAAATTGACCTAACAATACCTTCCTGCTGTTTATAATGCAGCAACTGCCATTTAAAGCCTTTCCTTGGAAGCTGTAGAGATGTGTGTGCACATGCACACGGGCACGTTGCACTGATCGTGCCAACCTTTTCTATTTTAAGCCTGATCAAATTGCTTTGATGAGAAAAAGTGGCCTGGTTGTACACCTTGCAAATTTGGTTTTCTGTCTGAAAATTTTTATGGAAATTGTTTAGAAAGCATGCAAAGCTGAAAACTTTTATTATATAAGTGGGGTTTATTTGGCAGGTATTTTTAAATATCAGTGGACAATTTGATCTTGACTGAATAATGTTCTTTGCTGTGCAGTTATTCTGGAGAGAAACAGGAATTTTTCTTTCTAGTATGAGAGAAAGGTGATTCTTTTTTTTGTAGCAGTCACCATGTAAATCTCTTTTTTTCTTGGTGCAAACTTACAAAGAAACACTGATCCATCACCCAGAAAGTGATAGTGAATGATAGAATGATGTCCCTTTCTAAAATAGGAATGCACTTCAAAAATCACAGCATTATTAATTGTAAGGAAATTAAGGCA
Organism: Malurus cyaneus samueli; assembly: GCA_009741485.1. Classification (NCBI taxonomy): domain Eukaryota; kingdom Metazoa; phylum Chordata; class Aves; order Passeriformes; family Maluridae; genus Malurus; species Malurus cyaneus. The sequence continues at coordinate 12,718,916 of CM019231.1, read as the reverse complement.
AAAAAAAGTTACACCATTTAACAAGCTCTCCCTTTCACCCATGCAGGTGAAGCTGTACATCTTGCTCGAGACTTTGGCTACGTGTGTGAGACAGAATTTCCTTCCAAAGCCGTGGCTGAATATTTAACCAGACCACACATGGGCCGCAACGAAATGGCAAACAGGAAGAACATGCTCCTTGCTGCAAAGTAAGTTTTCAGCTTGGATTTTATTTTTTTCTCTCCTTTTGGAACGTGTTTTTGTCTGACTGTGAGTGTCTGTGGCTGGGGGACAGCTTGGTAGATTTTTGTGGGTAATTTCAGTTGGGAAGATGAAGCAACTCTTTTGATTTGGTTTTGGTTTGAATTCAGCTATGGCAGCAGTTTGATTTTTAGTCTGAACCAATAACAAGAGTAACAACCCTGTAGGTAACCCTAAAGCAGCTTGGACTGTTTTTGTTCAACTGCAGCAAAAATTTAAAGAACTGCAAGGAAAAGGTGTCCCCAGGTGTGACAGGGTCGAGGATGGGGACAGCAGGAGTGGCCTGGGATTGAGACCAGGACTGGGATTAAAACCAGGACTGGGAATGTGACCAGGACTGGGATGGAGGGATGCTCAGCCCCTGTGTGCTCACAGCTGCCTTGGGCAATAGCAGCTCCCAGATTTCCCTTGGGACTCAGGAGCTGGAGAGTCCCTTTTCCCTGTCGTGGCTGAAGGTTTTCACAGTTCACTGGAAGCCATCCTTTGGTAGGTGTGGAAAGTCCCTGTGCTTTGCTGAATTCCTGTTACAAACCCCGGGGAAGGGCAAGGAAGGGGAAAGGGGAACAGCTTTGCACTGCAGACAGGTTACCTGTGAATAAACCCTGTCCTGAGCACTCCCTGGGAGCAAATACCTGTGTTAAGCTGCTCTAAAACTGGTGTTTGGAGCTCTCACTGTCCTCTTTACCCTGCTGAGCTCCTCTCTCAGGCTCAGGTTTAACAGCTTCAGTTGATGATTTGTTCTGGTCTGAGATGTTTTCTGGTTTGGGCTCGATGCAGTTCCCTGCCTTTGACAGCACCTGAGAAAAACCTGCTCAAACTGCTGAGAGAGTTGCAGGCATGCAAAACACACTCCTGGTGCTGAATCATCCAGCTTTCCTAAGGAAAAAAATCATCTTTTACAAGAATAGTTCTCTTAAAAATGTAGAAATCTAGGAATGTAGTCTCCCTTCCCTACAGTTTGAACATTAAGCTAATTTTTCCTGAATATTGTCATTATTGGCATTGTTACTGGCATCTCCTGGAAGATGTTTGGGACTGAGAAATTCTGATAAAGCTGTTCAGATTGCTCAGCTCCTGTGAAATCCCTTCGAGGGCACAGATTTCCAAGCAGCAAACAACATATGCTGGAGCATTATTAACCACTCATGTTTTGCCAGGCATATGTGTTAGTGTTTGCAGGATCAGGGCCTCCCTGTATATACATGGAATATACACAACCACATTAAATCTCCTCTTCAGCTGCTCCACTCTTTTCTGAATCACTCAGCTGCAGCTGGGGAAGTTCTCACAGAAAGCAGCACCCAATTCCCACTCCCCACTCCAAATCTGGAGCAAATGATGCTGAGCTGGGCACCAGAGGTGGGGAGAGGCTTTTGCAGAGTTTTTATGGTGTGGATGCAACAGAAGGTTGGTCAGCATTTAATTTTAACCACCGAATTTCTCGCAATTCCCACAAAAACGCCAAAAATTCGACGGCAATTTTGTCATTTTGGTTTTTTTTTTTATGCTGGTGCAAAGTGTGACCCCTGTGTGTGTTATTGCAGGCAGATCTGTAAGGAATTCACCGACCTCCTCACTCAGGACAGAACTCCTCTTGGGAACACAAGACCCAGCCCCATCTTGGACCCTGGCATCCAGGGCTGTTTGACTCATTTTAGCCTGATCACACATGGCTTTGGGAGCGCTGCCATCTGTGCTGCCATGACATCCGTCCAGAACTACCTAAATGAAGCGTTAAAAATAGCAGACAAATCCTACATGAACGCTGGCGACCAGAGCCCCGCAGAGACCAACAAAACCATTGACAAAATGGACAAGCACAGGAAGTGAAAGGAAAACCAGACTTTGCCCTTCCTCCTAAACACAGACTGAGATCTTCTTGCCAGGGGGAACATTGAGATTTGGGTGTTTTTTTTGGTTTATTTTTTTCTTTTTTTTTTTTCTTTTCGTTTTTGTTTTTTTTTTTAAAGAAAAGGAGGGAGAAAAGAGGGAAAAAAATATCAAAAATCATTCAGGATCTTCACTCCTGCTGGATCCCTGAGACAAGTCTTGCTAAAAGCTGCAGTATCCCTGTTCTGTGGAAGCAATTACCTGAAGATAAGTACTTGGGACAAGTGTGTTGAATCCTTTGCTGTAAAAGTGGTGCTATAAAGGGGGGGGTTTGATGGAATTATACAGAGATTTATTTAGATTTCTTTTCCACATCTCAGCATCTCGTGGGTGACCAGCTTCATGTGTAGTTTTTAAGAGACAGATTTTAGATGGAAGCCTGTTTTGTTCTCTGATACGATTTTAGGGGTTAATTCTCTCGAAATGCAACAGTAACAATAAAGCAGTATTAAACATTGGTATAGAGATTTATGTACATTAAAATGTTTTTTATAAACACCTGAAAATAGTAAGATTATTCTGTGGGTTTTTTTTTTTTTTTTAATTTTCTGTTTGGTTTTTTGTTCTCTTTTATTTTAGGGTTTTTTTTTTCCTCTGTTTTTTTTTTCAGATTACCATAGGAGAATACTGAAATCCTGCTAGACTTAAGATGGCATTTGACATGCTTATTTTTTACAGAAATATTCAGGCTTTTAAAAACTGCAGCAATGTTGGCTGCAGTTTATATTATCTTGGTATTTTTTTAATGAGGAATAGTTCAAAATGAAAATACTTTTAGAAAATTCACTTTCTGTGTCTAAGGATATTGCAGCTTTATTCACATATTTATATTGTCTTGTTTTTAAATTTGGGGGGGAAACTTGAAAGAATAGGCACATAACTTTTTTTTTTTTTTACTTTTTTGTTTTTTTGCCTACTAAGGCCAAAAAATATTTCCAGGGAGGCTTTATGTGTATTAAGGGAAGCAGTGTGTTGAATGTAAATATTTATTTATGTGTAATTTAATCGGATTTGTAAATAATGGTGAACTTTTTAATACTTTTTTTTTTTATAAATGGGTTTCAAATTTTAATTTTGGTAAGTATTTCAAAGGTAATGGGTAAGCTAAACATATCTTTAGGTTTATGCACAGGTATGTTATACAGGGTATTTAAGAACTTTTTTTTTTTTTTTTTTTTTTTAAATCTCAATTCTTGCCACTGAAGATTAGATTTAATCTGAGGTGTTGGTTCACAAAGCAATAATTTTGTGCATCATTCACCTGGTAACTGAGTAGACCTGCCAAACGAGTGTGTGAGTTAGTGTGTATGTGAGTAACGGGGGTTCCCAACTCTCCTCTTTACATTATTTGTAAATGTTCCCGCTCTCATTCTGATGTATATGATAACCATATAATAAAAGTATTCTGGATAGAAGCACGGAATGTTTGGTTAACTGAGAACAGCTCTGTTTTCTTTCTCTGCTCGGGGAATGTGGGGTGAGTAGCACTAGAGGACATTATGTATTGAGTCATAATTGCAGCACTTTGTTCGGATTAACAGAACAGAAAGATGAAGCTGTTTGCCAGTAAAACTAATGGTTTCAATTAAATGCGTTATGTATCTCCAAGAATCTTGGATTTTTTTTTTTTTTTATTTTTTTTTCCCCTTCCCTGAGATGTCATGGTCTTGCCTTCTGCCTGCTTGAATAGGCAGCTTTGAACACAAACTGCCTCTCAATAAAAATCAATCCTCCCAGCTCTGGCTCCTGAATCTGCCTGTGTTGGAATAACCCCTCTCTGATGACAAATTATTCACAAAAAACCTGGGGTGTGAAATTTGAGAGGTCTCCCCTCTGCTTTCAGCCCGATTTTACTGCTTTGAGGAAGTTTACGTTTTGCAGAGCATCCTCCAAAGTGCTTTGTGCTGTAGGGGTGAGGCAAGAGCTGGGATTTTTGGTGTCTCAGATGCAAAATAGCCACACAAACCTTCCTGAAGAGAAATTATGGGTTTTTTTCCCAGTATTTTCTGAACAAGGAACCTGAATTTGGGCTTTGGTGTGTCCTTGGTCCTTCAGGACCTGATCAACCCTCGAAGAAGGTGGCTTGGGCCAACAGGAAAGGTGACACTGGGCTGCCAAGTGAGAATTCAGTTCAGTTTTTCTTCCAGAGATGTGTAAAAGAGGCAAAAGTACCATTTCTGAACACCTTGCTTATAAATCATCTTAACACTCTCATTTTTCCTTTAAAGGAGAAAGGAAAACCACTGGAGGTGTGCAGGGAGAAGAAAGAGAAGCTCCAAGAAATGAAGGGCTGGGAGAAAAAGCTGTTTTTTGAGTTGCAATCCAGTCCCCTTCTCTCCTGAAGAGGTGTGAAATTCCAGCCTTTGCATTTGTTAGACTCATTGTAGCATTTGAAAAATGAGCATTTTGGACCATCTGTAGGCACAGGCACAGCCAGGACACATGATGACTAACAGAACTTTGAAAACACAAACAAGAAACCCCTCTGAAGTGTGTTTTTATGGATCAGATATATTTAGACACAGAAATATTCTGGCTATGGTGAGAATATTGTTTAGAAAATGCAATGCCATGGTTCTGTTCCTTTTTCCCCTCTTTCTGCTGCTGCACTGCTTCTCCAGCACATATAGGAAGATATTTTAGCTACCAGACAATGGAATCTTGCTTTTTTCTTTTTTCTTTTTATTTTTTTTTTAATTTTATTTTATTAATGCACAAAACCAGGCAGTGAAATAATTGCCCCTTGGGATAGGAAATAAGGATGTTTCCATTTATTCCTGCCTGCATTCAAGCAAAGCCAGTCAATTGTCTAATGTACTGACTCGGGGTCTATTCAGACATTAGAAATGTGGAGTTTCCATTACCTTGGTGCTTTTCTTTGCTGTGCATCTGAGCTGGGACTTTCTTTTGAACCTTCTAGGCTGTGCCAGTACCATGAAAAACAAAAAATATCTTCTGTTCCAGCTACTGAACAGTTGTCTCACCCAAAATTATTAAATTTAAGGAATATGTTTCTTCTTGAGGAATCTAAAGAGAATGATCTGAACACTCAGAATGAGCTGAACACTTCCTGACCCTCAAAATTTCATGGTTTTTGCTGCTTTTTTTTTTTTTTTTTTGCCACAGGCGCTATTGCTAGGCTGGCTGAAAGAAAGGGAAGTTCTGATGTAAGTCTTAACAGAAGTTGCATTTTCATTCTCTTTGAAAATGGACTGTTCAAATGTCTCTGTCCAATCTTTTCCCTCGCCCTTCTCCCAGAAAAAGAAGGGGGTTGGTTATAATATGAAGGAAAAAGCTTTAAACCATTAGGGTTTTTTTAAAAAAATAAGCACTGCCCTTATGCAAAAATGTTAATTAGATACCCACCCACAAAATTCATGTCACTCAGGAAAAAATTGCCTTGTGGAAAAAGGAAATATTTCAGGCATCTCTTGCCTGGCTGCCAGCAGGATTTTGGCTCTTCCCAGGTGGATCCATGGCAGGCAGGGAGCTGTGGCATCTTAGGGCAGAGCTTTGTAACCCCATCACCCTGATTGCCACACATCCTTAATTGCAAACCTGAGGATTAGCCAAGAGTCCACCTCATGGAACCCTGGGACTTCATGGCATTGCTGCTTTCGGTTTTAAAAGGATTCTTTTTCCTTGTGTTTGCAGCTTCAGAGAAAAAATAATGATGCAAACCAGTAAAATATAACAAATATAAAAATAGAGCTTCTGTCTTAATTTAGTAACTGATTTCAGTTAACTTCATTTTTGATTCAAGCATTTCTTTGCCCTCCGCTTATTCTTGTTACTTATTGTTTCACCCTGACTCTTGGCTGCAGCCCTGCTGTGTGTTCCTTCAGAGTTTTGCAATCTGAATAAACCCAGAAATGCATCTTGAAATGGCTCTGCCCTTCCTTCTCTGTTTTTTTCCTGGGTGCAATGTTTGGGCACATCCCTGTAGCTAAGGATGGGATGGACCTCACTCCTGACAGGGGCTTGGGCTGCTTTGGGGTCTTGTTCTGCAATAGCAGCTGGATTGTTTTGTTAAGGAAAAAAATAGGGAGTTCTTGAGGCTTTGTCCTCAAACTGCTACTTCACTAAAAGGACATAGGGTTAAGGAACAAAGGTGCTTCCCTGTTACTAAAGGAAATATTTGAATTGCACATTTCTCTTTATCAATATTTTAGTTTTGGTGTGGGGAACCTGAATTTTGTCAAACCCCCCAGGATCCAGTTGGGATGGTGACCAAAGGAGCTGAGCCACAGCAAATGCAGTTTGGAATTTGTTCTGGCCACAGCCAGACTGTCCCGTGGTGGCTTTGGGCAGGGTGGGTGCCACCCAAGGTGTCCCCATGGTCCCTATGGGCCATTCCTGCTGCCCCAAGCCCCAAATCCATGGAACTCCAGAGGTCAGCAGCTCTGCCAAAATTACACAGAGGCTCCATTTTTAGGGAACCGTTTTTAAACAGTGTTAGATTCTGCTCTGTATCATTTGCTGCCTTCTCCCTCTTCCAGTTTCACTTTCACAGGGTTACATATAGAAGTTTATTCCCAGTCTCAGATGCCACTTTGCATTCATTGGGTGCTCCATTTTACAGGGATGTTCCAGCTGGTTTCCATGTACCATTGTTGTGTAAGGGCTGCCCACAAATATTCCCTTTTTCCTCTCTTTTAGCTGAACAACCCTTTTCAACTGGTTCTTATGAAGGCCTTTCTCACAGGCTGCTACTATTCCATGACACATTCCCTAAACATTCATATGGAATATTTTTTATCCATAATTTAAAATTAAAAGCTTGTTATAATACAGACACTTGCTCCCTGCCACAAAGCTCAAATGCTTGTTCATGAGTGCACCAGAAAGTCCAGAGATTGATAATGAACCAAAACCCAGAAGAAATCTTTTAGGTGAGCTTTAGAGTTTATATTTCCAGGTCAATCAGCATAAAAACAGAGGGGGAAGTGGCAGTTTAAACCAAGGGTTGGAAAGAAAATGTTCTTCAGCTGATTGCTGCAATAAAATAATTATTTGCAAGTAATTAAAATAGCTCTTCAGTGACAGAAAGTAGTTTAAAATTCTGCCAGCTCCCTTGCTAAAGAGAGAGAAGGGAAAATATTTGATTTCAGCTCTCTGGGAGGATGGTGCCCGCCTGGGAGCAGAAACCAGGGCCTGTCCTTCTCTCTTTGCATGACGTCAACTCCATAGAGAAAGGAAAAATAAAAAAAACCCAAACTCCATGAATAGCTGAAGGTGTGGGGTCTGCTGGGGGCTGAGACAGAGCACAAACCTGGAGCTGAGCTGATGCTGACCATGAGCTGGGATGGAGCAACAGTAATTAACCTCCAGCACAGAGGTAGGGCAACTACCTGGGACCAGTAATTTTCTCCAATTCTTGCAGCAAAATGTGCCTGAACTCATTTGTTAAGCTTTGAATCCTTAAATCCATAACTCTAATTAATTGAGAATCTCTAATTACCCCAAAACAGTGCTCTGTATTTAAGGTTAAGGTGTTGAGAAATCCAGGGAAAACATGGCAGGAGCTGGAGGATGCTCAGAGCTGGAGATGCCAGGAAAATGTTTGTTTTTATAGGTGTGGGGGAGGCCAAATGGTCAAAATGTCAGCGACCTCTGGGCAGGTCCTGAACTTGCAGAAGCCACTGTCCAGCACTTGGAGATCAATCCTTGTGTTCCTAAAAAGAAAAAGGAATGACCACCAAACTTGTCAGCAGAGATTCTGATATTGGCGTCCCAAAGCCAAGTAACCCTCGGCATTTAAACAAAAATCCTGGTTGTTTTCTAAACCTGAAGCTCAATGGATGAGGATCTGACTCTTTACAACCTTATCAAGAAATACTTTTGTGGGACAGCACTGAAAACACCAGTTCAGGTGGGTTCTGGCCCTGCCTTCTTCGGAGGAAAAAAACAGTTCGAAGCGGGCGAGCGGGATCAGGGGGATTTGGGATGATCGGCTTCAGCAGGGCAGCAGAAATAAACCCGAAATACTTTTTTTTTGTGAGCATTACGGGGCTGCTGCTCCTTCACGAGGATTTTTCAGCACTGACCCTCAACAAAGATAAGCTCTGATAAGAGAATGGCGACGGGGCACATCTGCATGTGTATGAGGTCGTTGTGAGCACGTTAAAGGAGCACAACTATGCATTTTTTCCGTGTGAGAGGCAGAGTGTCACCCTCAAAGCCTCAAGTACCTCTTCCTCGCTCCACTCAGAGGGAATCTTTGTGTTGTATGGCGAACAAACGCCTGTACTTAGTGGCTTTGTCTGGGGGAAGATAAAAGTTGATAAGATCCCGGGAAGGATCTTGTGAGGCGCTCCTGTTGCAGAAAGCGTTTCCAAGGATTCACTCCAGAAAAACTGCGAGACTGCGGGAAGGATTCTGAGGGATATTTGTTAAATTTTGAAGCAAAAATTGTTTCTTACTGGTTCTCCTCAGGACTTGTATGATTGTGCTGTTAAAAAGCAGCATGAGCGTAGCTAAAATTAATCCTTTTATTTTCCATTTGCTGGCAAGGTAAGGTAGTGACTTGCATCACAGAGGTAAAGATGAGAATGACTCTTTGGGTGCGAACTAAAAAGGTGAAAGAAAGGTGTTAAATCTGTTACGGGATTTCTTTTGTATTCGTTTCCCTCAGATAAGTCACGATTTTAGAAAGAAAAAATAAATGTGATATCAGTTGTTTGGCTCGCTTCAGACTGCGCTGTTTGCCCGTCAGGTGAAGGGTATCTAGAGAGGAAGAGGAAAAAAAGAGTTTGTGGGAAAAGATCGAACTTGGGCTGCTTTTCCTGCAAACAAGATCAGGGTGGCATTACAAGCCTTCAAAAAGAAGGAAGAGAATTTATTCTCTGTGTCCATTCTTTTCTTGAAAACTTCGAGGCTTCCGCCTGGGCAGCGCTGTGCCCTGCGAGCGGGGATGCGGAGCGGGATGCGGGGATTTGGAGATGCGAAGCAGGATGCGGGGCGGGATGCGGGGATGCGCAGTGGGATGTGGAGCAGAATGTGGTGCGGGATATGGAGCGGATGCCGGGATTTGGAGCGGGATGCGGGGATTTGGAGTGGGATGCGGGGATGCGGAGCGGGATGCGGGGATTTGGAGCGGGATGCGGGGATTTGGAGCGGGATGCGGGATTTGAAGCGGGATGCTGAGCGGGATGCGGGATTTGGAGGGGGATGCGGGGATGCCGTGCGGGATGAAGAGCGGAGATGCGGTGTGGGATGTGGAGCAGGATGTGGAGCAGGATGCGGGATTTGGAGAGGGATGCGGGATTTGGAGGACGGGGATGCAGGGGATGCGAGCGGGGATGCGGAGGAGGATGCAGGGATGCTCTGTGGGTTGCAGGGATGCTCCGGAGGGTCTGAGCGCGGGCTCCCGGCATTTCCCTCAGTCCTGGGCTCTCCCTCGGTCCCGAATCTCCCCTGGGTGCCGCCCCAGGGCCGGGGGCACTGGTGGGTCCCCGCCCGGCCCCGGCAGCTCCTGGCTCGGTGCACGGTCCCTCAGCCAGAGCAGCAGGTCCCGGCCTGCTGGGTGCGAGATGGAAGCAGATCACAGCCGGGGCCAGGGGTGATGTGGCCCCAGGCCATCATCTTACATAAACCCTGCGCATTTGCATAATGTGTTGTACAAGATGAAAACTCAGGAACTCCCCCCCCCCCTTTTTTTTTTTTTTCTATTAAAAATGGAAGAAAATAGATGAAAGAGCTTTAAAAAAAATTATATCCTTTTACAAAAAGATGGCAGAAACCTGGCAGTGTCAATAATTGGTCAGAGGGGATTTCAGGGTGAGTGATTTGGAAATCCCTCATATTTACTTGAGGCAAACAACCCAGGAGTAGGGCCATAAACAGAAAGATAACACTGGGCCAGTGATGGGGATCTCATCCCTTTGGAAGGAGCTGTTTCTCCAAACCTGTTGGGTGCCACACGCAGGAGAAATCCCTCTTTCCATGGCAGGGCTGTGGCAGGGAGAGCCAGAGCTTGTGGAGCCACCCGAGCACGGCGTTCTTCATTACAATGGGTGACTCAGGCACCAATGGAGACATTCTGAAATGGCCTGGGATCCCAGAATTATTGCAGATACCTTTAAATGGCATGGGATCCCAGAATTATTGCAGACATCTTTAAATGGCCTGGGATCCCAGAATTATTGCAGATACCCTTAAATGGCCTGGGATCCCAGAATTATTGCAGACACCTTTAAATGGCCTGGGATCCCAGAATTACTGCAGATACCCTTAAATGGCCTGGGATCCCAGAATTACAGTGCTGATGTCTCGTTGCTCAGCTGCCTTTTCCTCCTGTGCTGGGCTTGCTGCTTCCAACAGAGGTTAATCCTGCACCATTTTTTCAGTGGAAAAATAAGTGGAGGTGAGGCAAAAAAAAATCCAGGAAACAGGAAGGCATTGCCACCAATCCATTGGGAAATGCTGCCTGGTGTTTGTGAGGTCTGATAAATATCCCTGCTAAATATCCCATGGCCATGGAACTCATTAGCTATGGTTGTTGCATAAAAAATAATAAAAAATAATGAAAAATAATAAAATTTTAAGGAGGGCAGAAGACAAAATCTGCCCCCACTGGGTGGATAGAAAGGTGGGCTTGGAAATGGAATCATGTGCTCCCTCGAAAATGTGAAATTTGGGGGTGTTGTTGATATTTGTGGGGACTCTGGGTGCAGCAGGGCAGGTGCCCAACTCCCTCTCTGGGAATGGGTGTCCAGAGCAGCAGCAGAGCTGGCTGGAAGCTGCTTTCAGCTGTTGCTTAAGGAACTGGTTATGATTTTAATAGCTGGTTGAACTGAACCAACCAAACTGCTTCCAGCACAGCCCTGTGCTTGTCGCTGATGAAGAGGCTTGAAAGAGGCAGCCCTGGATTTCCTGAGAGGCTTTGTTTTGGCAGGGCTTGGTTTACTAATCCCCAGCTCAACCATTCCCTGCAGGACTCCCAAAATTGTGTCTCCAGCTTTTCCTGAGGCCTTGGCAGTGATGTCCATGGCTGTGTCCTTGTTCATCTCTCTGTGCAGGGAAAGGCAGTGGCAGCTGTTTGCTCTGAATTTGGGAGATGAAATTCGTGTCTGCTGTCAGTGAGCTCCTTCTGAAGTATTTATGGTCAGATCAGGCACATATTTAGGGCCCCTAATTGTTACTCCAATAAGTCACGGTGAAATGGTGAAATACCTAAATACTTTGCGTGTCTAAAAAGGCAAATAGTTGCTTGTCACAGGGCTGTGAGGGGTGTGAAATCTGTGCTGTCAGCAGGGCTTGAAAAAGGGTTGTATGAGGAATTGGACTTGTCTAGTGAAAAACCCGACATTTTTTAAATTTTTGTTGTGTTTCTTCCTCCTCATCCCTCCCCTTTGCCATCCCTTATGAATTTACTGGTTGGGGAGGGGGAAATCTTCTGCCTTGTACCAAGGTGAAAATTAAAAAAAAAAAACAGGATAAAAAGGAAATAAACCTGTTGAAACAGAGGAGAAGCTCCATGTCTGTGCTTAAAGATCTCATTTAACAGCATCACTTTGTATCTCTGGGTGTTTTTCTTCCTCTTTCCTCCAATCCTTCCCTTGGGTTTCTGTGTCTGCCTTTTCAGTGTGTCCCTGCACAGATCCATTATGCTCATTTGTAGGATGACACAAGCAAAGCTGACTGTTCCTGTGGCTCCCCTGTGCATTTCCCTGAGCTCTAAATATGTCCTGGATCAGTGTGTGTTTAGGGAACGGTGCAAAGGTGGCCCTTTCCGTGTCTCCCTTCCTTTCCAGGCCACTCTCAATCCCCTTTGAAAGGATTTTTGGGCTCATTTTGGCACCAGGATGGGGAGCAATGGGCAGAATGTGATGCCCAGGGAATCCCACCTGAACATGGGGTAGAATTTTACTGAGAGGGTGAGCTGGGCACTGGAGCAGGGTGCCCTGAGAGGCTGTGGAATCTCATTTTTTGGAGATACTCAAATTCACTCCTCTGAGCAGAGGGCTGGGCTGGATGACCTCCAGTGATCCCTTCTGACCTGCACCACTCTGGGTGATCCTGTGGAAGGTGGAAATGGTTATTACAGGATGCACTGCATTTGGGATGTTGTGGAATGGCCTCTCTTGGGACTTTAATGAGCTTCATTACAATAACGAGTCAAGCAAACCTGTCTGTGTGGCTGCTGCTGGGTGTGAGAGCTGATTCCTGGAGCTGGTGACTTGATGTCTGGCTGCTGGAAGTCTCTGGAGCTGCTGCTTGTGCCCTGTATTTATTTCTGAGGTTTGAAACACCATCATGTGCTGGCAGCTTCAGGACTGTGCCCCGAGTGCTTTTCAGGGAGCAAAAGTTGCTGTTCCCAGCTCACCCAAATGAGCAGCTCCAAGGGAAGAAGGTTCTCATGTCTGAGGAAGAAACCTGAAGAGTTGCAGAGCCTGAATGTGCAAATAATGAAAGAATTAAACTTTTCTCTCTGATTTTTTTTGAGTTTTTCATTCCTGTGAGAGCACTCCCTTTGGCCTGTGTGAGCTGACCTTTACAAGAGAAGGGAAAGGTGTCAAGAACACCTCAAAAATACCTCCCCAAAAATCCCCGAGGCCCAGGCTCTTTCCTCCACCTGAGTTAAACCCAGAGGCACCAGGCAGTGAGGAAATTGCATCCCTGGGGAGGGCAGAGGCTGTGAGGGCTCTGAGGGAGCTGCCCAGCCTTTCCCAGAGCTGGGAGCATTTCTGGGGGTCAGTGCTGGGTTGGAGCCCTGCCAGAGATGCTGCTGGGCTGAGCCAGCCTGGAATGCAGAGGTTTTTCCTCCTGCTGCTCCTCTGGGCAGCACTGAGTGTTGTGACAGTGACTTTGGTGGCTGCTGCTGCTCAGGATGCTGAAGCCAGGCAGGATCTGGGGATGGAGCAGATCAATCCCTGCCCTGTGCTGTCACCATAAAAATACACATATACACACACAAAAAGTAACCCTTTTATTCTGAGACAGGCCTCTTTTATCCACTTTAGCAACTAGTGTATGCATTTTTGTCAAACATGCATTGGTCAGTGAGGCTGTCACTTTTTACTCATCAGCATAGGATTGGTAGGTTTGCAAAAGCTACAGTATTAGTAATGTTTATAATTGTATTATCAGTTCTACTGTATTATCAGTTCTACATTCCAATCTCTTTTTCTCAAGGCAGCCAAAGACATAGAGTTTTTCTGCCATGTAAGCTGTTAACACTCCCCTGTACTGGGCTGAGTCCTGCCCAAACACCCCACCACTGGGTTCAAGGGTTAAAAAATGGGGAGGGAAGTGCTTGGGAGCTCCTTTTCCACCACATCCCAGCACTGGACCACATCTCCTTATCCCAGAGGCTCCCTTGTCTCAGAACTCCTCCCATTTCCCATGCACTCATGCATTTCTGCCCCATGCTTCAACTTCCTGCTCATCAATGCATCCCTTGTCCAACCCCAGTGTCTCTGTGGGTTTATCCCAGCCCAGCTCATCCTCGGGGATGTGTGCTGGTCAAAAGGCTTGATGGGCTGCTTTGTGCTGAGGGCAGGAGGAGCCACCCAAAGTGCCTGGTTCTTCTGTCCCAGCCATGGCTGGAGCAGATAAATTCCTTAGTCAGTGTGTTTGGAGTTTCAGGCTCTGGAGTCCGTGTCCTATAAGGGTTACAAAGGCTCTGTGTAATCTCCCACAGCCTGACCAGATTTTCCTCAAAATTGTGAGCAGCACGCAAAGAAATTTCAGCCACAGCTAAAACTCTGTGCTTAAAAATACGAAATTTAACTGTGACCTGTGTAACTCTGAGCTGCAGGAAGCTGTGTGCAAGAAATGCATCAGGAAATCTCCACTCCAGCTCTGCATGCACAGATCCAAACCCTTGGATCCATTCTCAAGATGTGCATAAAACTCCTTCCCCTTCACTTGCTTTTACTGTAAATGACAAAGCTGCCTGACTCAAGCATTTCAGAAATCCAATGCTTAAGATTTCAGTTTTTTTTTTTTTTGGCTTCAAAGTGATTTTGTTATGTCCCCAGAGCCTGGTTAAATCCTTAGTTATAATGATTGCACACTGAAGGGTGCTGTTACATAGAAATGCTGTCCCATAATGGCTTCGTTGCTGTGGAAAATCCGATGTTATTTGGTCATTCGCTGCGAGTTCCCTAAGCCATCAAGACATTTGCCTCAAGGCTACAAACACAAAGCTACAGGCAAAACCCTCTGGACATAATGAGTGGGCATTTATGCAGAACTAAAAAGTGGAACAGCTGAGCAGTGGATCTATGAATAGCAAGCATGCCTCTGAGCACAAAAGACATCATTCTGCAATAAAGGGGTTTATAATGGTTCTGACATCTTGTATGTCAAGATCATGCTACGTTGGTGTAACTTTTTTTTTTTTTTTTCCACCCCTGTTTGTTTGTTTGAGCCGTGTTCCTTGAGTAAGGAGTGAGTAATTAAAGGGTGTGAAGGAAACCCTAGAGCTCGGAAGGGATAAAAATTGGGTGATGGACACAGACACTTCTGGCAAGATCCATCATTTTGATCGTGTTTGCTTGGGAACAAGCTCATTGCTCCCGTGCTGCATTCCCAGTCCCACCCCTCAGGATTTCTTAGGGGCTCCTCTTGTAGCAGCAGCTCTAATAGGCTCAAATCAGCACTGGCTGAGAAGTGTCTTCTGATGGAAACACAAAGATTGGACTGACCATAAACTACAGGGTCAGGGAGTCAGGCAATGCAAAGAAGGGCAATAAAATTCAGAGTGATTTGGATCAACAAGGAGCTGGAGGAGTTAAAGGCTGAGAAATTTACCCCAGCGAGGTCTCAGGCCTTTGCAAGTCATCTACAGGCACTTCCAAATGCATGGCAAGAGCAAGATGGGAAGGGATGTGTGCTTCTTACACCAGGAGCAGAATGAAACCCGGGGTAGAAATTAGAGTTGGAGTATAGAAACAGCTTAGAGGGAAAACAGGAGGGGAAAGGGAATGTAAGGATGCACAAGATGATAAATCATTATCTGTCCTTGCATCCACATGTATCTGATCAGTTTGGGACACTACTGCTCTCCAAGGTGGTTTGGGATTTTGTGGGGTTTTTTTTTTTTAGTTTTGGGGTTTTTTATTTTGTTTTGTTTTGCCTTATTTTCCTTGTGCCAAGGCACTGTGGGACTGGGGCAGGGGGCTGACGGCCCTTTATGAGTGGGGAAACAAACGCAGATGTGTTTTGCAATCCTTGCAGAGTAGTTTGGGCCTCTCAGAACCACCCATGGCAGAGAGGAGCAAAGCCATGGAACTGAAATTCCTGCAGGAAAACGTGGAGGGATGAGGCGCTGCCCCTGACCTGAGAGGTGATGGATGTCTCCACTGCACAGCAGCAGAAATACCTGAGCTGGCTGCCACTGTGTCACAAAAACCCAGCCCTGCCCTTTGGGAAGCAAATTTCCCTTCCCCAAGCACAGCAAGTGCAGAAATCAGCACTAGGGATTGTGCAAAAAGTGCAAAAAGTCGGCAGGAAAGTGGAGCCTAAAACACAGCAGAGTGCTCATTTCCTCATGTCCAAATGCCTCTCACAGCCACAAGAAAATCAAATCGTTCCTGCCCTGGGCAGGACCTTTCTGCTCCCTGAGAACAGTTTTGTGTCTGCTTTGCATCTCACCCAGCAGAGGCACAGCCCAAACTGCAAGGTGTCAGATATGGAAGGATGATACTCGAGCTGCTGAGGAAGGCAAAAGGATTAATTTCATTATCCCTCCGTCTTCTTCCTTAGAGCTGTTTGTTGGTGATGGTTTTCCTGCCAGGAAAGGGACTCCTGAGGCTCTGCTGGGAGAATGACAGCCCTGGCCTGCTGAGAAGTGATGGCTTTGGATTTTGCAGGAGTTAATTGATAGAGCAGCATGGAAAATTGGGATTGAACTGTTCCCTTTACAAAATGCCCAGTTGAACCCAAGGATTTCTGCTGGCTCAGAGTGACTTTGACCTGTATGAACAAGGCTGTGTTGGAAACCTGTCCCTGTGGCTCCTGCCACATCAAACAGGGCAGTCTGGTCATGAAATCAGCTCTGTGTGTACCAGTTGTATTTCAGGCAAAGATTATAATTTTTTCCTCTGAAAAGCATCTTCTACTGTTGCATACTTTAGTAGCATTGCTGTCTGTGACTGGCAGAGAAGAGGTGATTTGGCAAGGAGAGATTTTCATTGAAACTTGCTTCAGTTGTTTGGATGTTCAGAATTTTGTTTGACTGGAGATGTGTATTTTGGGCTGTTAAGCAAAATATCCATTAATAAAATGGAAATAGGGCATTAAAATACCTGTACTTTTGTATGCCAGCAAGTGAATGCTAAAAAAGATGCATAGTGACAGCAAAACTAGAAAGACTGAGATTTGTGCATGCCCAGAGGTGGCTGCTCTTCAACCAAGGGCACAGAGGAGAGAGACAGAGAGCTTGGTGCTCCTCTCCTGCTGTGGGTGTGTGCTGCCCATCACTCTGGAGCTGCAGGAAATGCAGGAGCAGGAGCAAATCCCTCCAGGTTTGGAAATGCAGGAGTAAATTTCTCCAGATTTGGGAACTGCTGGAGTAAATCCCTCCAGGTTTGGAAATGCAGGAGTAAATTTCTCCAGATTTGGGAACTGCTGGAGTAAAATCCCTCCCAGGTTTGGAACTGAATGAGTAAATCCCTCCAGATTTGGGAACTGCAGGAGTAAATCTCTCCAGGTTTGGGACTGCTGGAGAAAATTCCTCCAGGTTTGGAAATGCAGGAGTAAATCCCTCCAGATTTGGGAACTGCAGGAGTAAATCTCTCCAGGTTTGGAATTGCTGGAGTAAATCCCTCCAGGTTTGGAACTGCAGGAGTAAATCCCTCCAGGTTTGGAACTGCAGGAGTAAATCCCTCCAGATTTGGAATTGCAGGAGTAAATCCCTCCAGGTTTGGAACTGCTGGAGTAAATCTCTCCAGATTTGGGAACTGAGCAGAATCCCCAGCCTGCTCTCTGATCCCTCATCCACTCCAGCTTCTCCTGACTTTGGGACCTGATTCTTTCTTACCCCTTTATGTGTAAGTGCCCCTGGAAGCTGTGACCTGCATTGCTGGGAAGGAGGTGCGAGTAAATCCTTTGTCATGTAATGAAACTCTTCCATGTAGTCCAAGAAATGTGTTCACAAAGCATCTCCCTTATCAACTGCACAATCACCACTCAGCCTGAACAGCACTGCCAGCTTGTTTGCTTTGTGATTTGTGGTCGGATCATTGCATTTCAGCATTTACCAATGAAAGGAAATTACTAACAAGACACTGGTATTTACATTAATTGTGGCTTTGGGGAGATAGTCCAAAGAAAATTAAGCTAAAGCCAGTTATTATGTGTCTCCCTGACAATTAGAATGAAACCCAAAGTTTATAAAACAAAAGTTGATCTCAAACAGATTTTAGCTGCTACTTGATGTTTTCCCTAGAAAGGGTTGAAAGGAAAAAAAAAAAGGACTTCACATTTTTTCTGTTTCTTCTCCCTTTCTTCCATCCACCTTCGATGTGAACATGGCTGGAAAGGTACCACGTGTACAGAAGCATGAGAAACTCCTAATTTGTGTGAGCAGGAGGTCTCGTGGAGAGGGTCAGTTGTCACACACGTCACCAGCTAAATATCAGCATTTCCTTGGCTGAAGCTGTTGATTTTCATTGGTTTTGTTTCACCTCAAAGCAGTTTTTTTGCAGCTCTTTAGGTTAAGCAGAGGTTTTGCTCCAAAACCTCCAAGGTACTCCCAGCTCCTTTCATGTATCTCCCATGAGATAATCGTGAGTGTGCTCAGATTTCCCCTTGCTCCTGCTGCAATTTGAACTATTTCTGGACACTAATTCAACACTTTTCATAATGTTAGATGTATGATGAAAAGTAATTTCAGGTTTCTCAGGATGACTCACCTGCCAGCGTAGTAGATCCAAGAAACAAACACAGATGTGAGATTTAAATTCTCCTTTGGCATAAAACACTGCCTCATGCTATAAACCACAAACTGTGCCCAGTGGAGACTGGGAACACCATTCTTTTTTTAGCTTCAACTAGTCAGGTAACTTCTGCCTTAGAGGTGATTCAGGCAGCTTTTTCTCTCACTAAATATCAGGGCTGCATCCTCACTAATGGTGGGATTTGTGTCCTCCAGCTCTGAATTCTGACCTGAGCTTCTCATGGAGGCTCTGTAGAGAGGAAATGCAGGCATTTCTGAAGGATGAATCATCTCCCTCGCTGTCAATGTCTATTTTAGGGACATGCCTGAAGTGAGGTGAAATTAAATCCTTCCCCAACAATTCTTCCGAAAGAAGGGGGATTTTGGATGCTCTGGGGAGGCAGCCTGGGCTTCCTCTCCTCGGATGACCCCATGAGCAGAACTCACCCTGATGTCACTGCACAAATCCAGAGCAGATCCAGGCACAGGAATTTGTGTTCTGGCACGGGGCAGGCACGCAGACACGTTCATGCTGACCTGGCTTTGGGGTTATTCTGCTCCCTGCTCCTCTCTCAGAGGCAAAAAGGACTGCACTGATACGTGGCTGGCCACCAAAAAGGCTGCAGACTAAAAATGTAACTGGGTTTAATAATTAAGGTATAATTGAGGTCTTTGTGTTTATAGGATAATTGTTTCTTTTTTAATATAACTTAAACTTCGCAATAGGAGCAACAGGCCTGGACCTGTGGATGGAGTGCTGGAAACTGTCTGAGAAGATTAAGGTCTCTTAATTGATTTCACATAAACAGGTGTGACTGAATTCATCAGAAGAAGGTTAAGGCTAAATGTATTCTGCTAATTATGTGAAAATTGCCAGAGTGTGCTGGGTTGAGCAATTCCCTTCCCTTTGCAAGCGGGATCATTCCTCAACTGTACATCAAATGGCAAAAAATGACATTTCCTAAGCAGATGAGCCAACCTGTCACATGCTGGGCTTTATTTTGAAATTCCTTTGCTTGTAGACACGTTGGCAGTGGTGGATTTGGCAAGAGGACATGGGAATGTCCCCCGTGTGCTGCACCGTGACTGCAGTGTGGGAGGACAGGTGACAAAGCAGGGCTGGGTCATTCCCTAAACTTCAGGAATCTGCATCATTGGAAATTCTTCTTTAGAGAGCTGATGGAGTAACTCTGCTTAAAGCATTTGCTGTGAAGAGGTCACATAAACATTAAATATTTCTTATTTGAAGTTAACTCTGGGATTTGGAGATGCAGAGAACAGACAACATAGCAGTAGATGGAACCCCCTTTGTCTTGAGTTTTAAAATAGCCACTGCAGTATAAAACTCCTCACCCAGCTGACAAACAAACTGATTTATTCTGTTTATTCTGCACTCTTTGCCATCTGTCCCCCTAATCTCACATCTGGAGGGAACCAGATAGAAATGTGTTGAATTTTTCTGCAGAAAGGACAAAAGTCCTGCTTTTGAGATGTCCATCTCAAAGACTGCACAGGTGTGACAATAAATTGTGTGAGGAGATAAAAGAGTCCCAGCACAGCACCACGAGGGCCCTGCAATTACTCAGTGGTGCTCCCAACAAAACCATTTGCTGATGAAATCACCCTGTGAGTCTCCAAACCAAAGAAGGGTGACTTGTATTTATTTAAGGTGTGCTTTCAGAAGCACATTTGCACATAGGTGCTCTAAAATTAGTTCAGTTGCTTAAATCACTGTTTTGTAATAGCAAAGATAGACTCTGTAACATTAATACAGAAAATAATATCCCTGGTGTATTATTCTTCTTTGTCTATTTTAATTTTGAGATCCAAATGCAGACTTACATCAACGAGCAGTGAGTGATGGTTTAGTAGCACTCTGATTATGTGTTTTACTCAAGTCAAAGTGAGCAACTACCAGGTAATAAGGAGCAAAATCTTAATTTAAATCTGTATTTAAAATAACCTCACTTAATTGCACTTCTGCAGAATGCTGGGAAACCATCTCTTAAGTGCAGATGTGCAATTTTATGTATATTAGTCAAGATATTCACCATCCATTCAGATTTTCAGCTCATTTTTTTGGAGACAAGGCTTTCTGAAGTACAAATGTTATTATTCTTAGGGGAAACCAGCAGGAAAACCTGTCTGTGTCTGCATTTTGGGAAAGGCATGTAGTGTTTATAGTTGCACCTGCTGAACATGAAATATAGTTATGCTGTTTCCAAAAGAATAAAAAAAAGCATTAGAAACAAACTAAACTTTGCAGAAGAGATCAGACATAATCTTCCACTCTTCTTGGTGTTGGTAAAGCATTAAGAGGAAAATTATTTCCAGATTTAGGCACTATAATTTGAGAAAGATACAGGTGAAGGGTATCCAGAGAGGAAGAGGAAAAGAGTTTGTGAAAAAATATCAAACTTGGGCTGCTTTTCCTGCAGACAAGACCGGGATGGCATTACAAGCTTTCAAAAAGAAGGAAGAGAATTTATTCTCTGTGCCCATTCATCCATAAAAATAAATTTCTTGACTACAAAGCTAGACATCAGCAAACCATTTTTAGCCGTAAGAGGATATTTGTAATAGATTGTGAGTTTCAGCTGAGGAAAAAATTAGACAAACATCAGTTTGGAGCGGGGAAGGGAATAGCTGGAAGATTGCTTGAGATCCCTTCCAGCTCTGTTGTTCTAATTTTATGATTTATTCTTTTAATAACTGCTGTAAGCACTCTTGTACAATGAGTTAGAAGTCATTTTAAAAAGTTGTAACTTCAGTTGCTGAAAAATCATTCCTTAGTCCAAGTAAACATGTCAGCTTCATTTTCCCATCCTGGATCACGGAATTTTCTTCTACAGAAGTGTCTTCCTTTAAATGGAACACGGTGAAGAAGCTCTTTGGCAGTTTCCTGCCAGCTTTTCCAGAAATATATCCATAGGTGAAAGAAAAAACACTTATCAGAACATATTGTCTGAAGGAGAGAAAAAAAAAATGAAATCTTGAGTTTTGTTGATGTGGAAAAGGATCAGCGTCTGACACTCGCTCACTCTCGTTCAAGTTTAAATTTATTTTGCCAATAAAGCCCTGCTTCTTGCCATCTGTTTCAAACATCTCCTTCAGGCTGACTTTTGGCTGTTCTTCACAGAAACTCTTTCTATTCTGTGTATCCAAATTTTCATTTGATTTCTGAAGGGGGTGAATGCCCTGATTCCTTTGCTCCTTTGAAAACCCAAGCTGTCGGGTTTTTTTTAAGCAAGACCATCAAAATCGAGCTAAGAGGGTTTTGGAATTGATAGCACTTAATCACATGCCTTAAAAAATTAAGATAAATTTGGCACTTACAATTTATTTGCTGTCTAACACAAAACTCTTATCAAAACAAAACCGTTCAGGGTCCCACCTCACTGATCTTGCTTTGATGGTAAATCAGACTAAAATCCCAAACTGTTTCTTGAATTTGGAGCAGGGGAGAAGCTGCAAGAGGCAGTTTGGAGGGGTAGAAACCTCTGCTTCTGCGTGGCAGGGGATGCAAAAATGCAGACGTGCTTAACTCCTCCGAATTGCAAACCAGTCCTTGGCAAAACATCTTCGGGGCATGGCTGGAAGAGGGGAAATGATTGATTGGAATAGATTTCCAAGTGATTTATCTAATCCAAAGTTATTTGCCACATCCTCTCCAGTTGATGGAAAAAACAACACAACGCACTGAAACGGTTTTACTCTCCAAGGTGTGAGGTTATACAGGAATTATTGGTGGGGTTTTTTTTTTTTTTTTAGTGATTGGAAGCTCTTAATTCTTGGCCCCCTGCCTCATCCTACAGCCCAGGCTGGTACAAGCAGTTCTGCAAAACGTGTAATTTTACTTCACTTGTTTTAATGATCAGGAAACATATGCTTTTAAACTGATCTCTACTGTGCAATTACAAATGTTTTGATGGAAACACTTTTTAAAAATTAGTTTCATTCTCATAATGACTTCACTTAGACTGTTCCATTAGTAAGCAAAAGAACTGCAGTCTCTCATCAGGTTGTTTAGCTTTCAGAACCCAAATTTGTTTCTATTAAGAAACTGGATTAGAGTTGATTCTTTTGAAAAGATTTTCTTTGGAGAAATTAGATCTAAAATCAAGCTCTCTTTTTCAGGTCAGATATTATTTAACTGAGAAATATATTCGAGTATTTCTTTAAAACAAAAAGATGATGTCTGAATCTTGAATGTGGCTTCTTATGTATTTTCTTGTGCTGGTGTGGAAATGGTGAATGGAACAAAAATCTCTTCTGTGTGTGGCAGATAAGTCTGGAAATAAGAGGTTGAAATTGCAGGTGAGAAGGATATTCATGCTACTTAATAAAGCTTTATTTATTTCAACTACCAGTGAAAGAATGGGATAAATCAGGCTTATCATAAACTCTTTTTGGAACTTAACAAACTCTTGGGGTTTTGGAGGGAGCTGGCTGTGAAATTGCAGGAATTTAGAGGTGGGATTGTGTCAGTCCTTCCGTGGGAATGTCGCTGGCTGTCTCTGGTGCTGCAAATTGAGATTTTATTGTGCAAATTCAACATTGGGTATTCATTTTCCACAGAGGAGATTCAGTAATTACTGTGCTCACCCAGCAGATGACAGCTGTTATCATTCTGATGAAAAGAGCCCGAAATTAAAACCCTGTTGCTTTTGCATAGATCCCTGTCAGAAACAAATGTTGATTTTCTTAGTTGGTCAGCCTCCTTCCTCGAGTCCTCTGGCAGGTATAAATAAGGTCCAGATCTTTATTTCCATTCAGTTTGGTGTTCCCTGGAATTCTGATATTTTTGCAGCTGAGAGGATAAATCCATAATTAAATTTTGGTGGATTCCTGTGTATATCTGGCATTGATACTTCAGCCAACAGCGGGGCACTTTCCAGAGGTGCAAAGGCTAAAAACCACCCAGATTTTTTTCTTTGCTTTGTAAAATGTGGAGCGATTGAAGAGAAAAGGATTCATTGATCAGGATATGTTCCTAGCCCAGATTTCTGCACGCACAGAAAAGCAGGAATCTTCCTCCCGTTTCCCGGGGATTAACGCGGTGACATCTGCTGGGAACGGCACAGTCAGGACGGGGAGGTGCTCCTTGTACATCTCTGTTTTCTTTGGAAACCTTTCCCAATTACGGGAGATTGAAACCTTCAATGTGTCATCATTGCATGCCGGATGTCAACTGCCAAGCAGCGCAGTGCAGATAATGAGGGGGAAAAAAATGAGCTTGATAAGGCAGGTTTGATAAACAGAACAGCTCCTTGTGCAGGGAGGGGTTAAGAAATTTAGGAAAGATCTGAAATTGGGGCTCAGTGAGGGCAAAGCTGAGTTTAATCCCCAATACAGGAACATCCCACTTCTGTTGTCCCACAAAATTCCACAGATATATGATATAACATAGCAGTCACTCCTGATTTCTGCTGCAATTAAAAACTCAGTGCTGTGATTTACAGCACAACCCGTCACTGTTACCTTTACTTGCACGACCTCTGCTTCACAAGAAGAAAATTCAGGCCACCAAGAACACTATCCTATGTCTTTCTTTTGATTTAAAACCTCTATAATTTATTGTAGTTGCTGTTGGTTTCCTTCCAGAGGTGCTGAATAAAAAACTTGGAGGGCGAAGGATGGAGGCAGAGTGAACCCTTGGATTACTGTGGGGTTTGAGGGCTCTTATTCTGTGCAAATTAAGTAAAACACAGCTTGAAGGAGAGATTTGAAACACTCAAAGATCCTGAGGCTTGTTGGGGAAAATTTGGATGTTCTTCGGGTTCCTAACTTTGTTTCCACACTGGGAACTGCTAATAAAGAAAATAAAAATCACTGGATTGTCCCCCAGAAACAAAGCAATCTGATCAATGTAAGAATGCAATATTCTTTATTTTTTGAAGGCAATGATAAATCATCTCTTTAGAAAAATGCAGTACATGTCCCAAAGCAGACGAGCAACAATAAAAACTCTCTTGAGGAAATATTGCCAAAGAAACTTTAAATATAATCAAGGCCTCTATCTGTGTAAAATGTTTTGTTGCAAACTGTATATTTTCTGCAGTATTAGTGTTCCAGCAGTAATTAAACCACGATTCTGCAGAGAGAAGATTTCACAGAGGAGAATGTTTTGGCACTTAAGAGAATTACAGTTTTGTTTTGGGTTTTTTTTCCCCTTTTGCCTAAGGAATAGTGGGAATATTGCCTGTGGATGTCATTACAGCAGCGCCTGTACCATTTGCATGCACAAAGTCTTTGGAGTTTCCATGCTGGAGTTCTCCCTGACTGCCTGGCTGAGAGGAAATGTGAGTTTGATGGGTTTTGTACTTTTGAGAGCTGGCTGGGCTGGAGATAAAAGTGGTAGCTCAAGGACTTGAAGATTGTGAGAGTCTCCCACGTCCCTTTTGAGACGTGATGGCGCATTGGTGCTTTTAACTTTTAACAGGTCTGGAGCTAACTTGGGTTTCTAACACTGCAAATTACCTTTTTTTATCCATCTTCAATGTTCTCCTTGAGATGGATGAAACAAGTTAGGGCTGTCTCCAAACAGACCAGAGCTCAACTGCTCCTAAGCAGGCGCTATTTTATTTTATTGTCGATTTTATTCAGTTTCTCTTTGTGGCTGAGTAGTCTGCAGGATTTTTGGGAGGGCTGGTGGGAAGGGAGGAGGTTTGTGCTCGCTCTAGGAATTGTCCTTTCCCTGCTGGTCCTGCTGGGATGGGGAGAGCTCACAGCAAAGCAGGACAGGCTGTGTTACTGCTCCTCATTGCCGGGCTGTGCCTCAGGCCCCGGTGCGAGCGCTTGCAATTTTGGTTTTTGTGAACGCTCTAACTTCACAATTTCCTGAGTGCTTGTGCCATTTATTTATGCCTGCCTTTTATTTATATTCATAGAAGTGCATGCAGACACAGAACTGAGGCTTACAAAAAAGTTCAAGCCAATACTTGCCATTTTTTCGGAGATATTTTCACAGCTCTAATATTCAAACGCTGCTTTTACTAATTAAGTTTTCTTAATTATATGATTTGCAAGATTAAAAGGCCACTGCCAATATAAACCACATATTGCCCCTGAACTGTTAGATTATTAAATTGAATTTTTAAATTAATTTTTACTTGCCATGATTTGTATTCTGTTTGTTCTGTGCTATTTTAAGCTTGGATAATAAATATCATGTCAGTCTTGTATTCATTTGTGGACAATTCCAAGTTTTCAGTGCTACAGGGTAAAGGTTTGAAAGGCAACAGAACAATTTTTTTGTTTTGTTTCAAAGAATTGTTTTTTTAATTCTGTTCATCTTACGCCTTACAGAAGGCTTTTATTTTTAAACAAAATAAAAAAAAACACAGGCCAAATATAAGTTGACAGCATCCCTTGAAATGATATTCTTGTTTATGACAGTGTAGAGGAGAGGCACAAAAAGTCAGAGGTCATTTTTTATATGCAGCAAATTCTCATATGCAAGAATGTCTGGATGTGTAAAGTGTCTGTGCGAGCCTTGAGTCATCCCTTCCCCTCTGATGGGATTTCTCAGGGCTACGGCTGCAAAAACTGCTCGTGGTAAAAACATCTCCCTCTGATGTGTTTGTGTGTGCAACCCTGGCACAGCCTGGCTGGAGAGCCCTCCTCATCCTCATCCTCCCCGGCCACAGCCACAGCCACAGCTGTCACCCACCCAGTGTCACCTGTCCAGCTGTCACCCATCCAGTGTCACCCAGCCAAGTGTCACCCAGCCAGTGTCACCCATCCTGTGTCACCCAGCCAGTGTCACTGAGCCCTTGTCACCCAGCCACTGTCAGCCATCCAGTGTCACCCATCCAGTGTCACCCATCATGTCACCTGCCCAGTGTCACCCATCCAGCTGTCACCCATCCTGTGTCACCCATCTGGTGTCACCCAGCCAGTGTAACCCACCCAGTGTCACCCATCCTGTGTCACCCATCCAGTGTCACCCATCCCGTGTCACCCACCCAGTGTCACCCGCCCAGTGTCACCCAGCCAGTGTCACCACCCGAGTGTCACCCATCCGTGTCACCCATCGGTGTCACCCACCCAGTGTCACCCACCCAGTGTCACCCACCAGCCAGCAGTGTCACCCCGCCAGTGTCACCCCAGTGTCCACCCCGTGTCACCCACCAGTGTCACCCACCCAGTGTCACCCACCAGTGTCACCCACCCGAGTGTCACCCATCCTGTGTCACCCACCAGTGTCACCCACCAGTGTCACCCATCCGTGTCACCCACCCAGTGTCACCCCATGTCACCCACAGTGTCACCACCAGTGTCACCCACCCAGTGTCACCCACCCAGTGTCACCACAGTGTCACACATGCACAGTGTCACCACAGTGTCACCCACCAGTGTCACCAGCCAGTGTCACCGCCCAGTGTCACCGCCCAGTGTCACCCATCCATGTCACCCATCCATGTCACCCATCCGTGTCACCCAGCCAGTGTCACCCACCCGAGTGTCACCCATCCTGTGTCACCCACCAGTGTCACCCAGCCAGTGTCACCCAGCCAGTGTCACCCAGCCAGTGTCACCATCCCGTGTCACCCATCCAGTGTCACCATCCCGTGTCACCCATCCAGTGTCACCCATTCGGTGTCACCCAGCCAGTGTCACCCATCCCATGTCACCCATCCAGGTGGGCTGGCACAGAGCGGGTTGCAGGCTCAGGGATTGATGGGGGAGAGGGCAGAGCTGGGCTGTGGCTGCAGGGAGAGCACGAGGGTGGGACTGGGGACAGCAGAGGGGTCACAGCCACCCCACACACAGGGATGTGATTGGGGGATCAGTGGGGTCACAGCCACCCCACACACAGGGATGGGATTGGGGGAGCAGTGGGGTCACAGCCACCCCACACACAGGGATGTGATTGGGGGAGCAGTGGGGTCACAGCCACCCTGTGGGGTCTGACAGAGCAGGAGGCACTTGGGCAGTGCTGCTCCACCAGCTGTACCAGGGCAAAGAAACCCTTTGTCCCAGGGACAGCTCAGGGATTTGTTTTGGGGTTGATGAGCTCGTGGGCTGTGCCAGGGTGGTCTGAGAGCTGCTGGGTGCCCTGATCTCACCCCAGTGCCCCAGCAGGGCAGGGCAGAGCCCGCTGGAATTGTCCTGGCTGCTACCACCCGTACCCAGCTGGTGTCACGGGCAAGTGAAAGCCCCAGAGATGCAGGGAGAACGTGAAGCATCCCCTCCTGACGTGCAGCAACGTCACAGATTATCCCAAATCCTCGTTGAAACCCTAAACGGAGCTCTGCCTTTCAGTCAAGAGCACAAATTTTCATTTTTAATTTCAGTTTTGACTCCTCCAAGCTGGCTACCTTCAAGCTGAAAGCAGAGCACGCTTCGTGGTGAGCAGAAACTTGCATAACAGCTAATTGTTCATTTGTTGTGTAATGGAGGAAAGGTGAAACTCTTTAGCAAAATTGCTTTTTTCTTTATTTTTCTCCCCTGAATTTCAAATACTGAAGAGCAACACTCTTTCTAAAAACTGATAAAGTAAAACTGATATAGTAAACTCTGCTTCTCTCACATTACAGAATTCTATTCCTGCTAGCAAAAGTAATAAGAAAATATTGGTTAGGCATGGAAGTGCCTCGAATTCAGAATTCATGTGGAAAAACTAAGACGGTGAAAATTTATTGTTGCAAATGAATTTTGAAGAAAACACGAGGTTCTTGATTGTTTGTCTCCTGTTGAAATGGAATGTTTCAAAAGAAATATGTTTGGCATATGCACATAGTCTTAGATATTGTGGAAGGAAGGATTTTCCTTGAAAGAAAATGGCCAATATTTTTGGCATCTGACAGAATGCGTTTAACAGAGCTTGAAATGGTGAGGATGGGGAGCATGGAGAGAAGATTTTTTTTTCAGTCCATGACTTCCTGCAAAATCTCATTGGAAAAACCCCCACCATGTGTGAGCACACGCAGAGGGTGATGGTGCAGAAATGCCTTTGGCTTTAGACACTGCCTGGAGAAGGACCTTTCTCAGAGCCACGAGCCCCGCTCAGAATGCTGCCTCTGTTGTGCTGCTGTCCCAGTTTGTGACTCTTTTTTTTCCACTGCAAAAGATCTTGGATTGAGGGATTGTCCTGATGATCTGTTCAGTGTTCCAAGGGGGCTGATTAATCTGAAAAACCCAACAAGACAGCTGAAACCGCTGCCAAAAACTGTCATCCGTTCTGCTCTCTCAACTGCCAGCTTTCTGTGCTCTTGCTGCACAGACAGGTCTACTCTTAAAGATGCAGCCTGACATTTCCTAATGCAGCAGCAACAGGGTAAATGATGGGGGAGTGATTTAAGGGATGAGTTTTCCCTTTTTTCTGTCACTTCCCAGTGGTTGTGTTTCTCCCCTGAGCTAGCAGCGAGCTCAGACTGCTGTTAATTCTGTCTAATTAATGCAGAGGGGATGGAAATTTGGGAGGGGAAAGTGGCCCTTGAAGGTCGACTTGGAGTTTGTGTGGCTGGTTCTTGTGCATCTCACAGCACCATGGCAGCAAGAAATGTGAATTTCCTCCTGAACTGTATTCCTGTGCTCTCCCATAGTAATAATAATAATAATAATAAATAATATAACAACAACAACAACAACAACAACATTTAATTAATAATAATACAAATAATAATACAAATAATAATACAAATAATAATACAAATAATAAAAAAATGCTTTGTTCCTGCTCTGTGTGAATGCTGGTGAAAATGCTGAGAAAAAGAGGCTCCCTGGTGTTTGAAGGGAGGGATTTTGGAGCTGAAAAAGGTGGCCAAGCTCTTAATTTCCTGCCCCTCATCCTCTATTGCCATGTGGGGATGGAAGACAGGAAACTCCAGCCCCAGGCTGGAATTGTGACACCTCCACACCAGGGCTTGGGGCTCTTCTGTTGCCATCCCTGGGGGCCTTGCTGGGACTTCAGAAGAAAACTCTTCAGCTAAGGAAGCATAAGTCAAAAGGAAAAAAAAAATATTTTGAAGGTAAACTGGATAAGTGCAATTGCAAGCTTGAGGGAATGTTTAATGGGGCCATTAATAAATGACTCAGGCAGCCAGTGGGACGTAGCCTTTGGTCTCATGCCTCGCTCTGCTCCCTGTAATGAACACACACAACGTGCCCCATCAAGCCTTGGTGCTTTAGCACAAAACACTCCTGGATTTAATGTGTGCTGGATGGCAAAATGGTGCCTCCAGTAAACATCTTGGACAGAGAAAAACCTGATGAGAGGATGGATTTTTTTTTTAAAAAATAGGGAAATCTTGAACTCTTTTCAGAATCTTTCAGAATATCCAAGTGTTCTGGGTAAAGACAACCTTTTGAACTGTAACTTGTGGGCAAAGCTTTGTGTTTACCCCCACACTGTGTGCATGTGGTGAGAGGTGTGAGTGTCTCCAGGACTGTTTTGCTGTGTTTGCAGCGTGTTTTGATCCTGGCTGGAGCTGAAAACAGCATTGTAACAGCAAACACCTCTGCTCTGGATGCTCAGATAGCACCGTGCAGGGTGCTACAGCAGCCCCTACCTAAAGATTAAATTTGATTAAATGCACTCGCAGCAAAATGGCACGGCTGTGCCAATTAACTTGGAAATGCAGCAGCGTTTTTATTGCTTTAGGAATGAATGGTACTTATTGGCTTCTTATATAACAGTTTGACTTCCTCATCCAGTCAGAAAATTGAGCATCTGTCAGACCATCAAGCCATAAATGTCTTCATTAGATCTGATAAACAGACCATGGCAAGGCAGGAAGTTGGAAGGTCCCACCCTTGTGCCTGGGGGGCTGGACTCACTTGACAGGCTGGAAAGGAGGGATCCGTGTAAAACAGGGAGGAGAATCGCTCTGGGTGAGCTGCTCTCAGATGTGCCCAGGTGCAGCACTGAAATAACCTCTCTCAGGGCCATTGGGACTCTTCCCCATCGCTGTTACCAAACAAACAGAACCTTGGCAAGTACCCGGCTCGGGAAGCTGTCCCCAGACAAATTGTTGGGTGTGATCCCAATAAAACTGGGCTCGAGCCTGCTGACAGCTGAGATCCCTCTGGAAAGCACCAGGGCTGGCACTGGCACTGCTTGGAAGGAGCTCTGTGACCCACAGATTGGGTTTTGTACCAGATTAATGGTGTTTTCTGGGGCTCCTGCTGAGCCTTCCTGATGCTTCGACTCCAAAAATTCCTCTCCTGCTTTTGTGGTGCTGCACAAAGAGCCTGCATCACCAGCCAGAGGCATCACCCACAAAATGTTGCTTCTGCTGGCTGAGTTTTGGGACTGTTAGAGCATCCTCCCTTTGAGTGGAAAATGCAGCCTTGCAGCCTGACCTCGGTGCATCACAGCCCATGGCATTGGCAGCAGAGGTGTTGAAAATGCTACAGCAGAAGGTGGAAGTCCTTAATCACACAGGGATGAAGGGAAGTTTTGATATTTCCACTTATAAAGATGGAGAAGGCACAGGCAGAGGAGCCCTCAAATGCTGCTCCTCTGAGCTTCCCTTCAAAACCAGAAATCCCTTTTTTATCTCCCACAAACTCCTGCCTCGCTCTGCGCTCTGACAAATCTGCCCCTTTAAATAAAGCTGCTGCTCTTGCACAACCTTTGGTCTTGCAAAATGCAAAGCCATCTGTTACAACCTCAATTACAGGTTAGAGGAGACAGAAACTTATTTGATGGACTGCAAGAGCAGGATTTACCTTCTCTGTGAGTCTGAGGGAAAAGAGCAACCTTTGTGACAGAGGCCAGGTCAAGAATGAGGAGTTTTGTCTGTTAAAGTAAATTAAAAAGTGGGGAAATGGTAAAAAAAACAGATTGAGGTTGTGTCTAACTTCTAAATGAAATCTAAATGTCTCTGTGTGTGCAGTGGTATGTACAAACTGTGAGGGAAAATGGAAAAAAAAGGCTTGTAAATATTCCTGAAGTGCTGCTCTGCATTTTAAGAATCCACACCCTCATGAAGAAAAACTCAAAGCATTGATATTCACTTCAATTGTTATTTATATATTATTATTGAGACAAATTAATTTAGTTTGTTGTTCATTCTTTGCAAGCTCAACCTAAGGGAAAAAAAAGTGCTATATGAGATAAACAAGTTAACAGGCCATTGATTTCAATTTTTACTGGGAGATCAATATTTTAAAGATTTTAACCTTTATAAAGCTGTAATCACTGGATTTGCTAAAGTCTTAAATTTAAAAGTTTATAAATGTAGTTGGAGGAAAAAGCCAAACTGGGTTATGGGGAAAGCCTCTAAGAAACTTTCAAATGCAGCTTAAAAATATATCCTCTTTGTTTTCATTTTCCTGTGGGGAATTCTTGGGCTCTTATATTTTACAATCAAGATTTATTTTTGCTGCTCGGGGTTATCATTAATGAAGCAGTCATCCACCAATTAAACCAAAGCTATTTAGCAGCATATATATATATATTTTACATCTTTTTTTTTCTTACTCTGTTGCAATTCCTTTGGGAATAGTGAGCCCAGGTGCCCATCCTGGCTGTTCCACGGGTGAATATTTGACTCCAAGACATTTTGCTCAGAGGGAGGACATTGGCTGAGCTCTGGCTCAACCCTGGGATTCTCCTCCCCAAGGTGACACCAAACCAAATCCCAGCTCACCAGTAAAATTTCAGGTGAGGTTTGATTTATCTCTGGTGAGGTTTGATTTATCTCTGCCCCAGTCTGCTGGAGCACAGGGAGCTGATTGCTGTGCACAAGGAAAGAATCTGAGCCCAACCTGAAAGTGCTGAGCTTAAAAACAATAAAAAGTAGGTGAAAGCAGTAAATATGGCAACTATGGCAGCCCTGCCTGCTCTGCTTTGCTGCTGCATTTTTGTTATACAATGGTGAGAGCTGTTGCAGGGAGCACTGTTGAAAGATGGGGGATTTAAGAGAGCTCTGATGGCTCTCTTGGATTGCTGCCTATATTTGGACTGTATTTATTATTCTCCTTCTATTAAGGTGCTTAAGCATTCAGAGTTGGGTTTAGACAAGAAATAAATATCTGAGCAGCTGTGACTACATGTCTGTTGGTGATTAGTCATCACTACAACTCCTCAGAGCTGGATTTAGCAGCAAATTGTTAAAATTCCCCCAGATGGAGGGCAGCGTGGTGGAGAAGGTTGAGGTTGGTGTTGTTTTGTTTGGCTGAAGTTTAACCTGAAGCTATCCAACAGGCAAGGAGAAGAGAGATCCTGACCTAGCACGGGAGAATGAGTTATTTTGGGGTTTCCTTCTTTGCAGGTGCTGTTTTCTCACCTGCCAGAATTTGGGGAAATGCAGAGAGCAGGAATGGATTTATCAATGCTGGTGAGAGCAAAGAGAATTGTTCCACTCTTGGACATATCAATTGCTCCTGATATTCCATGGCTCATCATTTTGGTAGGATTAGGTTTAATTTCCCATGCCACTTATCTGTCCTTGTTTAATCCAGAAAAATTTGCTTCTGGATGCCCCCCTTGAGGTCTTGGCTTCTCATTTGGGAATTATTGTGTAGCCATGACTTTGAGTGAGTCCTAGGGAATTATTCATTGGATATAATACATGCCAGAAAAATACTGAATGCTCTTTTGAGCAAAGTGGAGTTTGGTGTTTCCAGCAGAAGTAACTAATCTTTGAAAATTTTAGGTTTTTTCTTTGTATTCCAAATACTATTAAAAAAAAAAACTCCAAAGACCCCAGGATAACCACAGGAGAAAGAAACTCAAACCCCAGAAGATTCAAAAAGAGCTCATCTTATCAAGGTGTGGTAAAGATAAATCTGTTGAAATCTGTTTTACCAAAGTTTTATGTGCCACATTGCCAGGTAAGGGGAGGATTCCTGCTCCACAGGCACTGTCTGCTCTGAGCACTGAGGTCCCACGGGGACAAAATAACAGTCCTCAGGTGGTGGTGGGCTGAATTTCCTCACTCAAGCTTTTTAAAATTCAAGAATGTGTTAATTCAAGCATCCCCAAGCTTCAGGAGTACCGATTATGCAAGCATAGAACATATTTTTTCCCTTCTTTCAACAAATAGCTGAATATTTGCACCGTGGCGAGGCTGAGGAGGCACAAGCTGCGTTCCAAACTCAAAGCAAGGTGCAGTTCCTGCCCTGACTTGTAGCTGTTTTTCTAATTAAATCCTTTGCTAATGATAAGACTTTTGCATTCAGTTATTTTTGGTTTTCTGATCCCTTTCAATAGAATTAATGTGCAATTTTTGAAAGGAGGGAGTTTTTGCAGCGGTGTTGTGGTGGCTCAGGGGAAGGGAGCCCTGAGTTCTGGCTGTACCCTTTCATAAATGACTGTACCCTTTCATAAATGACTGTAGGCTATGCAGAAGGTACACTTACAACCCTGAGAAAGGATTTTGTGAGCGTTGTGGGCAGCTGAAAAGCCTGGTAGACATCGGGCATCATGTAGGATCGTGGCAGAGCAATGGCAGGGTGGTTGGCTTTGACAACTAACAACAGTGCAGGGCTTTGACAGGATAAGAACTTACATGTGCTGTCAATCATTCTGCACATGCCACTTGCAATCCATCTCGCTGGCAGAGGACACCCGTCCCCGGTGGCATCTGAAATGCAGCTGCCAATGTCACCGTGCCCAGGACACCGAGGGTGCTGCTGCAAGGGGACAGATGGCCCCGAGGTGAAGGACGAGCTGAAGGACAATTCCCACAGAAGTGGATGAAGGGGAGAGCTGGAGATGGGACAGAGGCCGTGCCGTGGCTGTGGATGTTCTTTCGGCTCAGTGAAGGACAGGAGAGGGTTTGCAGCACTAAGATTGGGACATTTGTAATGGCCTTGAGTCCACCTCAGTGCTCCTGATTGGGCTCTTCTACCCTGCTTTTAGCTTAACTCCAAAGGGATGAATATTTCCTCCTTCTAAACTTAGTGAAATTTTCACTATCTTAAGAAAAGAATAGATATATTTTACTTTTTCTTAAACTGATGAGGCTGCAGCATTAAAGGCTCCGTGTTTTCCTGCGTCCATCTTTGTGTTTTTCTATAAATCAATACAGGAGCAAGAAAAGACTTTATTTTCTTTTTTTTTAAAAAATATCTCCATGCCACTTGTAAAGATTGGCTTTTACAACGTTGCTGTGGCTGATGAGCATTAGTATTGGAGAAACTGCAGGGTTTCTCACTGAAAGAGCTGATGCTTTTGTGATTGAACATTTATCAGGAGTCCCTCTCCATCGATTTTCTGCTGCCTTTTGAAGTGTGAGATTGCACTTTGCTTTTCTCTGTGTTAGTTTAAGTCGGTCAGAGGACTGAAATGATGTTGAGGCAGCAAGGGGAGGTCACACACGGACCCCAGGAACTGCCCAGCCTGGTTTGTGTGTGCAATCAGACTGAAAACAAGGCAGACACGGCGGTCAGAGATGGGCTGGCTGATCCAGTGCCCTCCTGTGTGCCCTCACCTGCACAGATATGGGAAGAAAAGGTCTGGGTGAGCCTGGAATTGCCTGCACGGACAAGGGAAGGAAAGGTCTGGGTGAGCCTGGAATTGCCTGCACAGACAAGGGAAGGAAAGGTCTGGGTGAGCCTGGAATTGCCTGCACAGATAAGGGAAGGAAAGGTCTGGGTGAGCCTGGAATTGCCTGCACTGACAAGGGAAGGAAAGGTCTGGATGAGCCTGGAATTGCCTGCACAGATAAGGGAAGGAAAGGTCTGGGTGAGCCTGGAATCGCCTGCACTGAGGCTGGGAAGGAGCTTTGCTGCTCCGCTCACAAAGCCCCAGTGCCAGTGAGGGATGGAGCGGAGCTGTGCTGCCAAACCTGCTCGAGAGATCTCCTCGGTGTCAGCCTGCTGTGGCTGTGTCCCCTCCAGCTGCAGGGAGCTCTTTCCTTCCTTCATTTGCCCAATTTTCTTGGGTGCAGTCTCGTCTGCAGAGCGAGCTCCGTGCAGGAGCGGTACCAAATCTGGGCTCTGTGTCTGCACCATCTGCCCTGTTCGATTCAAAGGCTGCCCATGGCAGGGAAAGAGGCTGTTTCTGCAGCTCTGCCTATGCTGTGGCTGTATTTCATCTCTTTTTATCTTCTGAGGAGCACACACACCGATATCCAAGTGCCACTGCATTTCTGACAGTCCTTCACCTCTCCGCTGCTGCGGATGCTGTGTTTATCCCATTGGTACTGGGGTACACAGATTATTCTGTGTCTGTGTCTGCTCTGTCCGGCTCTGTTGGCACTAAAACAGCTCTGCCCTGCCCTGGGGCCGTGTCTGAACCCAGCCCGTGTGCTGGTGACAGCTCTGGGTGGCTCTGTGTGTGCTCCTGGGGCTGGCATCAAGGGACACAGGACACACTCCGCACACACGGGGCTCTCAAACAGAGAGAAATCATAGACAGAGCCAGCAATTCACAGGTCAGAGCTGCAAATAAATCCCACATGGTTTAGAACTGCTGGGAAAAAGAAGCCTTTATAGCAATTGGTGTTCTTCTGCCTCTTTTCAAATGTTCTGGTACAAATTTACAGTTCTCTGCTGAGGAGAGAATAAGAGCAGCAGGGTGGCCAGCACATATAAAGCCATGACATTATTTGATATAACTTCAATGTGCTGGAGAAAAATGGGTGTATATAGGCTGCTCCAAACTCCAGTCTCCAGCACATCCTCATAGTATCCTGTTTGTAACTTTACCATCAGCTATGTCAATAGCAGTAGTAATAAACGAGTTGTGTCATTGTTGTGTTGGGTTAAGCACAAGTGTGAATTCATAGCTATGAAAATCTGCTTTTCGATTCTTTCTGCTTTATTTTGAATGCTTAGTGACGTTCCCAGAACCCTACTGCTGCACAGGCAGAGCTCCAAAGAATGATGGGCTCGCCTCCTGGTTTTATTCGGAGTTTTACAAACTGCAATAAAAGAGCACCCAGACAATGCTCTGGGCACTGCAGATGATCTTATTTAAAAAATACACTTGTAAACAAATGGCTTCATCAACCACCTCAGATCAGATCAAATAAAACTTGCTCTATTTGTTCTGTTGCTGAGTTCAGAGCCATCTGTTGCTCTCTATTAACAGATTATTTACATGTATGCAGATCCAAGATGTTCTGGCAACAGGAATTGTCTTTTCTCTGGGAATCCTCTGGAATTTCTCTGGAAATCCTAGTGTTTAGCTGGGCTTTCCACCTCCCAGGTTCTTCCAGTGAAAGGGAAAAAGAGACCCTGTGGTGAGTTAGGAGGACCAAACCCCTTGTTTGCCCTGACTTGTGGGCAGATATTCCAGAGGTTGGGAGCTGTAAGGAACTTTGTTCTGAAAATAGGGTTACCAGAGAGGGAATGATGTGCTGGGCTGGAACAGACTGTGTTAAATCTCTGAATCTCACAATCTGATTTTTGTGTTGTTTATAGAACAGTAGAGTGCAAACATGTATGAAGAACAGCCATATAAGAGTTCATAAGAAGTACAAATTTAAATCAAGCACCAAAAGCTGTATCTGTGAAAGGATTGGACAAAATTTTTCTCCCAATGTAGTAAATCTGAGGATGAGAATTGTCTGCCTTTTTATCTGGTCCCTTCTTTTATATCATAGACTCCTAAGTATCTAATTTAATATTTTTTATGCGATGAGATCTTGTAGTTTCCATATCAAAAATTGTAGTCTATTTTAAAGGAAAAATATATCAATAAACCAGCTCTTAAACTGGGCCCTGAAAATGGTCATGGAAAATCCCAAGGAATATAAATGTCTACTTTTGGCTCAGGATTTCTCTCCAGTTGTGTGATTGGGGAACAGGAACTTCTCAAGGAGTTTCTGGAAAGCCTCTGGAACTGTTTGGCCAGGAAGAGCAGTGCAGATTTTTGATGTCACAGGAAGAGCTGCTGATGGAGCAGAGGTTGGGAATGGGAACCATGGAGTCCCTTTGCTTCTGCTTCCCCAAGGATGGTTTCATCACAGAAAATGGCTCAAATTGGTTCAAATTCAAAATGGTTTAAATTACTTTTAGATTTGGTGGCCCAGAGAGTCACATCCATGACCCCCTGTCCCCAGAAGAAGGGGACAATTGGTCATTTTAGAGTGGACAATCACACAGAGGTACCACGGGCCTGGAGCTCCCTGAGCTGCCAGCAGCCCAAGGCTTTCAACAGTGCCCTTGCTTTTCCTCCTCCTTTTTCTTTTTTTTTTTTTTTTTTTTTTTATTCTAAAGTGTTTGCAAAATGTAGAAAAATGCAGCAGGTCCAGAAAAACTGGAACTGTTTGGTGCAATTATTCAGAGCAACTGCTTAGCACAGACAAACCATGGTAAACCCTCCCGAGCAAGGGCTGCAAATGCAGCAGTTGAGGAGAGAAAAAAAACCTATTTTTTATAATTGTGATTGTCCTTTAGGAAAAACCAGAGCTCAGATATAAGGCTGATTTATGGTAAGCATGGCATGAAGTTTCTTAATGCAAAGTGCAGAGAGCCACAGAGAACAGTTCCATGGAGTGCAGGGAAAGCAGAGGAGGTGAGCAAAGGGAAATACTCCTCCTGGATTAAGTCTGGTGTCTGCAAAATTCAGAATTGTGCCTAATTCACAGCAGAGCTGTCTGTGTTATTGCAGCACATCACATGGCAATGTAGCAGTGTTGAAACAGCTTATAGGAACACCAACAGTGTGATACCATTACTGTGAAATGGCCTAAAATTCTTCAATCACAGCGTTTCCAGCGTTTCTGTCACTTTAGGGTTGGTGGCTTTCCTGTATGTTGTTTATCCCAAAAGGCCTGATATTTGAAAAGCTGCTCCACAAGCAAAATGCAGGAAATTTTTGTTGCTTTTGTGCATGAGTCTTTAGGCCACATGAAAACCTGGTCCTTGCACCTTGAGGTGATCACTCAGTGCCTCCTGCACTTGAGGGACATTGGCAGCTCAGCACAACACTCAGGAGACTCCCATGTCCTACAAACCCAGGATTTCTTGTCTCCTCCTGAACTGCCTCCTGTATCCTCCTCACCCCTGTGCAGTACTGGGGGAGCTGATTATAACCCAGGATTTATTGCAGAAAACTCTGTGTGTGCACTCTATTAAAATAGAGAAAACTCTATTAGGTTCTCCTCAGCAAGGGCAAGTGCTGCTGGCGTTTTGGCTCTCCTTCAAACCAGTCTTGTCAGCAAGAAAAGCCATATGAACTTGGAGATTGAAATCAGTTGCCCCAGGGTACCAGGTCCGGTTTCATTTCAACAATAAAAGAATCTGCTGCCTTTTTAGCAGGCAGGTAGTTATTGCCTAGATGAAGGAAGAGTTGTAATAGTAAATCTAGAATTGCATTCAGATGTGACATCAGCTGATGGGTAAGCACTGCACGTCTTGCCATATCCACCCACTCTTCCTATATGCAGGGAAATCCGAACTGAGGGAACAGTCAGACGCTGGGCTGGCTCCCCCAACTCCACAATTATGTGCCAGTGATCCTGAACTTCCTCTCCATTTGCAGGTTTGCTAGAGGGGCCTGAATCCTAATGCCGTGCTCAGTTCCTTGTGCTGTTTGCATTGACCTACAAAAGCTTGAGCGTGTCTGTGTCTGCAGACAGAGAGGACTCGGGGACACAATAGATGTTTGGAAGTTCCTGGAAAATTGCTTTTATGGAAAGGCTGTCCTTTATAGATGGAGTTGTAGCTGTTTTGCACTGATCTGTAGCTGAAGCCCTCACTGGAGCCGAACATTCAGTTGGGTGATTCCTACTGAAATCTGGATGGAGGCGTTCAGCGGGGCTGCACACCTCTCACTATGGCAGAGTAAGGCAGCTTTTGTGCCCCAGCAAAGGAGGAATCATGGATTATTTACTACCTGAACCTCTTGGAACTGTGTCAGCTATCTCATAACAGGTGTCATGACTCAGAGTTTTATCCATGAGGTTCCTTAATGTTGTCACCACCACCAAATCATTTGCCACAGCGGGGACACAAGAAGTGGCACCCTTCCCCTTAAACAGAGATCCCCAATTAACTTCTTTACCAAGTACACTATTGTTTTACTTCATCTTCTCTTTGAGGCTGTGAAAATGAACCTTTCTGAGTGGCTGCTGGCTGGCTGCTCTGAGAGGGCTGTTTGTGCTGTGTTAATTGCAAACCCAGAGCTGGTTCATGCCCAGCAGGATGGTGGCTCTCAATGGCACGGAGCAGTGGTGGTGGTGGCTGTAATTGCTGCCCTGGACTGTTGATTGAATGGATTGGGGGGGAAAGCCCTGCTGGTTTTTAGCCTAACAGCTCCCCTTGTGAATAACCCCCCACTCATTCTTCCAGCCCAACACAGTGGAATTAATCTCACAACGAGATTTAACCAGCGAGAGATGCATTTGGCACATTGTGGGGAAGGAAACTGCTCTGTGCCATCGAGCCCAGGCTGGGCTGTAGCTGCCAAGGCATGGTTGTAGATGAAGACATCCTGGGTTTCTGTCAGTATGCAGAGTTGAATATCAGGAAAAAATGGAATTTTTGCTTTTTGATTGCCTCCCACCTCCAAAATGTGGCATTGTCTCAGTTTGTGACCAGAATGAAGGCTCAGGGCACAGATCCTGCAGTGGCTGCCATGGAGCACCCCAGGCTGGGGAGAGCTCCCCATTTTCCTGCTGGTTCTGTACAGGAGCACCTTGTTTCCTGGCAGGGGCCAAAACCACAGAGTTTGCAATGTCTGGGCACTGCTGCAGTGGGGAAGGCCGGGCAGGACAGTGAAATCAGGTGCTGTTTCTGGTTTGGGTTGGGGGCAAAAGTGGAAAATGTGAGTTGTTGTAAGTTAAAAACAAAAACCCTGAAAGAAGTCATTTTGACGTAATTAAAATGCTTTATGGTATTGTTTTGACTTCAACTGTTTGAAACTCAACCTTCAGAAAGATGAGAAGTTACCGAAAAAAGAGACGTAAAAATGTAAGTCTGGAAATTACAATGGCACACTTTAATGTGGAAATGTTTTCACTGGGGAAAAAAAAGCTGTCCAAATTCACTAAGGCAATCTTTGATGAAGCAGTTTTATCAACATATCTCCAAGCACTTTCACCATCCATCTCTTATCTATGTGGGTTAATTTTTCTTGATGGAATTGCTTTGTCTTTCTCGTGTCTTCAAATTGATGGCGAGCTGATCCTTCACTCTGCCTCCTCCCTTTTGATCTGATGCTACATTTGTCTCAGTCACAGAAAATGTTGCTCAACAGGATATCAGTGCCTTTGACCTTTTCCTGGGATCCACAGTCCCCAGCAATGCCCCACCACACGTGCCTTCAAGAAGGAGTTTGCAATCTCTGCAGATTGAGCAAGGTAGAACTGGGCTGCTTTAATCTTTGTACAGCTTTAAGCAATCCAAAGATGACATTTCTTCAGTAGCTTGGGTTGGCCTCGCTGTGGTTGGTGAGATCCATTAAATATCAGGTATGTTCGGTAGAAAACCTCTAAAAGGAAAAATAATTTTTTTTTTAAAAAAGTGTTTTTTTCTCTAATGACAGAAGAAAACTCATTTTGCATGCAAATAAAGAAATCAATCGAAAAAAAACAGGTAGCAGAAGAGGAGAAAAATGCCATTATTTTGTTTATTTTTCAGCTAGCTGATTTTCTTTGTCTTTGGGCAAAGAAAATTACTTATAGAGCATATAAAATATTTGTTCTGTTTGCTTAGGGGCTGGGGAAGATGGAAACACCAGCTCCTGCTGCTTTTTGCACCAGGCTCGTGGAAAGAAAAGAAACTTGTAGGAGTCAATTTGACCACCTCAAGTTTGCCAGTAATTTCATGTGATCAAAATGTTTAATTTCTCTGAGCATAATAATAAATATTATAATATTCCCATCTTTATCAAGTGTTTAGGTAAAACTATTGTCTCCTCAGTTGACATTAAACTGCTTTGACACAGAGGATCATCCACTGTGACCCACAGTGCACAGAATTCTGGATTCAGATGTTTAATATCCAACCAGCCTTGGCAATTTTGGAGGAATTTTTCCACAGGTTCTTCAAACTTCTTCTCTTGGTACAGTTTCACCTGGCTGCAGGAAATAATTTAATATAGGACAGGTAAAAGTGCAGGCTGGTAGCACCGTGTAATCTACCTGACAGCTTTTTTTCACTTGCTCATTTATCAACCTAAAAGCTAAAGAAAATGGGGATGCAGCCTGTAAAGCTGTTGAATAATTTCAGTGAGCTTAACCACATGTTTAGCCCGAGGAAGAAAAAGCAGTTAATTTCATATCTAAATTTTTATTTTTTTTTTATCCAAAGCAAAGGACCCTCCTTTTTCCTGAAGGCAATTTCAAGCTGTTATTCAAGAATGAAAATTGATAATTGTTATATCTGTACTCAGTTGATCTTAATTTTAGTGGCGCTCCAGGCTAGCAAATATGAAAATATCATCTTGCTGGCTGATAAACTGGTTAAATGCATCGGTGCAGGATTTTGATGAAGTAGCAATAGTTAATATTTGTTGCTTAGCAAAGAGCAGTTATAATCCTGCCTTTGGAGTAAATCCAAAGAGGGAGGGAGAAAGAAGTCATTCAGCAGCAGCATGAAGTGGTTTTTTATCTATGCAGACGCACACATTGTTAGACAGCACAAAGTGCTCTCGTAGCAAATTGTTTGCTCTCTGTGCTGCTGGGATCAACCTCCTGGAGCACAGGGAGGTTCCAGTGCCTGTGCCCAGAGCTTGTCCTCTTTAAATATTGGTCACAGACCTTCCCAGTGAATGGACTGCTCACCCTCTGTCAGAGGAATGATTACACAGATGTGGGCAGCAGCAAATCTGCTACTTCATGGTGTCCCATCTTACAGCACCATGGTTTGTTTTTTTTCCTAAAAACAAATTATTTTAAAATGAATCAGTACTTTTCTCTTTTTTTTCCCCCAAATGGCCTTTTGATGCTTCTGTCAGAAACTCTGGAAAGAGGTGAGACAATTCTGCCTCATCACAGGGTTAGGAGAATTGGCCACATGGAGGTTGAGAAGGTAGAGTCATATCTCCTGGAATCGAGTCAATGCAGGAGTATTTAACCATGAAAATTATTTCTGCAGTGCTCAGGAGGCAGCACAGCTTTCCCACTGTGTGTGCAACACTAATGCAGTGATAATCTCATTTATTAGAACACAACTTTTTGTAATATCACTTGCATTGGCATTTTACATCAGCTAAAAGCAGGCTGGCTGAAGTTAAAGTCTTCTTCCATTCCATAGGCAATTGGTTTTTTTGGGTGTATACAAGTTTTTGTGGTTTAATAAGAAGGGAGAAAAACCTTAACAACTGAGACCATTTCATCAGCTTGAATGCTGCTGTGATGAAAGAAACCAGATATTATGGATTCATTCTGGGCCATGAAAATATTTATGAAGCATGAATTTATTCAAGGCCTGCAAGTACTTGAAACAGCTGCTGTGCATCTCGCAGCTCTGCATGTAGGTTTTATTTGAATATATATAACACCATTGCTACCAAAGATCCCAATCAGAGGTGAACCTCGTGGTGTTCCCTGGGACAGCAATATCCAGGGAATGACTGCAGGGATATTAATTTGAAACACACTCAGTCCACTCTCCCAGCTCAGCCTGCAGGAGGCAAAAGCAGAAAATGAGGGGCATGTGGAGATAATGGGGGGATAAATGGATGGAGAGGCAGAGCTGCCAGGTCAGGGGAGTGTCACAGTGATGAGGCACGATTGTGCAAGCTCCTGAGAGGAGAATCCCTACCTGGGCAGGTGAGAAGATGGAATGAGGCCCTTGGAGGCAAAGGAACCCAGACTTCTGTCCATGGCTTGGTGATAAAGGGGCAGTGACAGCACAGAGAGCGGGGGCTGAGGCTGCTCACCATCCATCTTCCATCCCATCACTCCATTCCCTGCTCCTCCTCCTTCTCACAGATATTTCATTGCTCTCAGTGCTGCTCTCTGAGCTCACCATTTGAACTGTGACTTTCCATAAAAGCATTAAAGAACCAAGAGGATGAGTGACTTGCCAAAGGCCAAACGAAGCACCTGAGGAGGAGTCAGGCACAGGACCCAGCTCTCCAGGCTCATTTATTAACTGCTTTTGCTGTTTTCCAGCACTTTTCTGTTCCCTGTCAGTCCCTCTATTCTTGTTTGAAGCACGGGGGACTTTATAACCCCGTATTTCTCA
Source organism: Malurus cyaneus samueli (assembly GCA_009741485.1). Taxonomy (NCBI): domain Eukaryota; kingdom Metazoa; phylum Chordata; class Aves; order Passeriformes; family Maluridae; genus Malurus; species Malurus cyaneus. Next base: position 12,675,859 of record CM019231.1, on the reverse strand, counting down.
CAACAGTTTGAAAGCTCCACAAGAGGGAAATGCTCCTGATTGTTTCTGCTCAAAGGTGGGGGCGTTTCTAGACGTGTCACGTCTGAAAAGTGAATGACTTTTGGCACCCAGTCCTCAGTTTTCTGACATGAGGGACACATGCAAGGAATTTCAAATACATGGCTGAAGCCAGACTGTGCCTCTCTAAGCATTCCATACTTTTTTTTTTCTGTGCTGAAGGCCTAAAAAGGGAATTTTCTCTGCCTATCTAGACAGGGGAGCCCCTTTTAGGTATTATCTGCTATACAAATATTGGCCTACCCCTTAAAACCACTTTCTATGAAAGCTGAAGGCAGCCTAAGAAGGAGAACATATCCTTTATATGTGTTGGATAAGGTAAATGATATCAAATAAAATGAAGGATTAGAGCGTGCTTGAGCTTGAAGCGATAGTTATAAAAAGGACAGGAATTATTGTTTACTTACATTTTTGAGCTGGGTGTGTGCAATCAGTTTTGCTGAGGATTTGTGTATCACATCAGTGAATTCAGAGCCTGTGCCAGCTCCTGCAGGGAGCACCACAGCAGCAGCTCTGCCCAGGCCCCTGCCCACCTGCTGCCCCCTTCTCTTTACATTTTTCCCCTGGTGAACACTTCCCCTTTCTCACCATTTCCCCTGGCTGCTTAAGCATGGATCACCAATGGCTTGGTAGCTAAAATCCACACAGAGAAGTTTTCTTCCTTCTTTTTTACCCTCTTTTTCTTTTCTTTTTAATTTTTTTTCTCTGGTTATCACAATATTTCAAACCATAATAGTGCCAAGATATCTCCTAGAAATCGTGTAGACAGAGTTGGGGCACCTTCAACAAAAAAATAAAATACACCTTGTAGTGATTTATGGTCCATCATATTTTATATTCCACATTGCTGATGGACACCATGACAGAGTCAAAATCAGTCTGAGTAATATAATAAAAAAATTAAGGAAGTAAAAGAATTCAGAGGGGGTTGGAGATGAATCAATATAATTATACTTCACATAAAAAAAAATGAGGAATTGTGCATCAAAGTCGAAGCATTAGAAGAGCAATGAACAGAGATATTACAGTTGGAAATGCATATGTATGTACAACTGTTTAACCACAGCTATGTGAGAATTTCTATAAAGAGTTTAAACAAACAGAAAAGATTTCAGTCCACACACTCTGCTCTGAAGTGAGCTGGCCCAGCAATGGGATTGTTCTCCTGCAATCAATCAATCAATCAATCAATCAATCAAACCCTCACAAAGCATTTTTAATGGCCAATAAAGAGGAATAACTCCTTATTGGACTCTGTTTTCCTCTGTTTCATCAATGGAACCAGCGAGTGCCTTTGGCTTTCCAAACCCTTTGTGTGATGGTTGGAAAGTTGAGGTGAGCTGCTGACGTAGCAGGGATTACATTCAGGTTTCCATAGAGAATTCAGACCTCAGTGCTTTGTTTTTCAGAGTCCTTTTGAACTCCTGCAGCAGCTGTGAGGCAGAGGTTGGGCTGGAATTGGGATTTAGGGTCTGTTTGGGGTGTGGGCAGGGGTACAGGGGAGCTGGGATGGACAGTGGTGATCCTTGGGGATCACCATTGGGATTGCTGGGTCTGGGATTGCTTGCTGGGAGCTAAAGTGGGGCAGTCTGAATGCACAGAGGCTGACTGGTGATTATAAAAAAGAGCTGAGGCTTTCTGAGACATCACAATGTGAAAAAAAACCATCCAGAAATAATTCTCCACCTCCTTTCAGCTTTGAGCCTTAAAAGCAGAGTTTGCTTTAGAAATGCTGAAGTTTTGAACAGCATCAGCAGCAAATCTGCACCAGCACAGCTGCAGCAATGACCAACAGCCTCAGCAGAGTTTCCTTCCAGGGTAAAACAGGGAGAAAGATGGGTTTGGCTCCTGGAGGAGGGAAGATGGGGCTGAGCCGTGACCAAACATGGGATGTGTGTCCCAAGAACTGTGTGGGGAGGTTTTGCAGTGCAGGACAGCCAAGCATGGCTGGAGAAGGGACACAGGGCTTCTTTTGAATCCAGAATTTTTCACTGGAGAGGTGCAACTGTCCTTGATCCGGGTGGCCTTGCCTTGAACTGATCTTTCCAGAAAAGTCAAGTATGTGGAGGGCTTTTCTCCATGACCTTTGTAGCTGCCTCAGCCCTCCTGTCCTGCACTCAGGGATGTGAGGAGGCTGCAGGAAGAGCAGAATTCCCTGGAGTATTTGGTGGTAGGAGTTTGGCTCCTTTAGAGGAGCAACAGCATAGAAATTCAAAAGTAAAAGCTCATTTAGGGCATTTCTTTTGCTTTCACACCTAGTGCTCCTCCTCTTAACCAGATGAAAATTTACCAAGCATTATGCAGTGGGGTTGATGCACAGAAAAGTTCTTTCAGAATGAAAAATCTGTTTGCTGGTGGGGAAAGGGTAACATAGCAACTCATGTGTACTTTGGTGAAAAAGCAATGCATAAAAGGTGACTTTCTTTATGCTTCCCTGGGTGATTCAGGCTGGCTGGGTGTGGCAGCCAGGGAAATTTGATCCACCAACTATTTACATAAACCAAAAACTGTTTGTCTAAGCACCAGGAGACAAGGGCTAAGCTGGATGGAGAGCTACAAAGAATTCTTTTTGCAGAATGATCCCTATTTGCCATCCAAAGGGGCAGGCAGATGCTTATATAGTAGGATATAAACTTTTCTCTAACAACATGGTCAAGGTTTTTATCCACTACCCTCTTGAGAGCTGAGTGTTTGGATGGAGAGAGAATGGTGGAGAAATGCCTTCCAAAACTCTCTTGAAACCTTCAAAAATAGAGAGTCCAAATACACTACAAAGCTAAAAAAAAAATTGTTGCAAAAAATAATTTCCACTTTGCACAGTGTTTACGAGAGCCACTGCAGAAATTTCATAATCACATAATGAACCATTCTGCCTGTCAAGTGGCTCTAGTTCCAGCTAATACCAACCACGTAAAGCTCTAATATACAAATGAACTGGCAGAAAGGAGTTCAGAATTTAACATTAGGTGCTGATTTCACTGTTGATAAATTGCTTTGATCCCTTGAGTCATGCCTTGTTGTCCTTCCAAATGAATGCAAGCACCTTCTCCCCAAAGTGAGTCACCCCTGCGGATGGGGGCCAGCCTGACCTCGCTGCTGCCCATGGAGCACTCAGGTGCTTTAAAACCCACATCTCTTTATCCCCATGGTATTATTGTGAGGTCAAGAAATTCTGCTCTTTCCGTTTCACAGCAATGGGGCTGAGGTGTGAACTCCTGAAATGTGTTGAAGCAGCAAAGACTCGAAATTAGTGGGAGCTGCAACACCTGACAGCTCACTCTATTTTTCTATGGGAGATAGATGATTTCCCCAAGATAACTCAGGAAAAATGGGGCAAAGAGCAGAGTTATTCCAGCTCTGTGTTCTGGGCAGCGACTTTTCTTGCTTTGATGGAGTGACATTTTCTGTTATCCTTTGTTATCCTAAAAATCTAATGAGAATGCATTTATGCTATGGACTTTATGCTTTCTGCATGTGAATTCAGTGCGTTTGAAGAAGCCAAAGTCCCTGAAACAGGAAAAAGTAAAGCACAGTTGTGCAAATTTTGGATATTCACCTTGCATTGGAGCATCAGAGCTCTCCTGCCTCGCTGTCCTTGGCATGTGCGGTTCTGGGTGTGTGGAAAAGGCAAAGGATGACTCTTCACACAGCAAAGCTGGGGTTATTTTTATCAAGGGAGGATCCCCTTCTGCAAGAGCAGTGAAATGTGCACTTCAGGCCTTCTGCTGGGACTGTGACCATGGATCTTGGGCTAAACCATGGAACTGTTCACATCTTGGTTGGTGTTTGCCCTGCAGAGGCACAGCCAATCTGAAAGCATAGCTTTCCTGGGAGACACTTCCACTGCCATTAATGCTTTATGATGCTCAAATTAATAAATCAAATACTTTAAAGGCACAGCCAGGTGACAGAGCAGAGATCCAGATGCAAGAGGGCTGATTTGAAAGGCCTCATGTGTTCCATACAGCTGTTCATGCCTTCCCACAGGTGAGTCTGGGAAAGGATATAGCACATTTTCCCCAGGACAGCTCCGTGCATTTTCTATTCCTGATCAAGATCTATTCATTGGGCAAGTGCTGTTTAATCAAGCAGCAGGAAAAGGGTGTGTGCTGTCTTCAGAAGTACAAAGAAATCTCATTCAAAGACAGTCCCGTTCTTAAAAGGCTGGTGTTTAAATTAGACCTGCCCAGACAGGTCTGGCATGTTTAGTGTGACCCCCTTTTACTGTGGATGTTCCGGTTATAACCATCTCACTGCTTCCAGTTAAAATAAAAACACAACTGCCATGGAAAGCGTGGAGCAAACCAAGCTCCCAACATTTGCCAGCTCGTGTTGTGTGAGCAGAATTTCACGACAAACTGCTGCCACTGAAAAGCAGCTACCAGCAAAAATTTTAGAAGGGTGCATAGAAGAGGAAATTCAGTAGAGAAATTTGGAAGATTGTGTGCAAACTAGCAAGGGCAGCAGGGGAGATAGGACATGTCTTTTTGGGTTATTCCAGTGTTTGGTTTTCTTTGGTTTTGATACCATTTGGACCTAAAGGTATTGAAGGCTCTGTCACAGTTTTTGCTCCCACAAACCAAGCAGGGTATGTCCTTCTCAGCTGCATCAGCAGGGGAAGCTGCTGCATATCACCTTTGAATTATGTTCTTGGCTATTTTTCCTCTCCTTGGTCTTTCAGCCCTACTAATCCCATATTATCTATGATGGCAGTGAGTCTTAGAGGTCACCAAGGCTTATTTTTGTTACCTTGCCATGATATGTTATAGCTTTATTAAAAAATGATAATGTGCTGTGAAATGTGCAGATTTTCTGGTATGAGGGAGACCTCCCTGGCCTCTCCTGGAGTCCATACACTCAGGATTTTCTCTGTGCAGTCCCTTGGTGTGTTCCAGCCTGCCTGCTTCTCCTTCAGAGGTGTCAGACGCTCAGCCCAGCTCCGTGAGTCACGGATGGAGAATGAATGATCCATCTGCAAACTGGGGAGAGAGAGACTCCCCAGGAACCACTCCCAGGCTGTGCAGCTCGTGGGGATCAGTGCTGGACCTGATTTCACCTCCTGCTCACTGCTGCCCTTCAGCCCTGTGGTGCTGAGGTGTCTGCAGAGAGGAGGGAGATTTTGGAGGTTTGGGTACCCCCGGGCAGCCCTGCAGAGCTCAGGATTCCCTTTCTCTTCCTTAGTCTGAAGTCCAGGAAGATTTATAAACAAAATCACCTTATCCTGCTTGCCCAGCACAGGAGGGAAGGTGATTTTTCTTTTGCTTGATGTGATATGGAGCACAGCAGAAATACAGGTATCAGCCTGAAACTGTGCTTTCCTTCCAGAGTTATCTCCTCACAAACAGCTCGGGCCGTTTTCCAGAATTCCTTACAAATAATTTTCAGTCTGGACACAAATAGGCAACAAATAGATGAGTTATTGCAGGAAGGAGAATTCATGAACGCTCCCAAATAGCAATCTCACAGTCAGGAAAGAGCAGGTGCTGCTTTATTGGTCAAGAAATGAGGGAGGTTTGGCACATCTGCCGTGGGGGATGAACGTTGGTGAGATAAAAAAGATGACAAAGGTTCAACCATCACCCTTTCCTCTGGATAAAATGGAAACACAATCCTGTGCGTGTGAGGATGAAATCCCAATTTATCCAAAATGATCTGCCATCACATTCAGAGATTTCAGATCTACTGCAAAGCAGGGGAGGTCAAAGATTCCTCTTCCCTTACTTACGTGAACTCGGTGTTGAAATCTTTTGTCGAGTGTAGAAATTGCTGCCTGGTGGTTAGATTTTTCCAGATTGCATCTGCAATTTCTAAACCCCCACTGCATTGTTGGGGAAGATCTTTGTCATCATTGGCTCCTTTGTGCCAATTTCTGCCAGCTTTGGGAGGCAGAAAGGAGGTGGGAGGTCTGTGGGATCCCGGAGAGCTGCAGCTCTCTGGAGCCGGGCTGCTTTCAGCAGAAGGGCCCAAAGGAGCCATTTAGGAGGAATTGCTTAGTCTGTAGTAATTAGAAGATTTACCACTATAACTCTTTCCTCATAACCCTCTTTAAAAGCTGGATTTGAAGTAGATCAGGTTTGAGACAAGGCCATTTCTGTGACTGCTGCAGCTTTCTTAAAATTGTGTGTGGTACTTGGTGAGTGTAAAAATGTGTAAAAATCACCCTCTCTTTGACATCCTCAGGCAGCAAAAGCTTCTATTGCAGATGTGAATTTGCACACAGGACCCCTCTGTGGGCTTTATTTAAAACCAGATTTGACAAAATTTGATGCACAGTAGTATTTCTTCACCCAAGTTGAGTTCAGTGCAGCGGTCCCACAGTTTCCCTCAATCACATCAAATTCCCCTGAAGGCAGCAGTGACACTGCTCAGAGATCAAACCCGAGCCTAAGAACTAAGTCACACCTTGGTAAAATTCCTTTATTCTCGCTTTGCTTTTTCAAATCTTACATTTTCTTTTATTTGTCCATCTTTTATATTTTCTAAAACATGTACAGAGATCGCAGTTTTTCCACACCGCAGCTGGGGCGGGGATGTTTGCTAAGCACGAGTCCCAGGTGCTAAAAATGCTGGAATACTTTCTTGTTCCAACATCTGAGGCTGCTGTGCAGCTGTCAGAGGTGCAGTTTATGAGGCTTCCAAGGAAAAGCTCTTGTCAGAGTGGGAAAAGACCCAAAGTACCTGCCTAGGGAATCTCAGAAATTGCATAAATGCATCCAAATGTTACCTTGAGACTGCGAGGCTCGCTAAGCATGAAAGAATTACTTAACATCATGGAACAGCTAGCTGATTCTGTTTTGCCTAAAAATGCGCGAGGGATGTTTCTGATGCTAAGGCTTGTTCGTTTCTGAGGGAGCTGCAGAACAGAAACATTTACAAGTATGAGTAATGGGAAACAGAGAATTTCTGCACAATGCAGACGGTCCTTTCATGTTACATCATTCAAAGCAGGGTATTCACATGGGGATATATTCAGGCAAAGCTCCGCAGCCAGAAGACCAGGCTCCTCTGCTTGGCTGTGCTTTGAATGTAGGAAACTTTTTGGTTAAGATTTGTGGGTATCTTTCACACAATGCATCAAAGAGAGCTGAAAAGTTGAGGATAATCATTCCCACACACGGATCTACGTGCGCTGCAGTGCGAGCCCTTCTGGGTTTGCTGCACTTCAAACGTTATCCCTGCATTTGCTCTCGGAGGTCCCCAGCAGTGCAGACAGTTCAAGAGACACTGCTGAAATTACTGAGATACCAATCCAGGGAAAAGCTGTCATATTTAAAAAATTGAAGAAATAAATGTAGTACAGAAGTGTGTTAAGGACTACATTTATTTCCTAGAGATAAATTTCTTCATAAGGCAGAAGGCAAAATTTGCTGTTAGAATGCACATTCCAAAGGAAGGGGAATCAATGGGAATAGGCAGCTTTGCTGTCGGGTGTTGGACAGATCATGAAGAACAGCAGTTCAGACTTTACAGAATGATAGATGCTGTCGTGGAGGTGAAGGGAAGAAAAATTTGCCAATTTCATGGTTTCATGGGTTTGTTTTTTTTGTTAGTTTTTGGTTTTTTGTTTACAACTGTGTGCTGTTTCCAATAAGGTGCCGAGTTCTGAAATATTAACAACCCTTTGGATTCCACAGTGAGATCCTCAACACCTGAGAGTCAGGAACTGGAGATTTCAGAAACCACGTGGCACCGTGTGAATATCCAAAGCTCTGGTGGCATGGATGGGTGTGTAAATGTCCGTGAGGATGGTGGTCAGTGTTTACACCCTGAGCCCCAGCCCCGAGTGCGGGGTGAACGTGACACAGCCCCGTGCCTCCCTCTGCCCCGGCTGCTGGAAGGGTGAATCCATCCTGACAGGCAACAATCCTCACATTCCTGTCTGACCTGAAGCCAGGCTGAATTTAATGAGGAAAACTCAGAGCTGGGCCAGGCCAGGTGCTGGGCAGAGCACAGGAAGGACAATGGGGTGTGCTTGGAGAAAATCCCGTCTTTGTCCTCTTCCCCTTGGAGAGTGGAAGATTCTCCATTCTCTCCTCTCAGTGAGAGAGGATTTTTGGTGGCTGTTCAGAGACAGACTGACCCACCAGACCCTCTGAGAGTCCTGGCCAGGCTGAGCCAGAGCCCCCCCATGGGTGCTGAGCGAGGAGCCAGCCATGCAACCAGATGCCACTGCTGGCAGCGCTGAGGAGAACACGCATCCAGACTCTTGGCACTTGGCTCTTGCATCTGCCAGGCTTTTCCCCCATAAATGGCCCCATGTGCCTCTCCAGAGAGGGGCTGTGCTCAGGGGAAGGGGCCAAGAGGAGTGAGTTCCATTGGGAATGAGCTTGTGCACGCTGAGGAACAGGAGATTTCCCGATGTGTCCCAAGCTGCCCTTGCTCACCGGGCATCCTTTCCAACCCCGCTGCAATTCAGGGGCTCCTGGCCTGGCACTCCTTTTGGTTGAGTTTTTAAAAGCATAATTGTTTGTAGAAATGCAGCAGTGATCTGATTTTGCTGACACCTGGGCCCCAGCCTTGTGCAGTGCTGTGGCCATCTGGGGTGGGCAGCTCTCGGTGCCAGCGCCGGCTGACCTCGCTGCCCAGCCCGGGACGGGGCTCAGAGCTCTGCCAAGCTGCTTGGCACTCTGCTCCTTCACAAAAAAAAGGCATTTTTTTGGTTTTTTTTTTGAGGTGGAGATCTTTGTCAGAGCAAGGGAAAAATATAAACTCGAACAGCACACACCTAATCCTGTTTGTAGCATTGCCAGCAGTGAATTTCACACATTTAGCTGTGAACAAACACTCCTTTGCAATGCCATGAGTTACCCATATTTTGAGCTCTTAATGTGACCTTAATGTGATCAGGATTTTGCCTGTTTTATTTTGGATTTTGTGTGCTGGCCCAAAGCTGCACCACCACGTTATCTTTGGCCAGGATTGATGCCTGCCCTGAGCATTTCAAATGGTTGCCCAGGGTTTCAAGGATCAGTCTGGTTCAGAGCAGCCTGGGATAGGGGAAGGTGTCCCTGAATCATCTTGAAAATCCCCTCTGCTCTGACCCAAACCATTCTATGCTTCTATGACTCCCAGTAGTTCATTTTCAGATGTCCAAGCACACCTCAGGGCATCATGAATTGCTTCCTTGTACCCCTTCTTGGCAAAAGATTTATGGTTAAAGATACGTGGGACATAAGACTGGTTTTGCTGAAAACTTACTGAAGAAATGGGATGCCAAAACTTTAACAAAGGCTTTTTTTCCTTCCCCCATCTGTTTAATCAGGTGTCTTGGTATGGAAGGTGTTTTAACAAAAGGTTGTGCAGATGGTAGGGGAGACATTCAACTGTTTTGAGTAAAAATCATTTCCTCTCTCAAAGAGGGAGCGCTTTCACAGATCTCATTAGTTCAACTGTTGTAACTTCCAGGAGTTGCCAGAGGGTACAAAACTACCGGATTCGGTGGCACAAATTTATAAAGCAAGAAAAAAAAATCAGCAAAAGAAAAAAGCAAGAAAATAACAAGAAAATAACAAGAAAATAACAAGAAAATAACGAGAAAATAACAAGAAAATAACAAGAAGATAACAAGAAAATAACGTGAAAATAACGCTCAGAGAGCTCTGATTTTGGAGCACACATCCTAGGGAATCCCATGCTCATTTGTTCTATATTATGCATCATTTATTTGCCACTCCTTGTGAACTCCAAAGTGGACTCTGCTGTTCAGGCTGGGTGTTAATTATTAATTGTCAATTTAATTGTGCTGCCCCACAGAGCTGGGGGCTCTGCCCATCACACCTGGCTGTTTTCCTGCAGTGGGACCAACTCTGTGCTGGTTCTGTGCGAGCAGAAAGGCAGCTGGAGGAGCCTGTGTGTGCCTTCCTGCAGACTGGAAGGTCTGTCTGATTCCTCTGAGTCACAGTTTTGTTTTGCCATATTCAGATGACACCTCCTCCTCTCGGTGAAAACACGCTGCAATAGCCTGGCAGCAGAACCAGACAACAAAAGAGCTGCTGATGGCTGACAGCTCTGACAGGTGCGTTTTAAACCGGAGTCACTTTTGTCATCGTGCACAGAAAGGAGCGTTGACGCTGGAAAAATAAGTAGATTTTTGAAATGTAATTTTGTAACCCTGCCAGACGTGGTTTCGTTAAGAACTCCAAACATTGCGATCTTCCAAGCAGGGTTTTTCACATGCAGATTTGTTTGTTTTGTGAGGGCACTTAAATGTTTCGTTCTTGAGCAGAGTGAGCAGAGGATTTGCCGTGGCTGCTGGGGGAAGATTTGCTCGTTGTGGTCTGAGGATGACTCTGGGGTTCCTCAGCGCTCTGAGCACGCTTCTGTTCCAGCTCTGTAATTTTTCATCACAAATTGCCTTGACTGGTCCAATGGTTTTTGTCATTGTACAGGTCACTAACGTTCAGTCATAATCTGAAGCAGAATTCTCGTGTTAGCCTTTTGCAGACTTTGGGTTCATGTTTGGTGCTGTGGGAGGAAAACAGGAACCCAAGGCCCTGCTAAAAGCAAATCCTTGGATGCCAGTTGCTTTGTTTATTTTCCTTATGCTGTAATTTCTCTGCATAAAGTTGATCACATGAGAGAAATTAAGAAATTCTAAGCGATAAGGACTTTTATTTTAGCTGTAATCTACATTCAGCTGTCTGGAAGGATCTGTTTTCAGAGGAAAACTTACAGGAATTTTAAAATCATAAGGCAGCTTGACTTGAGACTCAGATGAACCCATGAGGGACCATCTTTAGACAAACGTGGTGAAACAAGTGGAAGAAAAGAGATTTAGTGTGTTTCTGGTATAATTCTGAAATACTGGGTGAATTCACAGCAAGCACTGACCACAGAAGGGTCTGTCCTGAATTCCTCATGTGCTGAGAAAACATTAAAACATTTTTGGTGGAAAAAGCATGATGTTAATATGATAATGGTTTGATAGATTGATAATGGGCGTTCTTCTCACAATCAGACATCCAAGTCTTAGGATCTATAAACTGAGGTCTTCAAAAGACACTAAAATTTCTGATATTGATAGCTTTCAGTTAAGAGGGTAAATCAACAGCCTTCTGCAACTTTGGTTGTCATTTTAGGGTGATCATTTCAAGCACACTCCCCTCTTCCTTGGAAGATCCAGCCCTCCCTTTCTGGGTGTGAAATGGTAGGATTTTACATGTATAAAATTAATTAATTATTTTTACCCCTAAGTGTGAATATCTTCTGAGCATGCAAACTAGCGAGCTAAATTAAGGTAGGGACCATAGCATTTTTGTTTGGAAAATTACATCTAGTTCTTTATGGCATTGGCTCCATGTTTAAAGAAGTCTCAGTGTATATTTTTACATGCACAATTCACAGCTGCAGACAGGCCTAACTGGCGTTTGGGCTTGACTTTCTTCTTGAAAAAAATCTGACTCTCAAATGCATTCTTTTCTTGTGAAGCTTAGGAATATTGATTTAATTTTATTTTTTTTTCCCTGATGACTTACGTGTCAGACCACCCTTCATTTCCAGCCCTGAAATGAAATGACAGTCTGTGGATGGCTGTGGAATAAGCCATGTCTTGGTCGTGGCCCAGCACAGATTTCAGGCGCAGCACTTCTGCCTCCCTTGCCAGCCTCTGAGGCTAAAAGTCTGCCTCTGTCCCAGTATCTCATCTGCTTTCTCACTTGGACTCGGGAAAAAGGTCAGGCCTTGACTTTACAGGTCAGTGCAACGAGTGGCAACAAACCACACTGAAATGGGCAGAGAAAAAAGCCCTGAATTTGTGTGTTGGGGTCAAACGCAGGCAGGACACGAGGTCTGTCCTCTGCTCCTCCTGCACAGGGTGAGTTTCTCTCCCTGGTGTCTGCACTGAGAGGTGCTGGAGGCATTTTGCTCCCTGTCCTTGGGCACAGATGATTTTCTGCCCAATTCCCAGTGACTTTTCCAGCCATCCATTGCCTGAGAGCAGCCGTGTCCCCGTGACAAAGAGGGATTTGGGAACACACAACTTTCTCCTGTCTAATGAAGTGCTGTGTTATTTTAAGATCTAGACATCATTTCATGGTTTGCTTTATGAACGTTCTGTGTCATTGTTTTATCTTTATTTCCATTTGCTTAAAATTCTCCTACCTGGAGCTCTGAACACACATGTACATGGATATATGTTAAATATACATATTAAATATATATATACACATACTATGTCAACATACAAAACTCTTCTTTCTGTATTTCAAACTCTGCCAAAAAAAGCAGCTTCAAACTGAACACAGACAAATTCTTCATCTGAGCCCAGAAGCGACTGCAGACTCTGTGATTACACCACAGGAAAATGAGGCACAGCTTGGCTGAAGACGTGCTGAAGGTCCTAAACAAGTCTGGCAGTGCTGAGAATCCCATGGAGGTGTTTTGCTGCTCGGTACATTCATGTGACAAACTGTTGGCTCTGTGCTTTAAGCCGAGGAAAGGCTTTACAAACAAACAAGAAACGCTGAGGGAGCAAACCCAACATTTTCAAGAGTGCTATGCAAAGGTGTAGCACCAAAAAAAAAAATCAGTCTGAGAAAAAGGATTTGGTGTTTCTGATATTTCTCTGGGGAGAAGTTCAGACACCTTTGGTATTTCCTTCCAAATCAGGTTTATCATCTGATTAACATGGAATTAAACAGAGAAAAATATCAGATAAGTGGGGAAAAGATCAAATGTTGCCTGAGATGTAAGGAAATGGCTACGGTGGGGCAGAGCATTGCCATGTTCTTCCAGTTTAAATGTGTCCCAAAAATAAAAAGAGAGGGCAGCAGGTGTGCAAAGCCCCCTGTGATGATTGTCCCATCCTGTGGGGCAGCTGATGGGGACTCAGCTCTTTGCTGCTCTCCAGCTCTGGTTTTAGAGGATAAACACATCTGGGATTTAGCAGGAGCAGTGAATTCCCATCCTCTGCCACGGCGTGTAGCTCCTTGCTCTGGGTTGGTTCCTGTGAGTAGGGAATGGGGTCAATGCCCCTGTCCTGTCCTTTTGGGTCTGAGAACCCACAGCAGGGGATGGAGGGGACACTCAAAAAACCTAAGTTACTCCCTAAAATACTACAAAAAAAAAAAAAAAATAGTTCTCTGTCGTTCTTGATCTGTTGGTGATGCACCTGAGTTCTCAGCACAATTTCACACTGGGCTGCTGTTCCAAGGAGATCTTTGTGATGTCACTGTAAAGAGAACTTAAATGGTAAGAGAATGTAAAGAGAATTAATTAAATGTGAAAAGAATTTATATGGTCTGACCCCTAAGAAAGCTGCACCTTTCCCCAAATGCTGGCTGTAGGGATGTTAAAAGATGCTTTCACAGCAAAAGTAAAATAGGATTGTGCTGCCTGTTACAGGTAAAAAAAACCCCACAATCCTCTTTGTAATTAATCCTAGACCAGTGGGAAAATGAGTTTACAGGAGGATTTCCCCTACAATAATAAGAACTTGAGGAAGGGGAATTCTCTTCATGCCTCAATGAAAGTGGGGAAGTGAAGGATGCCAGGAGTTACATTTGTCACGTTATTGTTGAGCCAATTCCAACCCCACCACGGTCAGATACCAAAAACCTGAATTATCTTCACTTCCTGGGAGTTAATTTCTATTTTGGTGGAGTTCAAGGAGGACTTGCAGGACAAGCAAAGCAGCTCTCTATGAAACTTATGAAAACTGAGGCTTGTGATGTATTTTGTAACATCCACACGCTGGATCCAGATCTCAGCTATCCCATTAATTCTGAATTTTTGCAATGAAGGCAGCCTGCAGTGACCTGCTGGTGACTGCACAGGGGCAAGATGTTCCAGGAATTACTTAAGCTGCAGATGAAGTTTGAAAAAAGAATTGGATGCTTAACCAGGCCTTTTTCTTAGTCAAGTGTCTAAATATGAAATTTTAAAGAAATCAAAAATTTGCATGAACATAAATTTGGTATACTTATCCTCCAAAATAAGGGAAGGACTAGTGAATGCTGAAGCATTCTCTTTTTGAAATTAAAGTTCTTGGTTTTCATTCCAGAATAACAGTTTTCTTTGTTAAATAATTGCCATAATTCAAAGAAATATTCCCTTTTGAGTAAAAAAGAATGTTTCTCTTTGAATCAATTATAAAGCCTGTGTGTGTACAAATTTTCCTTTCACTAAGCAAAAATTGCAATAATTAGAGAGCTTTTTCGAGAGGCTGTGATTCACATATAACACAAGGTCTTGCAATGTTTTATCTTTTTGCATACATTTATTCTTGCTGTTTAGATTTTACTAACAGGCAAATAAACACATTTTCTGGGAAAAGAGAAAATTGCCTATGAGAAAACAATGAGTTTTCTTTCTTTCTTGTATCCATTGGGCAAATATGCAGATTTTCTTCTACCTCTTTGCTTTGTTGCCCCAAATATCTACAGAATGTGTAAAGCTTAGGATATTTTTTCCTCTTATGCAAATTACATGTGAGGCACATAATTACCTGTTACAGTAATTGCTTGGTTCCTACACAGAGGTAGCAACTCTATGCAAATAAAGCACACAAATACCTGAATATTTTGGTATTTGTTTCATGTGCATGAAAATATGCGTCACAGTTTCTGTGTAAAGATGATCATCTCATTTCTAGTGAAATGCAAACGAGTTCTGAGCAGCATATCTCGAGATCTAAATTCAATTAGACTCGTGTAACGATCTGTCAAGAGGCTATTACCTGTGAGGTTTTCTAGATATCAAAACCTTTCTATCTTGTATCAAACACTGGGACAAACTAATTGTGAATTAGGAGTATTAAGTGCAGTCTGCCTCAGGATCGTGAGATTTCCTCTCAAGGATGCTCCCACAGATCTCACAATAGGAGAGGATATTCACCATCCTACCAGTGAGGATTAGACAAGGACAGGCTTAAAATTCACCTTTGGCAAAAAAATCAGGGCTTGAATTGAGTTCTCTTCATCTGAGTTGTTCCAAGTGCTCTGTAATGAAAATGTGCCTTTTGCTGTATTTCTGGAACAATGAAAATGTGCCTTTTGCTATATTTCTGGAACAGCCTCCCTAAACTTTCTCACCCCTTCCCCACCAGACAGCTGCAAATTTTCATGTACTTTATGGTGTTTGGTCCAGATTCAATAAAACAGAGACCTGGGCCCGATTGGTGCAGTTGGAAGTGGTGGATGCTTGGGATTGTTCCCTTTTCCCTGAAAACACTGAAATCTCCCCAGTGTGGCTCCAGTTTGGAGGGATTACATGTGGCTGATTCAGTTTGGGTTGTTTTCTCTTTTCAACACCACTAAACACAAATTAGTTGCTCTTCTCTGGCCGTTAATGAATAGATTCCATCAGTGAGCAGTCACTTACAGGATGATTATTTTTCTCTTCCACCTCGTGTCCTTGGCTCTTTGCATTTATGATTTCCTTTTGTCCCCAAGGTGATGCAGACAGCCCAGATCCCACTCACCTCTCCTCACTTTTCTGGTGCTTTTGATGTGATCAGCTAGCTCCTACTTCCTAAAATCTTTTTACTGGGAGATTAGGAAGAAATTCTGCCTTGTGAAGATGGTGAGGTCCATAGCTTCTGGATCCCTGGAAGAATATTTTGTCTTTTATGAAATCTCATAGAATGGAATACGAAATACTATTTCATTCCTCTAGACCAAAGTTATTCCAGTTTTTTAATATTTTCTTAATAATTTCCTAAGTAAAAATAGTAAAATCCATAGGAAAAAAAGAAATGATGGAATTGGTTTTATTCTTTCAATGCTTTATCCTTTGAAGGGATTGGTATTGAACATGCAAATGAAAAGAGAGTAAGAAGCCTTTCGCAAAGATAATATCTTTTACAAAAAGATGGAAAAAATCCTTTCATTTAGATGAAAAGATAAATAGGTTTTTAGATGCAGTAAATTCTGTGCTTTCAGCCATTCATTTCATTGGAGAGCTGAATTGTGGCAAGCTGGCCCAACACGTCCTGGGATTTCATGGAAATGATGCAGAGCAGGGGCAACGCAGGTGAAGGAGGAGTTCCTTGCGAGCTCCCAGTGCAAACTGGTTGGACTGGAGGCAGAGATGCCTTTAAAAAACCCGGTTTCTGGGAGGACCAGTCCCTAAAGCACCTGTTCTCAGCAGAGCCTTTGAAGGGAGCTTTGCAATGTGGGAGCACAATCTCAGTCCTGCTCAAAGTGCAGGTTAAACCCGGCCCCGAGATGGGCTGAGTGGTGGCAGCCTTGAAAAGAAACGATTTAGAAACACAAACTGTAGCTAAATTTTGCAGGGAGCTGGATCTGCAGACATCAATGGCACGATTAGAAACACCGTGGGGAGTGCATGCATAAAGCTTCCTTTAATTCTGGGCTTTTCAAGCATTTAATAGCTTGACAGCAACATTTTAATAACAGCCCACTAGGCCCAGTTTTGGCATTCACCACACACGGAAACAGCTCCTGGAACTTGTCCATGGAACAGCGAATTCCGTTTCTGCAGGCTAGAGCTCATGTGGAGATAGAGGCGAGATAGAGCACTTGGAATTCAGGACATTTTGCCATGGCTGGCTGCTTGGGAACGTTCCATGCTCCCCTCCCAAATCCTCGCCACCCCTCGGTAGGGGGCTGTGCTCTGTGGGTTTTTCAGGGCAGGTTTTCACCCTGAGATAACTTCCCCCAACAGGGCAGAGCTGGAGGAAGTTGTCTTGCAGCAATGAATTTTTTTGGTTCTGGAATTTCGTGGCGTGCTCCAAGCCCCCTGTCAGTAACATGGCCATGCTGGAGACCCTTTGAAAGAACTCCTGAATACCAGGGCTCCTGTCAGTATTTACTGCTTTGAAAAAAAAGGAAAAGGCTTGACCCTTCTGAACCTTGGTTTTAACCTTAAGAACGGAAAGTGCTTTAAGAAGAAAAAAAAATAAAAGGCATTTTTAACTCAATTGAGTTTCAAAGGACTCAAAAAATCGTATTTCTTGATAATACCTTATCTTTGATTCTCTCTTCAATTGCATCTTGTACAGTGCTTGTAGCTCTGAAAGAAAAATGTAAATATGCTTAAAGTTATTCAAACTGGTGCTGATTACTGCAGGAACAGTATGTACCAATAAATGCTTTATCCAAGGAAAGTGAAAATTAGGAATGTTCAGAAAATGTAAATGGAACTGCTACTTAGGCTCTTGCATGCAAGAAAACTTCAGTCTTCCAAAGAAGTGCACATGTAGGCTTAAACCAAAACAATTATTTCTATAGTGCTTTTCTACTTTAGTTCTTTGCTTTCTCTTTGTGGGTTATTGCTTATCTCAAAAGAGGAAACCGTGTTTAAAAACATGTATTTCTGTTGAAAGAAATTTCCAATTTTTTGCTTTTATAAATTCAAAATCTCCACCAAGTTTGGTATTTCTATGTCCTTTTCCAAAAGGTCAAAACGGATGCTGTTTGCTAACAAACTCTGTAGTGGGAACTACATTCACAAGGCTGTTTCTCAGGATTGTGTGTTTTTACATTTTAAGGTGTCAGAGAAATAAATTAATTTAATTTGCATCTTACCACAGCAGAAATCTCTCTCTGCTCCCCCAAATTTATCCCCTGACCTTGTTCAATACATGTGTGGCCTTTTGCAGGCAGGACTTCTAAATATAGAAGCAAAATGCAAATGTCGTTTGACCAAATGGTCTTACATTGGCTGGGCATTTCTGCACATGCAGGCTACACCAAATGCTGAGGAATTAATGAATTTACCCATCCTTGAGCTGCTGATGGAGCAGTGCAGGCAGAGGTAGCCACAGACATGGTTGAGCACTTCAGGTTTGGTCCAACCTATGCCACGGGAGGGATTGTGTGCTTTAAATTTTGCTCTGTGGAGGATTCTCCCAATTTTGGCTGATTTCCTGCTGAGCCTGAGCCCTGCTCACAGCTCATCTGTTGGCCAGGGCTGCTCTGGCTCGGGGCTGGCTCAGCTGCACCCTGGCACTGAAAACCCAGGGACGTGGCACAACATTTCCTCAAATTCAACCACCAGGGTCAGGCATCTCGAAATTGAAAAACATCGGGAAGAGCAGTTGGGGATGGAGGTCTACATCAGCCCTCTACCCCTGTGTGCCTTAAAGCGAGTGAAATAAATTGTGTGAGGAACATAAAAAGCATGAATTTGGTGAATAATTGTGCAAGAAAATGGCAGGGCAGAAAGGGGAGGTTCCTTGATTTGGATTATGAGTTTTTCCAGCTTAATTTTTAAGGGAGATACTCCCCCTGCCTGGATTCACCTATTAATTGTGATTGGATTCCTGTGCAAGTAATCAAACACAATGTTTTCAATATTACAAAATTTCGAAACTGCAGTCATTTATGCATTTGCTTATTTTTAAGCATGTGAATGATCTCATTGCCATCAAATACACGTCTCCTTTGGAGGTGCCTGACAGGGTTTAGATATCCATTAGAAATGGCAAAAATTCAGGTGTCCAAACCTACCCTTTCTGACATTAGTCTGGCCAAAATTAGCCATACAACTCAAAATGTGTTGAAGCTCAAGTGAACTGACCTAAAACTGTTGAAATTCTGGCTACAAAACCCATGTAAAAAGTGGGAGCACCTTAAGTTCAGATATTTTCTTGCTCTATCTGCTGACTCCTATATCAGCAATGCTTTCAGGATCCTTTATAAATTAATTTCCATTGCTCCATGTGCAGGATATCCATTAATGTTGGTGGCAGCTCTGGGTTGGGATTGTTCTTCTCCTGTACCACACTTGGTCCTTGGGGTACAGCCCTTGGCTTGGTTTTCTTCCACTGAATGGAAATTTTACCAAAACATTAAAAATGTGCAAAACATTAAGGATTTCTCTTGAAAAAAAGGGGTTTTAAAAATTTTTCCTAGATGACAAAGGAGCATTGACATCCTCACAAAAAAACCCTTGCATTGGCAACAATATATTTTAAAATATAGAGTGGTTTTAAAGACGTTTTCAACCCTTCCATTTGGATTTCTCCCAGGATTAACTTGCTGCACTGATGATTGGTGTGGTTAAATTAGTGATTTAGCTGACTGGTTTTGAGATACATAAAAGCAGGTTTTAGATGTTCATTACATTTCACTGCTCCTTTTAAGGCAGCAAAGCCCCATGTTTCAATGTAAAGATGTTTACAGCAGAAAAAAAAAGCGGGACCAAAATAAACAGCTAAGATTTGAACAAAACTGATCACTCAACAGCATTTATCCCATCCATAGGCTTTAATCCCTCTTCCTAGGGAATCTTCTGGGAGTTCAGCAGCATTGTTTGTTTTAGTTCCCCAAGAAATGCACACGATGGGAAGAGGTATGTTGATAATAATGTGCTGTGAATAGCATGAAGGCATTCTGTGCACAGCCTATCATATCATCCATCATTAACTTTTCCTTCTCCCTCTCTCTTGCTAATGGCAGCGAATCAAATATTTAAATGCATTTGTTAGCCCTACGTGCGACTGTAGGAGTATGAGGAGCAGGAAAGAAACAGATTGTGTGGCACAAAATTAGGCTATAAAAGTGCATTTTAAACCGGAGATTTAGTAATGGACACAGAGCAAATGAACTCAGAGAATTAACATTCGAATTTGCACTTTAAATGCTTCCTAATTGGCACCTCTTGGGATCCGTTTTGAACTCACCCAACGCGATTTTTTTCTTTTTACTGAAAACAGTCAGTTTGGGCTGACAGCACCTGGGTCATGGTGAATGAGAGATGATGATGTATTTGGCAGCTTTTCTAGTTGAGCACTGACAAGTCTTGTTCTCTAAAGAAAAAAATCAAAACATATCAATCCACATGCTCACTGTACTGAGGAACTTCGTTGTCATATCTTTCAAATTGTTTTAATGTTTCAGCACTGCAGAAGTGAAGGCATAACAGAAGGAGACAACTATATGCAGTTTCACTTTGTTGAAAACAACTACATAAGGAAAGCAGAACATAACTAGCAGAGTCCCGATAAGGTCATGTCAAACAAATTAATAGGAGATGCAAAAGAAAAGCTTAAAAATCATTCTTTTACGATGATAGTCCTGCTGGATGGAAAACTAGTGGGGCCAGCCCATGCAGTGCTTCTGTTGGCTTGCTGCCTTTTCTGTGCCCAGGTCTCTGTGCTGTCTGCATGGCAGTGCACTGACTAATCCTTTTCTGGAGTGTTTGTGTGTGTGCTGACCCCATCTGCCAGCCAGGCCTCATTAGAGCTGTGAACCGACTGCCTTCCAAAAGCCACCCCTGCCCTCTCTCCCAGGTGACACAAAGACAAGACAAGCTGACATCAGCCTGGATTTAGGTTATTTGTGAGTGCACAACTCCTGGCTTTCCTGAGGGTGCACCTCTGCTGTGGCTCCTGCAGCTGGAAACCCTCCTCCCATAAACAAGAGTGTGTTAAATAACATATTAAATATCAAATATTAACATATTTACCATCGTTAATCCCTGTGTGCTCGGGGATGGGACTGAGCACTGCAGACACCCTGCTCACACATCTCTGATCAACCCCACTCAAAGAAATTAGTGATGAAATTATTGCTCTGTTTCCACTGAGTTTTTGGCAGTGTTTTTGTGTGTGTGTGTATACAGGAAAACAAAGTTTTGAAGCTTTTCCTATAACAGACTCACGAATGTGACGAAACATTTTAAGCTGGAAATTCTCCAGGTGTGTGTTCTCTAAGTGGCTGTGGATTTTTAACGCCTCATTTTCCTATTTTAATCGGGACAAACACTACAAACTCCAGGCTGGATCTGGGAGACATCAGACAGCCTGGGGCTGATTTCTGGTGGTGATTTTTGTGTCGTGTGCTGAATTTGTGTCACTGCTCAGTCACTGAGCAGCTCTGCAGCCTCAGGTGAGCTCCTACTGTGCCATCACAGAGCGCACAGGAATAAAAGAGGGAATGTGCAGGAGGGAATCTCTGCCTTCCTTTGGGACAAGAGCTGATTCCATCCTCAGTGTGGAGATCAGTGCTGGGATATGTGAGGATTTTATGCTCTCCTTGCCTTTGTTCTGCACCAACACAATGGAGAGGTGATTTCCAGCCTTTCCAAAGTGCTGCAGTTTCAGGCAGTTCCTTCAATTCTGGCTCATGGCTGGATCACCACACAGGATTTCTGTATTTTTCTCACAACAGAATTTGACAATTTTATTTATGAATACTTAAATCCTCGGTTACAATGAAGAAAAGTAGTTTTGTATGTAAATATGTATTGGGCTGCTTTGACTCTTTCAACACAAGGGGCCAAATCTGCAAAACGTATTCATTAACATGGTTGATCTGTATTGAAGGATTTCATTAACTAAACATTAAGATAAATACATTTTATATATATATATATATATATATTGTACTATTACCACCTTTGTTGTGAAGAAATTGAGAGTCAAGGGGAGGGGGAAAAGAAGATAAAACAGAACAAGGATATCCTGACTAAGAAGTTGCAACAATAACATCTGTGACCTTGAATTTTTTCATTTTGCTTCATTCTATTAAACTGCCCAAGGATTGCTCATTTCAGGAATCAATCTTTCTTTTCTGAATTGAGAATAATCGAGTCGATAGGTTTGTGTTTAAATATAGCCTTGTTTGCTTCCCTGTAACCTGTTGCTTAGTTCTACTGACTAAATGTCCCGAGGCACAGTCTTCTCATCCTTTTGTCAGTGGAATCTACTTAATTATTCACCTTAGAGCAAAGATGTTACAATTATAGCCTTCCCTTTGTGTGAGTAACCAAGCATCTCTTTGACTGTTATGTTAACTGTTTCAGAATTAAAATATCTGCCTATAAATCTGCCCCCTTTATTCATGTGAATTCATGGGGCTGTGTTACCTAGCTGAGAAGTTTGGGGTTTAATCTGATAACCACTGTTTTACAGATCACATAGATGAATCTAAAATTCTGATTAAAGGAGTGTGGGAAAGCATCTATGCATTTATTTTGTGTGTTTTTTTTTTTTTTTTTTTCTAAAGGATTTCTGTGGGCTCGGGATCTGACGCTCTCTTTTTCTTCCATAATGATTTACAATCATCTCCCTTCCATCCTCTACAGCACACGAGAAAGGAGCTGCCACTTTTAACAATTCCCAGTGCTGAATTTTTCCTGTAAATTCCCCTGTGTTTCCCAGACCTCTCCTTTCCAGCAAAGAGAAGCAGAGGTTCTGCTCACACACATCTCTGATCAACCCCACTCGAGGAAATTACTGATGAAATTATTACTCTGTTTCCACTGAACTTTTGGCAGTCAGTGTTTTTGTATGTGTGGATGCAGGAAAAGAAAGTTTTGAAGCGTTTCTTGTAACAGACTCATGAGTGTGATAAAACATTTTAAGCTGGGAATTCTCAAATCAAGCGGCCGTGGATTTTTAATGCCTCATTTTCCGATTTTAATTGGGGCAGGCGCTTTCCAGGCACTGCAAACTCCAGTTTGGGACCTGCAGGAAATGAGGACTCAGCACCTTGGGAGGACTGCTCCCTGATCAAACAGCGCTGGCTTCATTGAAATCATTCTCTGTGCTCATGACATCATGCCACGCTTTTCAATCCCAAGGTTGTTTTTTTTTTGTATTTAGCACAAAGGTCATGTTAGGATTAAAAACAATGAGCAGCTCCCAGCGTGTCCAGTGACCCTGTGAGAGAAATGGTAACTGCATTTCACAGTCAGATCTGCAGAGCTGTGGCCAAGACGTGGAATTTTCTAATTACATTTTGAGAAGGAATGTGTTTGTTAGGATGGGGCCAGGTGTGCACTGGGGATGGGAGCTGAAAGGCTGAGTAATTGCACACCTTGCATAACATAAAGTTTACAATAGCCATACAATTGATGCAGCAAGATGTAAATACAGCAAGTTGTAGTGTCTGAAAGGACACCTGTAATCTAGCCTACAGCTAGTGCAATTACATTTGAAACAGTTTTGTGTTAGGATTTATTGGTGTGTTAAAGTTGCCACTATTCCAAAACAAAAAAAAGGGAGAAATACTTCAGAAAATTAGTTAAACAATGTATTTTCAAAGACAAATGGAAGTTATTTGAGGAATCTTCCTGTAACTTCCTGGAAAGTCAAATATTTCTTCTATTTCTTCAAATATTCTTCAATTCAGTAATTATGCAATGCTTTCAGCAAATTTGTTTTTTTTTTTTTGTAGAGGACTTGCATAGTGTGTGCCTGTCCAAAAGATCACCAAAACTTTTGCCATATTGCAACGGATGAAAACATCAGAGTAAATTTAAAAAAAAAAAAAAAAAAAAAGAAAGCGGAGGAGGGAAAGAAAAATATTTCTGCCATAATCTCTGCATAAATGAATGTGTTTCCAAAACCCTTTATTTGCAGGGTGTGGAGTTCAAAAGGTGAAAGAGATGAGCAGGGTTTTCTCCAGTATCAGTGAAAAAGGCTCCTTGTAAAGGACAGCTGGGGCTGTGCAGCTCTGGGAGTGCCCTGAATGATCCTGAAAACCCTGCAATGAACAGAACAGCTTTGGATTCTCTGAATTGTGTCCGGGCTGTGTTTTAGGGAGCAGGTTTCAGGATCAGCAGAGCCCAAGGAGGTGTAGGGGCTGTGCTGGGAGTGCCCTGAATGGCCCTGAAAACCTTGCAATAAACAGAACAGTTTAGGATTCTCTGAATTGTGTCCGGGCTGTGTTTTAGGGAGCAGGATTCAGGATCAGCAGGACTGGGGAGGTGGTGGGGCTGTTCGGGCTCTCCCTGGCATTGAGAGTGCCCTGAATGGCCCTGAAAACCCTGCAATGAACAGAACAACTTAGGATTCTCTGAATTGTGTCCAGCCCCTGTTTTAGGGAGCAGAATTCAGGATCAGCAGGGCTCAGGGAGCGATGGGGCTGTGCGAGCTCTCCCTGGCACTGGGAGTGTCCTCCATGCACCTGAACCCCCTGGAATGAACAGAATACCTTTGGATTCTCTGAATTGTGCCTGGGCTGTGTTTTAGGGAGCAGGATTCAGGATCAGCAGAGCCCAGGAGGTGTTGGGGCTGTGCTGGGAGTGCCCGGCCGTGCCCACTGAGCCCCAGCCCTGCCCGGGCAGGTCACCCCTGCTCTGGGCCACCCCACACCTTGCAGTGACACACCTCAGGTGTGTGCAGGTGTGTGATGCATAGGCATGAGGGCTCTTTGCATGGGCAAGCAGCAGCTGGCAGGTGTGTGCAGGTGTGTGATGCATAGGCATGAGGGCTCTTTGCATGGGCAAGCAGCAGCTGGGAGAGGCTCCCAGGGCAGCTCTTGGGTAACTCTGTGCTCCATGCCATGGTCTGAGCAAGGACCTCTCTGGATTTCCTGTCCCTGCTCTCCTCCCATCACTCCAGAATCAGTGATGCTCAGTTTGTTTAGGTTCTGTTGAGGATATTCAGCCCCCACCTGTCCCCCTTCAGTTATAAAATCCTGTGTGCTAATTATAAAAAAGGAAAAATGAGCCCATTTGTCTGATGGGGGTGGGAGGTAACTGCTCCGTTCTCGTTTATTTGCTTTGTGAATAACAGAACAAGCCTCCAGGACAGGAACTGAGCTCAGGCTCTGCTCACAGCATTATTTCCTTCCCTGGCTGTTTGAGCCACCCACCAGCTTTCCATGCCTTGAGGTAGGAACAGGAACGTTGTGGGTGACAACGTGCAGGGTCCGTGTGCCACGGTATGAAAAATCCCAAAAAAGGCTCTGAGAGTTGTGCTGACAGGTAACAGGTGGTTTGTGGAAAGGAAAAAGGCTGTAAGCTGTCCCTGTTGGCCAGACAGCCGACATAAAAGAATAGATATAAAATACATAAAAAGTGGGTGAAAAAAACAGAAAGAAAGAGAAACTTTATTGTGGGACAAGCTTCTTTTATCTACTTTAGCAACTAGTGCATACTTTTGTGTCAAACATACATTGGTCAGTGAGGCTGTCACTTTCTACTCATCAGCATAGGATTGGTAGGTTTGCAAAAGCTACAGTATTCGTCATGTTTATAATTGTAAGCCACCTGCATTATTAATTCTACATTCCAATCTTCTTTTTCTCAAAACAGCCAAAACCGTAACATTTTATTCTCATGCAAACTGTTAACACTCCCTACAGTAAGCATGCACAGCACCCTGCCTGTGGGATTCAGCACTGAGAGGAGGGGGAGGCAATGCCAGGTGGCTCCTGTGAGTAAAATCTGAGTGACCTGAATTTGTCACCTTCTCCGGGCACCAGGAGTGATTTAGGAACGGGAGATGAGCAGCAGAGCCCATCAGGGTGTGATGGGTGCCCAGGAGGCTCAGGAAACCCAGGAACCCCGTTAGGGGCATTTTCCATGGGAGCAGGGCACGGGATCTTGGCTGAGCTGTTTGATCGGGATCCACATCCAGCAAAGCGGAAAAATGACACACAAAGGGTTCATTTTTTTGCTCATAATTTAGGAGGAAGTGTAAAATCTGGTGTGACAAGTTTAGTGAAATAAAGGCACAGGAAAGAGCCCTCAGTGCTCCTCATGCATCCCATCGAGAGGAGCGGCTCTTCTTGGCTCTGACCCCTGCTTTGTAAATTTAGGAAAATAGCTTTTTTGCAAACAAGCAATTCTTTGAATCTTCCTGATTATCATAATAAATTAACTCATCTTTCCTCTCTTTCTATTTGAACACAGTTTTTGAGTTGAAGGTGACTGATATGTAGGCAAATAACCTTCCAGAAAGGGCAAAGATTTGTTGGGAAAGGTGAAAGGAGAGAAACATGAGAGAGAAATTAGGACTTTGTAGTGGAAATATGGAAACTTCTGCATGAGAAGAGAGCTGGCAGGAAGGTGCTTTGCAGAGGATCTGTGCAAAGCTTTGAGAAAAATCTTCGTTCTTTTGACTTGCACTAAACACTTCTTCTCACCAGTGCTCATCTTTTTGGCTCCATTTTACAAAAATGAGATCGTAAAATGAACAATTAGCACTGTGGGACCACCATTGGAGGAAGGTTTCAGTTGTGATGTGGAAAACAACAATTTCCCTCCCCAGCAACTGAACCCACGTTAAAATTGTGGCTGTTTTTTATGTGACCTTTGCCTGCAAGGAGGGATCTCCATGGTGTCAGAATATGGAGAGAAAAGAAAGACAAATTGGAGGTTTTTTGGGGTTTTTTTTTTTGCAATCAGAGTGAAAAGCTCCCAATTACTGCTGTATCTGTGAAGAATATTCCTTACTGTGAGAACTACAGGGCTGAGTCTGTGCAGTTTTTTGAGAAGGGAGGTGGCCTGGCTGGATGTGTAAGTGCCTCCAGGGCAAGGAATGCAATATATGTTCCTAATCTAGTGAAGAAAGACATGGGAAGAAGCAAAGACTGGAGGAGAAACCCGTTAAGTTCACCTTAGAGGTAAAGAATCAACTAACAGAGCATTGAGCCTTGAGGGGAAAAAAAATTATGAAGTGAAATAACAGTTTCTCATCTCGGTTGAGATGTCAATCTGAAAGAAGAGTTTTATTCAAACACAGGTTATTTTATTTAAAACAGAATTCAGCAGATAAGGGGAAGATCTTCCAATTCAGGGGTGGCCTGATGGCTCAGTGTGGCTCTCTGTGGCTTTCCTGAGTTGGTTGTGGCCTTAAATAAATTAGAGACATTAATAAACATAAATTAGAGTCGTGTTGGAATAGCAGAGCTCTGAGTCTCTTCCTTTGCCTCGCCCTGACTCAACAATCTCTGCAAGGATATCTCTGTTTGGAGGCTGGGAGGACGAATCTGTGCCTTTAGTTTACCAAACCTGTCACCCTGTGTTTTACACTCTCCTGTGCATTATAAGAAATCCAAATCTTACAGTTGTGGGCTGGATTCCAGTCCCTTTACATCACTGAAGTGGATAATTTGTTCCACTGTGTTTTTCCTTTCTTCTCAGCTGTATTTTCCCTTTGAAGCCTCCAGCTACTGGATTGGGGAGGTAAATTACAGTCTGTCTTAGGTCTCAATTGTGCCTCTTGTTTCAATTTTTGGAACTCACATAATTGATTCATCCCAGGATTGCTTGCACTCGGAGGATTAAATAACTGGGACCCCTTTTCACAGAAGCTGCTGTGTGAAAATTGTTATGATACTTAAAAATGATCTTTTAGTACTTCCTTTCTTGGGGCTACAGGGGAAACAATGTTTTCTCTGTGTCATTAAATGCAAAAAGAAAAAAAAAAATAGGTACTTGCTCAGTTTTCAACATGTGTTCTCCTTGGCTTGATGTGTGCAGGTTCATAAGGGTTGTTTTTGCTCTGAGTTGAGAATTTGTCCCTAAATACTCATCACAGAATCAGAGATATCTATCTCTATCAGGGAAATGTGCTGGTGACAATGTCTCTGCTCACAGCAAGGCTGTAGTGAGATGTTTAAAGGGGATTTCTTTAGAGTAGTTTTTTTTTATTATTATTTTTTTGGTCTGTTTTATCATAGATCCAGTCAAATCTCACTTACTTTTGGAGCATCCAGAATCTAGCAAAGATTGGTGAACTAATGGAGGAGGAAAAGCAAGTTTTAGAAATACTGGAGATTTTCAGTCCCTGAACTACCCTGGTTTCCATGTGCTTCAGCCTCATTCCCTGCCACTGCCTGGCCACTGTTTTGGAAAGTTTTTTACCCATCAGGTACCTCTGAGGGACCCATCAAAAATGGAGAAGATGAAAACTGATCCTTCTGATATTTTAAGAGAGGGAAACCAAGGGAAAATCTTTCCCTTTTCAGAACTCCTGAACACCCATCTCCTGCCACATGAGCTGGAAGGGTAAAACCCTCTCAGGCTTTTTTCTTTGAAATGGAATTGTCTTGTACATCTCACCCTCATATCAGCCCTGGGAACTGCAGAGTGTCCTTATCATCTGCTCAGTGTGAGCATCTCATTAATGCTAATTAATGTCTGTTTGTGATGGACACCTGCAAACCAAGGGCTGGATTTTGTAATGGCATCATCGTGTTATCCACGTGTATTTCTGAGGAGCTGCTCCGGACACATTTATACCATTAATGCATTTTTTTTTATCTTGCACATGTTTAGATTCCCTCTTTCCTAAACACAGACATATTGAGAAGAAATAAAAATGTAAATGAAGAACTGGTTTGTGTTTGGTTAAAGACCAGAGCAGGAAGTGGGGATGTGCAAATGCCCAGCAGGCTCAGGGGTTAAACCTCCTCCCTTTAATTTTTACAATGGGTTCTCAACATCCCGTATAAACAAAACTCAGCAAATTATTCCTTGTGCTGTGCTCAGCTGTCCAATCACACACTCCTTTATTCCTTATTATATACATGCTGCTTGAAAAGTAATTGAGGGGACTGGAAAGTGCTGTGTGAGATGCAGAGGAAGCCTTAACCACCAGGAATGAAAATGTTCAGCTGCACAGTAGACGAGTCACATAACAGGAAGTTATTATTTTAATCAATTCTTGAATGTGTCCCAGACCTGAAGGAGAAAGTGAATGCAAAAGTTGTAAGAGAAGCCTCTCAAAACCATTATTGGGAGTGAAACAAAAGGGATTTGTTATGGATTTATTCTGTGGTGGAACTTGGTGTGTAGAGAGTCTGGGATATCGATCAAGTTGGGGTGGCTCCTGCTCATGTGGCAGGAGATGGGTGTCCCATTAAAGAAATTATTAATGAAATATTGTCCCTGCTGGAAAGAGCTTGGAGTTCAAATTCTGTGTTGAGTTTTCAGGAGAAAAATCGTTATAGATGAGAACAAAATGCTCAAATCTCTCTGCAGAGGTGGAGCTGATATAACTGTGGTGGACCTTGGTTTAGTGGCAGGTGTGGTAAATGTTTCTGAAGGGAAAGGAGGGACTGGGGCTGGATTGGCTCAGATTATCAACACAAATATTCTGTTCCGTTGCAAACACCCACTGCATCCCAGGCTCCCTGCAGCAGAAATGTCAGCCCTGTGCCATCGGTCACTGCTCCCATCAGAGGGGCTGCAGCCACCCTAAAACCAGCCTGGAAAGCACACACGTGATGCAAACACCCTCTGTGCACTTAATAAAGGCTTCTCTGATTCTGAAAAGCACCTCCAATTTAAGGATTTTCAATAAGCTCCTCGTTGCTGTGTCTACTGATTCCTTTGTGCAAAAGGAAAACACGACTCTCACCCATTTAAAAGAAAAAGCACACCAAACATCAGGATTTTGAGGCATCTTCTGCTGATTTCTCAAGTGAATGTTCCAGTGAAAGGCTGAGATGCTGTGGTTATCCATGTCAGAGGCCAGACACAACTCTCAGAGCCTTCAGGGAAGGGTGATGGGCATCAAAGTAGCTCTGCAAGGACCTCATGCAACCCCTGGGCACTCCTTGTGCATCCATGCTTTAACAGGAAGCTCTCTTTGTTCCAAGATTTACATTTTGTTTTCTGCAGCAGGCTTTGTTTCTGCTTGAAGAATTCTTCTTGTCCCCGGTTAAAAAGTCTCTTCTTGCTTGCTGCTGGCTGTGCAATGCCCGGTGAATGAGTTTTGATAATTTCTGTTGGGATTAATTAATTAATTGCAAATGTCTCCGGGCTAAATTGGGAGTTTGCATGTCAGGATGCTGTACATAATCAACAAAATCACTCAGGGGCTTGACATTATGGAGGTTACATGGAGATTGTGAGAGGAGCACATTCATTCCACATTAGTCAAAACTTTCTATACGTTATTTATAGAACTGTTCCTCTTTTATGAATTCTTGAAATCAGAAGCACAGATTTAACATGAAATGTTAGGATAATGACAGAAGCAGGAAGATAATTCTGCTGATTGAACCTGTTTGATGAAGTTGCAAAATTTTTCAGTAGGATGAGTTACAATTGTAGTTGAGAAGTAAAACTGTGGAATAAATAAAGATGCAGAGTAATATTCCAGGTTAGAAGGAGCACTGCTCTCCCAAATGAATGAGCACTAATGAAGCATTTTATGAACTCTAGAGACTGGCTACACCAGCAAAGGGAAGGGCACAGGATGCATTATGGACTCAGAAAATTATATTTAATTTGGATGTTATCACCACCAACTGACCCATGAGAATAAACAATACATGAGGAGCATAGAAAGCATTTCTTAAATTTATAAACCTGAACATTTTGGCTTCTGTCCTGATCTGAGATTATTGGGTTCTGCTTTTCTTTTTTTTTTCTCTTTTTTTTTTTCTAATTTAACTGACATCTCCTATCTTATAAAAAGCCTATTCAGAAGCTGCACTGAGTCCAACAAAGTTGAGGCAAACCCAGCCACACAAAGGCTTTTTGGTTTATCACGAAACAGGAGGCAGGTTTTCAGAATGTCTTAGGTTTGTATTTTGAAATTATCAATTTAAATCCCCTTGGCAGTGAAAGCTGTTGCATTCACCACTTTTCATTCACTTAGATGCACCACTTTTCATGCACTCATCTTGGAATAAGTGCTTATGGCTTTGTTCCATAGCACATGGAGTTTTTGGGGTTTTTGCCTATGAGTGCCACTCATCACTCTTAAGTCTGCAACATTTCTAAAACCAGTATGCTCCCAGTTTATCCTAGTAGGGCCTGGGAATATCCACCAGTCTGACTTAAATCTTTCCCTGATTGAAGAGTTCATCAAGGCACATTCTGAGCTCTGCTTTGAATGCTCAGTGATGCAGCCTGAGACTTTGTGGCCTTGGTGTAATTTGTGTTTCTGGCTGGGTATTTTGGTTGCATAACCAGGTGCACAGGGAAATCTGGCATGCAGCAAAATGCTCTAAGCATGTGTGAAGTGCAGCATCCTCCTGGTGAGGATGGGCAGTGTTTAAAGGTTATCTTTGCTGCCAACATTCAAAATTTTTAAAGATGTAGTAGCAGCAAAAAAAAAACAAAACCAAACTCTGCCTGGATGCGTTGAAAATTATACTCCAAGAAAGTAGCTTTGACTTGGCCTTTGATAACCAGATTTTGTTAAAAGAATGTGAAATACTAATGCAAAAATGAGTTTTATTCAGCCTGGGGATGTTCTTTCCTTCCATGCACTTGACTATGAACTATCCTAAGAATTGTGGATTGGTGAGAAAAATGCAGCTGTCACAGAAAATGTGTGTGGTGCTCACCAGAACTGGCCAGTTGTGCCTGCATTGATCTGATTTATATGTACAATTCTCTTTCATGCATGTGGAAATCAGACGTGTACTTAGAGTGTGCTGGAGCATGTATTTCACTAAATCAAAAGGAGTTTATGTAAATAGATGCCACAGTAAAATCTGCTGTGAAAATCCAGGGGGCAGACAGCATTCCTGGACGTTCTCCAGAGATGTTCCAGCTCCAGAATGCAGCAGCACAGCCAGATCTCCCTTTGAGCTCTCTAGAACTTGTCTTTCAACAATCAGGGCCTGGATCTCACTCATGGTTGGACCCTTAGCCTTTAATCAATTCCTCTCTGCAAAATCCCATCTTTCACAGTATTCCACAGGGTGGGTTGGATTTTTTTTTGTTGTTTGTTTTGTTTTGCTCATTTGTTTTTTTGTTTGTTTGTTTTTTTTATTATTTATCGTTGGGCTTCGTCTGCTACAAAGGTTTTAAACTACAGAAGTAAATTAAAATATCGTGGCATTTCCTTTCTTAATTAATCCCAACTGCTCTCCTCGGTAGTACAGAAAGTATCAGCATTTGATGAGGACGTTCTGCCTTCATCACTGGGGCAGTGGATTCTTCCTGCCGAGTCTGTAAACAGCAGACAAGCTGCAGAGCTCAGCCTTCATCTTCTGCTTTTCATTAAGCCCAGACTAGAGGAGCACCCAGCTGTGTCTTCCTGTAAGGTCTGTCAGTCTTCCAAAGCTTGTTAACATGCTAATATAAAAGGAAATAGGGCTGACTTCAAGGAATTTACAACTAGTCTTAAACTTCAAAGAGTAAAGCTGCATCTCTTCAGTTCGACAACAACAACAAAAATTCCTATAATAAAATTCTGCTAGCCACCAGAACAGATCTGTGTGCACTGAACACTCCAGCCACGATGTAGGATGCCATTTCTTTTTTTTTTTTTGGTTGCAAGTTGCAACACAAAGCCTCCTGCAGTTGTGAAACTTGGTTCATAGCTGGTAGGTTTGATCAGAGGGAAGATAAATTGCTGTCCAGCCCACAATTAGGATATCAGGAACAAAGCTGTCAATCTCTCCTTCCCTGAACCTGTTTTCCATGCAAATGTTTGCAGTGGGATGGTGGCAGCATTCTCAGGGGGCAGGAATTGGATGAACTCTTATGATTTAAAGGGAATTACTCCAGTCCTGAACATCTGAGTGGCTCAGGAAACATCTGCAGAGTCATCTGAAGGTGTTCAAACACAGTGGGACACATTCTGGGGGTTTTCATGGAAAAAGAGAGCTCTGATGTGTAGGAACCAGGGGGAGGCTCCTTTTCAAACTGGAGAATGTTCAGTGTTCCCACCCAGGGCTGGCAAATGGATCTGCAGGAAAAATGATAGGAATGGAGCAAAGAGTGGCACTGCCCCAATCTCCAGTGATGTGAGGATCAGGGATTTCCTGAATCAGGATCAATATAATTTATATCAAGGAGCAATCCATGATTTTTTAACCCCATCCCCTGACTACATCTCTCCTTTAGTTAAAATTTCAATGCAAATTTCCCCACTTGGAGAATCCTCTGCTCCTGGTGGAACCTAAAGGAGCTTTCAGGTCTTGCAGGAAGGTGGTGGGATGAGGTTCTGCACCCCAGAACTTCTCAGATGAGTACATTTCTTCAGTTGTGACACTAAATATCACCAGCACTAACTAAACTTTTATCACCTGTGGATCAGATCTCTGATAAAGACACCTCAGACATTCAATAATGTACTGTTATTTTGATGAAAGATTGATTTTGATGAGAAGATTCCCATTGCAATTTTCCTGGAGAAAGCAGAAGAATTCGGATGGATAGGAATAAGGGTTGGTGCAGAGCTGAGATAATTATATATTGAATGGCTTTGGCAGGGACCCTGAGCAATAAATGTGTCAGATGACACATCCCAGAGTCATCTGAGGAGATTTCCTCATGGGGTTATTTTTTTTTTTTACCAAGATGAACTCTTTGAGTCAGGGAATGATAAGATTCTGTGTGTATTCACTTGACCTCAAAACTGGTTGCTTTGGTCACCCAGAAATATAAAAGCAACTCAATGTAGGGATTAAAAAAAAAAAAAAGCAAAGTATCATATTAAACTCAGCTGTTATTCACACTGTTCCTTCTCTGACAGCTTGTTAAAAATGTTGGGAGAATAGGTGCTGCTGTTATACTTTCGTTATTTGGTGCTAATTAGAACAAACTTACACAGAATCCAGAGCAGTTTGTAAAGGAGATGATGGTTTAATAGGAATTAATTGAAAATCCAGCCCCCAGTGGAGCAGGAGGCCACAGGGAGTGGTGGCACACGTTTAGATTCACTTACCAACACCTTCTGTGCTCCTTGAAAAGGGAGGATTTTATATCCAATATCACATATTTTATATATGAGTGATTATATCCACACTGGGAAAACAGGCAGGAAAGCAGAATGCAGACCTGGAAGGCTGGGCTGGAACCAGAACCAAGCACAGCTGTGTCCAAAGTCCATTTTCCAGTTCCTTTTGCCCTGGAAAATGCAAAGATGTGCATGGCAACAGGTTGGGTATCAACCCTGCAGCAGTGTCTGGAAATAGGGTTTGCAAAGTGACAGCAACTGGCCAGGTATCCCATAAATTAGATTTTACAGGTGCTTTCCCTTGTGTATTTTTATTATTCACGGCTGCAGTTTCCATCCTCAGCTCAGCTGGGAGCTCTCCCTTGTGGAGGAATTTCTGTTCATTCTACTGACTCGTGTTGGTCTTCTCAAGGGTCATTGGAAAGTAAAACCCCCCAAAACACAAATAAAAGAGTCCATATGTAAAGGAACAAACTGTCCCATAAAATCTTTTTCTTTGACAGCAAAGCCGGGCATTTAGATGGTGATGTGCCATTTTTTTCAATGTTCTTGAAAATCCCATTTTAAGAGGGGAAAAAATGATAGGCAAGGCTGCATCAGTCTTGTTAAATTCCTGGGGATGGAGCTAAATATGATATGGTGTGTATCTATTGCCTTCTGCCAAAAGCACCTCAATTTTGTCAGAGAGAAATGGTAGGAGACACTGTGCCATAAGCTGATAAGGTCATATTAAATCAGCTGTCCGTTGAGTCTCACATATTTTATATATAGCCATCCCCTGAGGGGGTTGTGCTCAGACCCTTGGACAGCCAGCACAGAGGTGATGGCTGACAAGCACAGCAAATCAGCTAGAAGGAAACCACACTTTTTCCTTTTTTTTTTGTGTGTGTGTAGCGGGGGGAGGCGTGCAAATTGAACAAAACCCTCAAGATTGCATCATTTGGAATGATGATTATTGTGAGTGTTCGTAGCAGTGATGGAGAATTTTGCAGTGAAGCCTTTGAGGTGAGGAATCCGTGGTTCAGCTGAGACACTGGGGCATAAATGGAATTTGGGAACAGCCCCCATTCCCTGCAGGAGTGGTAATGAGCAGCAGCAGCAAATTGGGAAAGTAATGTTGAAGAGGAAATCAAGTTCCGCAGTGAAGTTATTAAAATTATCATAGAATTTGCTTTGGAAAAAAAAAATTTGTTGCTTAATATAGCCTTAAGAATCTGGCACATTCCTGATGATGTTAATCCATCTGCTGACATTTCATCTTCCTCTTATTGGTTTTGTTTCCAGTTTTTTGATACCTCCAGCATTTTAGATGTTATGTTATTGAAGTCGTGGGTCTTGTAGAAAACAAATTACTCCATAGACTTAATTGCACCCATCTCACTCTTTATCTTGTTGAGGTGAACTTCTTATCTGCATTTCATTGTGGAAAAAAAAAATCTGTGATAGAAAACAAACGCATAAAAAAGGAGCAGGAGTTGAACACCTCTTGCCGTTTTCCCAAGAGCAAAATTAATGAGATAAGCCATTATTACCTGTCAGGTACTATCTGAAGCCCAAATAATCTGGGGCCTGGGTCGACCTGAAGAAACCTTGAGCCTTTGTGGCAAAGTAGAAAAACATGAATTCCTATTTGTGTTATTTAGAGAGTGCAGTTTGATAGGTTTTTTCTCTCTGGGAAACACCCTTGGTGGAGAAAGATGGTATTAAAGGGAGTTTTGTGTGTTTATCATGCTGAAATGTGGAGCCAGAGCAAAAACACATTTGAACTGATCACCTAAAATCCCAGTTTCACTGTTGTGATTTCAAATTTTAACTGAACGATTCTTGCTTTTCCAGACCGATCCCTTTTCCCTTACTGTCACCTCTGTGCTAGAATTCACGCAGAATTTCCACATCTATTTTACCCGTGCAACACTTTCAGCTTTGTGGTTTTGTGTTTTTTGATGATTTCGGGTTGGGTTTTCTCTGTAGCTGCCGCATTGTTGCAGATGGAATAATTCAAGGAGCCGGCAGATGAACGGAGTGTGCTGCACACATTTTATTTTTTTCTCGAGGTGTTCCAGATCCCTTCTTCCAACAAGCATGTGCTTGTGTGCAGTCATGCTCGTGGAGCTTTGTGGTTGATGCCTGTGAGTTATTCCCCTCGATTTTGAATGTATGGATTCACTGCTGGAATTAGCGGAGTGTGTGGATTGGGGAAGCCAAGGCAGGAGGGGAATCTGCGGGGAAAACCCAATTGAGTGGCTTACCCGAGACTTCTGAAGTAAGTTCCTTAATTTCTTTGTGCCTTCTCCTTTGCTGCAAGGTTTTTCTTTGTTTGTACGTGTTTAATTAGTATCTCAAAAGCATATGCAAACGAGCTGTCTGGCTAAAGATTTCGGAGCACACGGGAGTGGATGAAAGTGGTTTGAGGAACACAAAGGAGCACCTAGAGGGAAAACGTGCTCCTACCTCCTGTCCCTCTGTTGCCAAACTCGAGCCTGGCTCAGCTGAAACCAAATCTAAAATTCACTCTTTGTGGCCAGGCTTTCACCTCGGGTTAAAACAGATATTTGACAAAAGCCCGACTCTTCAGTTGGTTGTAGAGTGTCCCACAAAGATTGCAGGGATGTGTCCGTAGCCTAAATGGTGCTGGAGGATGATTTACAGTAGTAGGATGGCACTGCTGAATCTCCCCTTAGAAAAACTGACTCTCTGCATGTTCCACATAGGTTCTCCCACTCCCTAACTGTCAGAAAACCCTGGATTAGAAAGCTCTTTTAAGATGCAGCTTCG
This sequence comes from Malurus cyaneus samueli, assembly GCA_009741485.1. Lineage (NCBI taxonomy): Eukaryota > Metazoa > Chordata > Aves > Passeriformes > Maluridae > Malurus > Malurus cyaneus. The sequence goes on along the minus strand of CM019231.1, from coordinate 12,639,738 downwards.
TTAGAGAAACATATTCAGATAACGGGGAATTCAGGGATTTATTCACCGGATGACAGTGAATGAATGGTGTCTGTTTTCTGTGCATGAATTGTAATTGACTTTATTATGAGGTCCTCAATGTATTCGTTATTCGAGCTGATTTCCTGATTCATTCTTTGTCAGTGGATTGGCTGCCAGCTCTTCATTGTGGGTTTCCAACATTTAAAATTTCAGCTCTTTGTAATGTGTATCAGAGCCACATGGCGTTCTTCTTTTTCCTCATTGGAAAAGGGGTTGATGCAAACACTAAAAACGAACGAGACTTTAAAACTCACTTTTAAAAACACCTTTAAAGCACATTATTTTTAGGCAAAGCTTGTCTCAGCGCAACAATCTCAAAACCTGTTCCCTTCCCTCGTCCTGATCAAGCCACACACCGAAGTCGTGAGCAGGTTTTCACTCTGGTATTGGCACAGATTGAAGTGTAGGAGCTCACTCGAAAAGTCAGGTTGGAAAACAACTTGAATGCAGTGAAACAGAATATTCACAGGCTTATTTGCAGCTTGCTCTCACTTCTAATAATAAGTGCAAGTGTGGATCACTTGAGCTGTCTCACTCCGTTTCCAGCTCTCGGCAACTTCTTCAGGGATTTATTTCTCTCCCTCTGGGGGTGCCTGATGGAGAACAGGATCCTCTGGAGTGCAGGACACAGGATTTGGGGCTGCCTGATGGAGAACAGGACCCTCTGGAGTGCAGGACACAGGATTTGGGACTGTCTATTGGAGAATAGGATCCTCTGGAGTGAAGGACACAGGATTTGGGGCTGCCTGATGGAGAACAGGACCCTCTGGAGTGCAGGACACAGGATTTGGGGCTCTCTGGTGGTGAACAGGACCCTCTGGAGTGCAGGACACAGGATTTGGGGCTCTCTGGTGGAGAACAGGATCCTCTGGAGAGCAGGACACAGGATTTGGGGCTGCCTGATGGAGAACAGGACCCTCTGGAGTGCAGGACACAGGATTACACTTTATCTCCAAAAATCTCTGTCCATGCAACACCCCAATAATGTGATTTATTTATTCCATATACAGACAGAGAGTGAGAGTTCAGGAAGCTTTAAAATTCCCTTCTGCACAACTCTCAGAGTTATGATGAAAGTCTCAGGTCCAGAGTAATCCCAGGTACAGGATCCTCTCTCCTTGGAAGGTTTTCTTCTCTTCCTTCAACTGGTCCTACTTGTCCTACTGTAAATATTCAGCTGAACCCTTTCTATATGTGAAGGAAAGAAATCCATGACAAAGCTCTCTCAGCACCTTTTTTTTTTTAATAACAATATGGTTAATTATCTTTAAAATCTGCTGAACAATTAAAGACATTCCCATAAACAGCCCAGGCACTCCTCCAGCCCCTGTGCATTAACAGCATCGTGCAGTGCCTTATGTGAGCAACCCAGATCCCAAAAAAATGTGCAATTTGGGCCAACAGACCGGTTGGTAAAAATCCTGCATTCCTCTTCTTGCTGAAAATGGCTTTCTGAGCGATTTTAGAGTAAATCATTTGCTCAAACAGCTTCTGAAGTGGCCCTCAAAGAGGAGAAAATATTTCCATTTGTTAGACAATGCAAGAATTAATTCAGTCAGCCCTGTCCACTTTGCAGATGGAGAAAATGAGGTAGAAAAGGACTTTTTTTTTCCAGTCCCAGCAGTGAGCTGGTGGCAGAGGAGGGAGGGAAAGCCCAGGCTCCAGTGTCTCCTGGCTGCTCCAACTACAGCATTTCACTTCAGCCAGGAAATGTTGCTCCTACAATGCCACATTTTATAATATATATAGAAAGAGTGCATATTTATACATATAACTAAAAAGGTAGGTGGATTTTCTCCCCCCCTGTTAAATTTATAGGTAATTTACATAACTAATTTGTAAGCCAAAGTGTAAATGATGCTCAGCTGAAGTGACCATTTTGACAAGCAAGTGCAAACATTGTCAGAACATTGGCAGATCTGCTTTGGACAAGACTGAGCTTGACAGCTTTTTCTGTGTTCATCTGGATTTTCTGGGGGGGCAGCAAGGGGGGAATGTGTTTTGTCTTCTTCTAAGAGCTGCTTAAGATTACGGCAATATTATGGTTTTTTTTTTTTTTTTAAAATCTTCCATTGAGCTATGTCATTTAAGATATTAAAAAAGTTGGCGTGAAAACCAGAAAGCTGTGGGGTTGGTTTTTTTTTTTTTTTTCCCCTGTGCTTTTTGGTGCCCAATACTGTTTAAACGAAACTACTGTGAAATGTGGAATGCTCTCAACCATCTGACATAATAATGCAGCACTGGTTAAAGATGATGACTTAAGGAAAGCTCACAAGACCCCTTACACCAATGTTAGATGGGGATTAGAGGGATTGGGAGTGGGGACATCAACATTTTAAAATGAAATAAATACGCAAGGCAACTTTTTTGCTTTTAAAAAAATCTTAAAATACTAAAATTGAGGATTTGAATGGCTTTATATTTTGGAAATTTTAAAAGCCTACAACTTGTCATAAATCCCATAAAAACTCATGATGCTGTTAATTTTTTAATTTTATATTTAGGCCAGTGGATCAGTTTCTTTATTTCCATCCCTCTCATGTGTCACTCAGTTTAGACAAAGCCTCTCCCTGTCCTTAGCCCTCATCCATCCCTGTTCTCCCAGAATGTGGTGGGAATCTCCTGCAGCTTTAAATTGAGTCGGAAATTTGGGATTTCAAAATGCAAGTGCCAGTACACTCCTGTTTACACTGATGTACAAGGAATACCATAAGAAAACTATTTTATTTCTGTATGAAAAAATGTGTATAATTTTTAATTGAATACAAGTTAGTTTTGGACACGTAGTGGCAACTTGGGGTTATCCAGGGTTAGAAAAACATGATTTTCCCATTCTTGCCTTGCCCCACTCGTGTGATGTCTCTAAGTCTAGTGGCTTTTTAACTCCAAAATACTCAAAAGAAGGACAAATTATAATTTTGCCCGTGGACCATTATTTATCATTGCTCTTCTTAATGATCTGCATCTGCTTTAATAAAAAGAATATTTAAGAAACCATAAAGAAAGCTAAGCCAATTCTCTTTTAATGCAGCATGTAATTAAATCTTTATTGAGATTTGAGCGCTGTGCAACCACAAAAGAAAAGAAAAGAAAACAAAAAACAAAGAGTGATCGTGCCTTTATACCCAGACTCATATTGGGAATAATTTGTGCATGGAAAGAAAAGTCCTGTATGAGGTCAGGTAAAAGATTCTGTCTTGCAAATATTCCGTAGGATTGCATGTGGCAGGATTAGGGAAGTGAATAGTTCCCTTATGGGCAGTAAGATTTCTCTGCTATGTACCTTAAAATCATATGGAAATATATATATATATAAAATAAATGTATATCTGGATATTCCTTTAGCCAGCGTGACAATTAGAAGGGAAAATGAGCAGACCCTCATTTAGTGCCGGTATTTGCAGTGGACAGGGGCTGTTCCCAGGATTAGTGGGGTTTTTGAGATGGCTGAGCTGTGGTTCAGGCTGTCAGCAGCCTCATCCCAAGCTCCATCTCCCTCCCACTCTGCACCACAATTCCCATGAAATCCCAGCAAGAGGCTCCTGCTCAGAAATCCCAAATTTCACGTTTCACTCCGTGTTTTGTTGGAATTCACACGTGAATGTGCCCCACTGATTAACCCACACTTAAAACATATAAAATCTCACCTCTGGCTCTGCTAATTTCCACCCAACAATGAGGATTATTAATCCTCTTCACACTGAATAAGATGCCCAGAACTAAAAATCATTAATTTTTTTCACAGAGGTGTTATAGATGATAAATATTTTGGAAAATGGATATATTTCACTACACAGACACAAGCTCATGTTTTCAATAATAGTTTTTTTACAGTTACGACTTTTTGTAGAATAGAAATCTTCCCCTTTTATTGCCCTAAAAGCTCACTGAGAAATGGGAGAAACCCCCCCCTCTCCAGAACACAAGTTATCTTGTATTTTTGCTAACGTGTGTAATTACTGATGTGGGTGTTCCCACATCTTAGAATGGAAAAAGTGCTTGCCAAGATTGAAAAACCATAGTAAGCAATATAAATGATTTCTCTCACACACCAGCGTTTCTTGCTGAGACAAGTGAACTGGAACTGTGTTTAAAACCATGTAATTATACTCTTATATATCGTTTATTAAATCAGATTTCCCCCACCCTCTCTTCTTTCAAGTCACTTCTGAAAAAGCTTGGATTCTGAGAGATCTGAGAGCTGGGGTCCTTCCTTGGAAGGACATTTCTTTAAAAATGAAAACAATAAAAGTGTAAAGAGCACATCTGGACCCACGGGATGTGCTGTCCCTGTGCCATTGCTGCTCTTTGCCGTAGTTTTGGTGTCACTGAAGTCCTGTTTGGGCCAGATAAGAGGTGTTTTCTGTCTGGGGACCACCACAATCATCCATGCAGCTTTTTGGTCACCCAGCCTGGTTTTCTGAGTCTGTAATTCCATCTCTCCATTCCTCACTCATGCCCAGAACTGCCTGTTCAGGTAATCCATGGACTGCAGAGAGACCTTTGTGGATTTCCTTATTTCACACTCACTTCTCTCCTGTTTAAAATATAAAGAAGCTGACCCAGGGTTTTCACACCCCTGAAACAGAAGGACTAATAAATGATTTTTCCAGAGCACACAGATTGTATATGCAAAGGTCCAGCACGCAAATCCTGACTTGTTTATGCCTCAGGTTGTGCATACAAAAAGCTGTTTAACTTGGAGCCAATATCTCTCCCTTTCCAGCACCCACACCTCCTTCAACCCACCTCCTCCAAGAGAGCCTGGGGAAAAGATTTTATAACTCCCTCCAAAAGGCTGGGGAGCCAGGCTGCCTTGGACAAAGGGACCATCTGAATGTGAATCTGCAATTCTGATCCAAGCAGAGGTTCCAGCTGTTGATTGAAGAGCTGGGTCCTGCCTTGGGAAGCTTTTCCCAATCTCTCACTCCCATTCAGAAGTGGGTGGGTGTTGGGTTTGTGGGGTGGGTGGCACCACTCGAGTCCTTAGAGCTTTCCTCAGTTCATCCTGCAAGTTGCTGATTAGGATGTGCTGGCATTTTCTGGGACTTTCACTCTGTAATTTGAGAGTTTATGGATTTCTCAGAATTGTTCTTGTATTCTGAGGCCCTGGCATTGCAGATCACAGAGTCTGGAGAGAGCTTCCTCAGGATTTTAGATGTTAATTCACCTGAGCAAGAGTTGTCCGTGTGGCACTGCAGTTTTGTTTTATCAAACTCATTTTTCCCTTTGTTCATTCTGTTAATAATTGTCGTTAGAAAGGAAAGTTGGACATTAAGGGTTTGATCCATCAAGGGGAGGAATTCTTTCACCACTCACTCATATGTGCACATGATTTCAGTTTAAATTTCCTGTCAATCTTCTCTTTTCTATTGTTTCCCCTCTTCTATCTAGCCTTCCCTCCTATCCCAGGGTGGCTGGGTTTTTGGTTGGGGTTTTTTTTGGCCACTCTTTGTTTTACTCCTTTTCTGTTCAATCCTTTTGAGGTCTTGTCAAGCCATATTCCAGTTGTGCTTGAACTCTTTGGTCTTCCAGGATGAGAACAGAGCTCCAGCAGTTCCCATGTGGTGCTGCTGTCTCCAATATTCCTAAGTTCCAACTCATTTATTTAAGGAGATGTCCTTTCTTTCTCAGGGTTTAATTTATTTAGCAGTTCTCTTTTTTTTTTTTTTTTTGTACTACCAATTTATTGTTTTTATACAATATATATGAAATAGAGAAAAACACCATTATTTGAAAGAGGATGCTGATTGTTACATAGTGACTACTTGAAAATTGTGATACTCTGGACTATCCTTGTTAAGGGACTATTAATTCTCATGAATAAAAGATGAAAATCATACATAATATAAAGAAAATAAACCTGGCCATAATAAAAACCAACACAAGCTGGGTACCAACCGAGATCAGAAATCTGCTGAACTTACAGCACTGTTTGTCAGAGGCAACTTATAACACATTGTTCTTTTATTGCATTTTATGCCTTTTATTAGCTTGCAAATCTAATTAGGAAGCCGATTGGCACCCAGTACGCAGTGACGGAAGCAGCACCACCTATTCTTGTGGCAGCTTTGGTTTGGCTTTATGGGTGGTCTTTGTTCCTAGAGGCTTCTATGAATACCACATATTAGCTGGGCTGGTAGGCCCTTGATGTCTGTGTTGTATTGTACACATGTTGTCACTGTTTGACACTTAAACAATCCAGATTCTTACCCAGCCCACATCTAGTGCCATAATAAACTTCTGAGCATATGTTTTTGGGAGCAACAGTAACATCCATCACTGCAGTGTGACAGATAAATAAGCACTGCTGGAGAGTGTCCACGTCCTCAGAGGGCAGAGCTGGATATCAAGGTGTGTGCAAGGATTGTGCTCATCTGCTTTGCCCTCGCTGGGCTTTCTTCTTCTCCTCCTTCAATAAATCAAAACACTCCTGAGGAGCCCTAAAGCTCCCCCGTACATGTGAAATGCACGTTGTTACAAACCCTTCTGGTGAAACATTTCCTGTTTGGGCCTTTGGCGTGACACACAGTAGATGTAAAGCACAAAGCATTCTCTCTCCTCTTCATCTTCTGCCTCTGTCTTCCAGCGAGGAGCTCCGTGGAGGCCAGGTCCTGGCAGATGGGATGGAGACCTTTGAGCCCTTCCTGCAGATGGGATGGAGATCTTTGAGCCCTTCCTGTAGATGGGATGGAGATGTTTGAGCCCTTCCTGCAGATGGGATGGAGATGTTCGAGCCCTTCTTGCTCCTGTGAGTCTCCTCCTGTCTGTGCAAAATCCCTGCTCCTGAGTGGTTTTGTTTCAACAGATGTGGAGGGTTTTTTGGTCGGTTTTTGTTGTTGCTCTTGTTTGGGATGGTTTTTTTTTGAGGTGGCTTGGTAGAAAAGAAGAGGGAATCACCCATGAGAAGCTTCAGGATTTGTGTTTTTCTCTCTGAGCAAGACCAGAGGCTGACAAAGACTGATGGCAGCACAAGAGGTTTGAAGTGCGGTCATGTCTTGTCTTAGCTGGGTAAACACATTCAGTGAGAGCTTTGTCTGAACAAGGACAGGGAGGTTGAGCCTGAACAAGGAAATAATTTATGTAGGTTTTAATGAATATTTAATGTGGAATGTTAATTATAAAAAAAGAGGGTATACATTTTGATGTCGTGCCTTTGAGTGTCAGATCATGCAGTGTCTCCCTGGCCTGAGAAGGACAATCAGCTTGCTAATTACAGATGTTTATCAATCCAGGGAGAGTACTCTCCCACCAGACCAATAGTTCTTTAAAGAAACAAATGTTGTAGATGAAACAGAGAAAACACCTTTAAAACTGAAATATGTAAGAGCCATCTGCCTTCATTGCTTTCATTGAGTTTCCCACTGATAGTATTGCTAAACACAAGGAAATATAGTTATAAATAGAGTATAAACCAGAATTTTCTCAGTGCCAGTTGTTTGTAATATGAGCATAATTTTTAAGGTTGTATTCTGATATTCAATGTAAGAATTCTTTGGGCTGAAGCAGGATTTTTCTGAAGATAAATGGCATTTCTGAGGTGGCCTTTTTGTTCTGTCCTGTGCATCCTTCCACCCTCTAGGCCCACAGAAAGGAAACCCCTGCAAAGTGTTCACAGCTCCCATGAGGGCTGGTGGGGTGGTCTGCAGGCAAAGGGCAGCAGATGCAGGGAGGCTTCTACCACATGAAAATGAAAAAAATTAAATATATTTTTTACTCAACAACAACTCATGCTATGAACTGAAACAGAAATAAAGGTAAAGTTACCATACCAAAAAGGATGTTTTAAGATTGACTCTTAATTAGGGTCTCATTACAAAACCCAAGTGTTCATCAGCAATGGGTCTTTCTCGTAAAGGGACATTTTTTTTATATCTGACCTTGGTTTGAAATTTACCCCTGTCCTCATTAGGAAAATGAAGCCCTGCACTGTTGACCCTTGTGCCTCCCCCAAAGCACAAAGACTCAAAGCTGCACCCAGGCCTGGGCTCTGCCCCCATTTCATGCTCTGCATGTGTGTACAGCGAGCGAGAGAGCAGGGAACACGCCTGGGAATAAACCACATCAGCTCTCCAAGGGAGATTCTAAAGTTTTAATATTATGCTTGTCTGGTTTGATCTCGTATCTGGTCATTGAATTGTATCATTGCAAGAAACATGAGAAGGGCAGCATGACCATGAGGTATATTGTGTTACAGAATGAGGTTACACAGCACCAAAGCACCACCATATTTCAGTAACAAACGCAGCTCCTGGGGAGTTTTGTTATCATTGCATAAGCTTCACTGCTCCCTGGAAGATGACACTGATTCAGACAGAAAACACTAATTCAGTTCTTGCCAGCAGAGCCAATTGTCTCTCTGATTACATTAGACTGACAACTGGTTTTCAATGTCATTGTCAGCCGCAGCTCCTCATGCGTGGTGCACTGGAGCATGAACTGGGCTCCCTTTATTTAATTATTTCTGCCCATTTCTGTGGTTGTGGATAAGGCAAATGTGAGCCTCCTATTTCGTAGAAGACAGAAGAATGTCAGGTGTTTAGATTACAAAACTCAGGTTCAGCACCTCTTTAAAGGCAGATCCCAAATGCGTTCATGCACTCCAAAGAATTAATTTGAAACTGCCGTATCTTTTTTTGTCTGTCGGCTGCCTAGAAGTAACCTCGGATTTCTGCATGAAATAATTGTTTCATTAAATAATTGGCAGAATATGTTAATTATTTTTCTTAATTAAGTGGTAACTGGAAGACTGCCTGTGAGCTGCCCGTTGCAGGCTCTTATTTGAAATCTGCTGTGCGTTGTTGGTGTTTTTGGGCACCTGAGCCTTGTGCCCACTCTGCTGTGGAGCTCAGGGGTGTCTGTCCATGCACTGGGATTTTTCTGGGGTCTGTGCTGGCAGCCCAGCCCTGAGCTGATGCAGGGATGGTGGTGAGGGCTGGCCATGCTCTCACCTGGTGGGCAGGGCACAGCTTTGGGCTCACAACAGCATGGGGGGGCTCTCCGTGGAGCAAACCCCCCTTTGTCCAACCAGCCGTGTAGTTTGACAGTCTCTGATGGCCTTTCCAGTGTCACAGCAGCCACGGGCTGGCACCAGTTGTGAGCAGAGCTTGGCCAGCTGGGGTACAGCCATCAGCACACGTTCTCCTTCTCCGCTCTCGTGCCCAGGCTGTGGTCAGTTGTTTTCTGGGGCACAGGGCTCCCCATGGAGCTCTGAGCTCATTTCTTCATGTGTGAGTCCATGATCAGCCCCTTCCCCTCCCTCCCCCCCTCCCTGTGCCATTCCATGGAAGGGAATGGGGGCAATGGGGTACAGCCCTGTCTGCACAGATGTTGCTCTTCTGGGCGAGTTCTTTTCTGTTCCCTGATGGTCATTGTTGTTCCTCCTCAGCAGAAAAGGGATAAATTGTGGGGGCAGCAAATCTTTTTCTTCACCTTCTTTTGAATAGACTTAGAAAAATCATTTTCCTTTCAACGTTTTCATCTCTATTAAGGTCATAAATGAATTTTAAAAAATATAATGAAATTTTTCACAAGGTCTCATTTCCAGAGGAGCTGTGTGTGTATAAGAAAACAGAAGTTGGCCCTAAAATCAGGACAGGTATCATCAATGGAGGCTACTCTGCCAAATAAAATGTTGTTAAAATAGTATTTTTGCATTAGTTTTCTACATTTTTATTCAAAAACACCCCAGAATGTCTTAGAGCAGTAGGTAGACAAGGAGGAAGCTCCACGAGCTCACAGTATGAAATGCAGCCCATGAAACGGGCGCTGCCAACTTTCTGTGATCCTTCCATGCCTGCAGAAACAGAGATTTATTCTCTACAGAAACGTGTCTCCTTCTAGCTCTGAATTCCCTTCCACTGCTCCCGTTGCCCAAAAGTCAAACCAAGCCAACTTCCTCCAGGTCCCAGAGTGAAAAAAAAAAAAATGCAAACACACTGCATTTAAAAGTAGATTTAGCAACTCTAAAGTGGGCGATTTGGTTCCACCCATCAAACCTGAGTTCTCTGATCTGAAGTCAGATGGGTGCTACTCCTAGCGAGATGTGTGCCAAATCTAATTAAGCTTTGCATAATGTGCATCTTGGGTGATTTGATTTATTAGCTTTGTTTGAAGAAAGTAATAATAAAAGAAGAAAATGGCTTTGGTAATAATAAGCTGTTTGAATTCCCTGTGCAAGTAGGCACAGTCCCTCCTGGAGCTCCCTGAAATGCTCTCGAGGTGCTCGAGGTGCCCATGGACTGATGAAATGCTGGGAGCTGCAGCAGAGAGGGTGTCTGCAAGGGGCTCCTGCCTCCTCCACTGCTGCCCTGCTTTTGGCTCTGTGAAGGTGTTTAAGAATTCCCCACGGGGGTAAATAATTTCCATCCTCACAACCACCATAAAACCCTGGAAGTTGTCATTTATCACCATTTATACCCATGGGGGGCTTTGGCGTGACACACAGTAGATGTAAAGCACAAAGCATTCCTCTCTCCTCTTCATCTCTCTGCCTCTGTCTTCCAGCGAGGAGCTCCGTGGAGGCCAGGTCCTGGCAGATGGGATGGAGACCTTTGAGCCCTTCCTGCAGATGGGATGGAGATGTTTGAGCCCTTCCTGCAGATGGGATGGAGATGTCTGAGCCCTTCCTGCAGATGGGGTGGAGATGTTGAGCCCTTCTTGCTCCTGTGAGTCTCCTCTGTCTGTGCAAAATCCCTGCTCCTGAGTGGTTTGTTCAACAAGATGTGGAGGGGTTTTTTTGGTCGGTTTTTGTTGTTGCTCTGTTTGGGATGGTTTTTTTTTTTTTGAGGTGGCTTGGGTAGAAAAGAAGAGGGAATCACCCATGAGAAGCTTCAGGATTTGTGTTTTTCTCTCTGAGCAAGACCAGAGGCTGACAAAGACTGATGGCAGCACAAGAGGTTTGAAGTGCGGTCATGTCTTGTCTTAGCTGGGTAAACACATTCAGTGAGAGCTTTGTCTGAACAGGACAGGAGGTTGAGCCTTGAACAAGGAAATAATTTATGTAGGTTTTAATGAATATTTAATGTGGAATGTTAATTATAAAAAAAGAGGGTATACATTTGATGTCTGCCTTTGAGTGTCAGTCATGCAGTGTCTCCCTGGCCTGAGACAGGACAATCAGCTTGCTAATTACAGATGTTTATCAATCCAGGGAGAGTACTCTCCCACCAGACCAATAGTTCTTTAAAGAAAAACAATGTTGTAGATGAAAAGAAAAACACCTTTAAAACTGAAATATGTAGAGCCATCTGCTTCATTGCTTTCATTGAGTTTCCACTGATAGTATTGCTAAAACAAAGGAAATATAGTTATAATAGAGTATAAACCAGAATTTTCTCAGTGCCAGTTGTTTGTAATATGAGCATAATTTTTAAGGTTGTATTCTGATATGTCAATGTAAGAATTCTTTGGGCTGAAGCAGGATTTTTCTGAAGATAAATGGCATTTCTGAGGTGGCCTTTTTGTTCTGTACCTGTGCATCCTTCCACCCTCTAGGCCCACATAGAAAGGAAACACCCTGCAAAGTGTTGCACAGCTCCCATGAGGGCTGGTGGGGTGGCTCTGCAGGCAAAGGGCAGCAGATGCAGGGGGCTTCTACCACCATGAAAATGAAAAAAATTAAATATATTTTTTACTCAACACAACTCATGCTATGAACTGAAACAGAAATAATAGGTAAAGTTACCATACCAAAAAGGATGTTTTAAGATTGACTCTTAATTAGGGTCTCATTACAAAACCCAAGTGTTCATCAGCAATGGGTTTTCTCTAAAGGGACATTTTTTTATATTGACTTGCTTTGAAATTTACCGTCTATTAAGGAAATGAAGCCTGCCCCTCTCCAGAACACAAGTTATCTTGTATTTTGCTAACGTGTGTAATTACTGATGTGGGTGTTCCCACATCTTAGAATGGAAAAGTGCTTGCCAAGATTGAAAAACCATAGTAACAATATAATGATTTCTCTCACACACCAGCGTTCTTGCTGAGACAAGTGAACTGGAACTGTTGTTAAAACCATGTAATTATACTCTTATATATCGTTTATTAAATCAGATTCCCCCACCCTCTCTCTTTTCAAGTCACTTCTGAAAAAGCTTGGATTCTGAGAGTCTGAGAGCTGGGGTCCTTCCTTGGAAGGACATTTCTTTAAAAATGAAAACAATAAAAGTGTAAAAGAGCACATCTGGACCCACGGGATGTGCTGTCCCTGTGCCATTGCTGCTCTTTGCCGTAGTTTTGGTGTCACTGAAGTCCTGTTTGGGCCAGATAAGAGTGTTTTCTGTCTGGGGACCACCAATCATCCATGCAGCTTTTTGGTCACCGCAGCCTGGTTTTCTGAGTCTGTAATTCCATCTCTCCATTCCTCACTCGTGCCCGAACTGCCTGTTCAGGTAATCCATGGCTGCAGAGAGACCTTGTGGATTTCCTTATTCACACTCACTTCCTCTCTGTTTAAAATATAAAGAAGCTGACCCAGGGTTTTCACACCCTGAAACAGAAGGACTAATAAATGATTTTCCAGACACACAGATTGTATAGCAAAGGTCCAGCAGCAAATCCTGACTTGTTTATGCCTCAGGTTGTGCATACAAAAAGCTGTTTAACTTGGACCAATATCTCCCCTTTCCAGCACCACACTACCTCCTTCAACCACCTCCTCCCACCCAGCGCTGGACCAAGATCTTAATACTCCCTCCAAAAGGCTGGGGAGCCAGGCTGCCTTGGACAAAGGGACCATCTGAAGGTGAATCTGCAATTCTGATCCAAGCAGAGGTTCCAGCTGTTGATTGAAGAGCAGGATCCTGCCTTGGGAAGCTTTTCCCAATTTCACACTCCCATTCAGAAGTGGGTGGGTGTTGGGTTTGTGGGGTGGGTGGCACCACTCGAGTCCTTAGAGCTTTCCTCAGTTCATCCTGCAAGTTGCTGATTAGGATGTGCTGGCATTTTCTGGGACTTTCACTCTGTAATTTGAGAGTTTATGGATTTCTCAGAATTGTTCTTGTATTCTGAGGCCCTGGCATTGCAGATCACAGAGTCTGGAGAGAGCTTCCTCAGGATTTTAGATGTTAATTCACCTGAGCAAGAGTTGTCCGTGTGGCACTGCAGTTTTGTTTTATCAAACTCATTTTTCCCTTTGTTCATTCTGTTAATAATTGTCGTTAGAAAGGAAAGTTGGACATTAAGGGTTTGATCCATCAAGGGGAGGAATTCTTTCACCACTCACTCATATGTGCACATGATTTCAGTTTAAATTTCCTGTCAATCTTCTCTTTTCTATTGTTTCCCCTCTTCTATCTAGCCTTCCCTCCTATCCCAGGGTGGCTGGGTTTTTGGTTGGGGTTTTTTTTGGCCACTCTTTGTTTTTACTCCTTTTCTGTTCAATCCTTTTGAGGTCTTGTCAAGCCATATTCCAGTTGTGCTTGAACTCTTTGGTCTTCCAGGATGAGAACAGAGCTCCAGCAGTTCCCATGTGGTGCTGCTGTCTCCAATATAGAAAAACACCATTATTTGAAAGAGGATGCTGATTGTTACATAGTGACTACTTGAAAATTGTGATACTCTGGACTATCCTTGTTAAGGGACTATTAATTCTCATGAATAAAAGATGAAAATCATACATAATATAAAGAAAATAAACCTGGCCATAATAAAAACCAACACAAGCTGGGTACCAACCGAGATCAGAAATCTGCTGAACTTACAGCACTGTTTGTCAGAGGCCAACTTATAACACATTGTTCTTTTATTGCATTTTATGCCTTTTATTAGCTTGCAAATCTAATTAGGAAGCCGATTGGCACCCAGTACGCAGTGACGGAAGCAGCACCACCTATTCTTGTGGCAGCTTTGGTTTGGCTTTATGGGTGGTCTTTGTTCCTAGAGGCTTCTATGAATACCACATATTAGCTGGGCTGGTAGGCCCTTGATGTCTGTGTTGTATTGTACACATGTTGTCACTGTTTGACACTTAAACAATCCAGATTCTTACCCAGCCCACATCTAGTGCCATAATAAACTTCTGAGCATATGTTTTTGGGAGCAACAGTAACATCCATCACTGCAGTGTGACAGATAAATAAGCACTGCTGGAGAGTGTCCACGTCCTCAGAGGGCAGAGCTGGATATCAAGGTGTGTGCCAAGGGATTGTGCTCATCTGCTTTGCCCTCGCTGGGCTTTCTTCTTCTCCTCCTTCCAATAAATCAAAACAGCTCCTGAGGAGCCCTAAAAGCTCCCCCTGTACATGTGAAATGCACGTTGTTACAAAACCCTTCTGGTGAAACATTTCCTGTTTGGGGCTTTGGCGTGACACACAGTAGATGTAAAGCACAAAGCATTCCTCTCTCCTCTTCATCTCTCTGCCTCTGTCTTCCAGCGAGGAGCTCCGTGGAGGCCAGGTCCTGGCAGATGGGATGGAGACCTTTGAGCCCTTCCTGCAGATGGGATGGAGATCTTTGAGCCCTTCCTGTAGATGGGATGGAGATGTTTGAGCCCTTCCTGCAGATGGGATGGAGATGTTCGAGCCCTTCTTGCTCCTGTGAGTCTCCTCCTGTCTGTGCAAAATCCCTGCTCCTGAGTGGTTTTGTTTCAACAGATGTGGAGGGGTTTTTTTGGTCGGTTTTTGTTGTTGCTCTTGTTTGGGATGGTTTTTTTTGAGGTGGCTTGGATAGAAAAGAAGAGGGAATCACCCATGAGAAGCTTCAGGATTTGTGTTTTTCTCTCTGAGCAAGACGAGAGGCTGACAAAGACTGATGGCAGCACAAGAGGTTTGAAGTGTGGTCATGTCTTGTCTTAGCTGGGTAAACACATTCAGTGAGAGCTTTGTCTGAACAAGGACAGGGAGGTTGAGCCTTGAACAAGGAAATAATTTATGTAGGTTTTAATGAATATTTGATGTGGAATGTTAATTATAAAAAAAGAGGGTATACATTTTGATGTCGTGCCTTTGAGTGTCAGATCATGCAGTGTCTCCCTGGCCTGAGGAGGACAATCAGCTTGCTAATTACAGATGTTTATCAATCCAGGGAGAGTACTCTCCCACCAGACCAATAGTTCTTTAAAGAAACAAATGTTGTAGATGAAACAGAGAAAACACCTTTAAAACTGAAATATGTAAGAACCATCTGCCTTCATTGCTTTCATTGAGTTTCGCACTGATAGTATTGCTAAACGCAAGAAAATACAGTTATAAATAGAGTATAAACCAGAATTTTCTCAGTGCCAGTTGTTTGTAATATGAGCATAATTTTTAAGGTTGTATTCTGATATGTCAATGTAAGAATTCTTTGGGCTGAAGCAGGATTTTTCTGAAGATAAATGGCATTTCTGAGGTGGCCTTTTTGTTCTGTTCCTGTGCATCCTTCCACCCTCTAGGCCCACATGAAAGGAAACCCCTGCAAAGTGTTCACAGCTCCCATGAGGGCTGGTGGGGTGGCTCTGCAGGCAAAGGGCAGCAGATGCAGGGGAGGCTTCTACCAACATGAAAATGAAAAAAATTAAATATATTTTTTACTCAACAACAACTCATGCTATGAACTGAAACAGAAATAAAGGTAAAGTTACCATACCAAAAAGGATGTTTTAAGATTGACTCTTAATTAGGGTCTCATTACAAAACCCAAGTGTTCATCAGCAATGGGTCTTTCTCGTAAAGGGACATTTTTTTTATATCTGACCTTGGTTTGAAATTTACCCCTGTCCTCATTAGGAAAATGAAGCCCTGCACTGTTGACCCTTGTGCCTCCCCCAACGCACAAAGACTCAAAGCTGCACCCAGGCCTGGGCTCTGCCCCCATTTCATGCTCTGCATGTGTGTACAGCGAGCGAGAGAGCAGGGAACACGCCTGGGAATAAACCACATCAGCTCTCCAAGGGAGATTCTAAAGTTTTAATATTATGCTTGTCTGGTTTGATCTCGTATCTGGTCATTGAATTGTATCATTGCAAGAAACATGAGAAGGGCAGCATGACCATGAGGTATATTGTGTTACAGAATGAGGTTACACAGCACCAAAGCACCACCATATTTCAGTAACAAACGCAGCTCCTGGGGAGTTTTGTTATCATTGCATAAGCTTCACTGCTCCCTGGAAGATGACACTGATTCAGACAGAAAACACTAATTCAGTTCTTGCCAGCAGAGCCAATTGTCTCTCTGATTACATTAGACTGACAACTGGTTTTCAATGTCATTGTCAGCCGCAGCTCCTCATGCGTGGTGCACTGGAGCATGAACTGGGCTCCCTTTATTTAATTATTTCTGCCCATTTCTGTGGTTGTGGATAAGGCAAATGTGAGCCTCCTATTTCGTAGAAGACAGAAGAATGTCAGGTGTTTAGATTACAAAACTCAGGTTCAGCACCTCTTTTAAAGGCAGATCCCAAATGTGTGCATGCACTCCAAAGAATTAATTTGAAACTGCCATATCTTCTTTTTGTCTGTCGGCTGCCTAGAAGTAACCTTGGATTTCTGCATGAAATAATTGTTTCATTAAATAATTGGCAGAATATGTTAATTATTTTTCTTAATTAAGTGGTAACTGGAAGACTGCCTGTGAGCTGCCCTTTGCAGGCTCTTATTTGAAATTTGCTGTGCGCTGTCGGTGTTTTTGGGCACCTGAGCCTTGTGCCCACTCTGGTGTGGAGCTCAGGGGGTGTCTGTCCATGCAGTGGGATTTTTCTGGGGTCTGTGCTGGCAGCCCAGCCCTGAGCTGATGCAGGGATGGTGGTGAGGGCTGGCCATGCTCTCACCTGGTGGGCAGGGCACAGCTTTAGGCTCACAACAGCACGGGGGGCTCTCCGTGGAGCAAACCCCCCTTTGTCCAACCAGCCGTGTAGTTTGACAGTCTCTGATGGCCTTTCCAGTGTCACAGCAGCCACGGGCTGGCACCAGTTGTGAGCAGAGCTTGGCCAGCTGGGGTACAGCCATCAGCACACGTTCTCCTTCTCCGCTCTCGTGCCCAGGCTGTGGTCAGTTGTTTTCTGGGGCACAGGGCTCCCCATGGAGCTCTGAGCTCATTTCTTCATGTGTGAGTCCATGATCAGCCCCTTCCCCTCCCTCGCCTCCCTCCCTGTGCCATTCCATGGAAGGGAATGGGGGCAATGGGGTACAGCCCTGTCTGCACAGATGTTGCTCTTCTGGGCGAGTTCTTTTCTGTTCCCTGATGGTCATTGTTGTTCCTCCTCAGCAGAAAAGGGATAAATTGTGGGGGCAGCATTTTTACTTTGTAAAAATCTTTTTCTTCACCTTCTTTTGAATAGACTTAGAAAAATCACTTTCCTTTCAATGTTTTCATCTCTATTAAGGTCATAAATGTATTTAAAAAAATATAATGGAATTTTTCACAAGGTCTCATTTCTAAAGAAGCTGTGTGTGTATGAAAAGCGAGAGGTTGGCCCTAAAATCAGTACAGGTATCATCAATGGAGGCTACTCTGCCAAATAAAATGTTGTTAAAATAGTATTTTTGCATTAGTTTTCTACATTTTTATTCAAAAACACCCCAGAATGTCTTAGAGCAGTAGGTAGACAAGGAGGAAGCTCCACGAGCTCACAGTATGAAATGCAGCCCATGAAACGGGCGCTGCCAACTTTCTGTGATCCTTCCATGCCTGCAGAAACAGAGATTTATTCTCTACAGAAACGTGTCTCCTTCTAGCTCTGAATTCCCTTCCACTGCTCCCGTTGCCCAAAAGTCAAACCAAGCCAACTTCCTCCAGGTCCCAGAGTGAAAAAAAAAAAAATGCAAACACACTGCATTTAAAAGTAGATTTAGCAACTCTAAAGTGGGCGATTTGGTTCCACCCATCAAACCTGAGTTCTCTGATCTGAAGTCAGATGGGTGCTACTCCTAGCGAGATGTGTGCCAAATCTAATTAAGCTTTGCATAATGTGCATCTTGGGTGATTTGATTTATTAGCTTTGTTTGAAGAAAGTAATAATAAAAGAAGAAAATGGCTTTGGTAATAATAAGCTGTTTGAATTCCCTGTGCAAGTAGGCACAGTCCCTCCTGGAGCTCCCTGAAATGCTCTCGAGGTGCTCGAGGTGCCCATGGACTGATGAAATGCTGGGAGCTGCAGCAGAGAGAGTGTCTGCAAGGGGCTCCTGCCTCCACTGCTGCCCTGCTTTTGGCTCTGTGAAGGTGTTTAAGAATTCCCCATGGGGATTAAGAATTTCCCTCCTCACAACCACCATAAAACCCTGGAAGTTGTCATTTATCACCATTTATACCCATGGGACCCGACACAGAGAGACTGGAGATGGCTGCTGTGCAGTGCAGCAGAAATATTTGCATGAAATGTTGGGATTCACAGCTGGGAAAATAGTCCCAGACTCCATGCTGGAGCTGCAGGGCTGCTTTTGATCCCTAGAACAGCTGTGTGCATCTTTGTGAACTTTTTACAGTGCAGTCCAGATGTGCCCCATGGCTGAGATCCCCAAGTTCTGTCAGTTCTGCTGGGCCAAGTTCTGGTGGCCACAAAACTGTGTCACATCTGCAGCACTCCTGGAGCTGGGTTCTCACTTGCCATCACAAAATAGGCTGTTTTTATGGCTTTGATGCCTTTGAGTTACAGGGGAGGATTTCCTGCAGGGTTTCTGCTAAGCCTGGCTCTGCTCCTGCCATTTATATCCTTCTTCTCCTCCATCCCTCAAAGCTTGGATTGGTGGATCCATTGCAGCATCACCCAAGGTGGATCTCTGTAACCATCACCATCACCAGTGTCCATCACACACCACGGAAAAATTCACTGAATTGCACTGGAAATGGAACATTCTGATATTTACAGATGCTGCACTTAGGGTCGGTTGGACAGGCAATTCCCTTGGGATCAGATCCACAGGGATAATTTTGGATATAACTTCTTGTAATCGGAATGTGAATAAGACATTGGACATTGGGGATTCTTTTCCCGATCAAACTCCTGAGCTGCAGCAGGCACAAAACACAACCAGAGCTTTGCATCTGCAGCTTCTGTTTCCAGGGAAAATGGAAATGAAAATCTGAGACTTGTGCTTGAAAACAGCCTGGAGGATCAGCAGTGGTGCTGTTGTGATATCCTGGGGTCAAATAATGACTTGAAGGCATCCTCCTGTGCCATCGTGGAGGGTCAGGGGGTTTCTGATTAGATTCCTACAATGCTCATGTGTTCAGTAATCAGAGATTCGGGATTTTTCAAAGCCTGCTAGGGGAATTATCCATAGTGCTGAGTCTCAGTTTTCACTGGAAACTATAGGGCTGAAGTGTCACGTTTGGTTGGGCAGGGATTTGTTTAAAAGAAAAGGAAATGTGGGAATGTCATCCTTAGGGGGATTGGCAGCCTTGACTGAGCTGGAGAATGTTGGTGTGGCCAGTGGGTATGACCCTGGGATTACCTATTAATTGATGGCCCCAGAATAATAACAACCTCTTAAAGAATAATAAATAATTAATAATAAATAACCCCAGAAATTTGCAGGATTACATTTCTCCTGCCTGTGCAAATTGTGAACAGTTCCACTCTTTGGGATTACTGCAGAGTAGTGCGGGTGACACAAGAAAAGCTTTTAGGAATTTTTTCTCACTGTGTAATAAAAGAGTAAAATAATGTAAAAATTCCCTCTCTGGTGATTTCCTTTCAGGCAGATGATCCTCCACCCTGGCAATAGTTTAAACTTTGCACTTGAACTCAGGAAGCTGCATGGCTGCCAATGCAGTGTTACGGGGGCAAAGACCACCTTGCAATTTTGTATATGCAACTAAATTTCCTTATTTTGTGAGATGCAGTTACCATAAATAGAAATCTACCAACATCTGCATTATTTACAAGTAAAGTGCCACGATCCTGACTGGAAATTTTGTGTACTTCCATGATACAAATATTTAATTTAACAGTAATAATAAATTTGGGAGGTTTTTTCCTTTCTAACTGTTTGCACTAATAAAAAAACTGTAAAATCCTCATTCCTGTGACTAAATATGAAATATTCATTGCAAACATTATGTTTCTAAGTTAACAAGTATGGAGTACTCAGAGTAACAAGCTCAAGTATTAGGACACATTATTTCCCAAGACGTTTAGAGAGTTCATTTTGCCAGCACTCTTAATCCCTGCAGAATGTGGTAAAGAAGGTCAATTTTGACAGTTTAACGCTTAAAAAAAACCAAACAAAACAAAAAACAAAAAAAAAAAAAAACCCAACACTTTACAAAAGACACATTTTAAACCCTTTTTTTTAATCAAAGATGGTAATTTCGGGCCTCCAAATCCATTTTTTTAAGCTTATTTCAAGTAGTAGTGAAGGGAAAATAACTCCAGGGCTAGTATTTTAAATTTCAAGCGGGGTATTTTAAAAGCATCTAACATAATTCCACTTACTTCTAAGTGAGACCGGTCCTGAGAAATTTTAGGAGACTCTTCAGATCGGCTTTAGGAGGTTTTAAAACAACTTATTTTCATATCTTAAGGAGTAAGATATTAAATGTTAAGTAGCTAGCATGAAGGATCAGTGATAATTGCTCCCCTTAAGTGGAGGATTTTTAGCATTTAAGCAAAGCATTGGATTCAGTGATCCCGTTGTTCCACGGAGCTACTCGAGGAACGAGCTCTGGCTAAATGCAGGTTCAAAACCCAGATTTAATTTGTGAGTCAGCTGGAATGGAGCCTGTTAGAGGCATTTGCTGTGCTGTGGGTGGCTGAAGCACCAGCTCTTTATAGGTTTGAAACTGTGTTGAGTTTCACCAGCTTATTCCATGGGATTTTTTGGGTCTAAAATAGGGCAAAAAACATAAACACGACCTGGCATCTCCTCCTAGCTTGGCTTGCACAAGACTTACGTAATTGTGCTTTTTTTTTTTGCTGGGAGGAACTATTTTGAAGTGATAATGGTTTTCTCAAGGAGATGCTGTGAAGATAAGCATCAAGTATTTATTTCCATAAAAACATCCATTCTCAGCACTGGGATGAACACCACCTTCATTTATTAAAACTGAGAATTTCTTAATAATATGATTGACAAATGAGCTGTAGGACCCTGCAAAGGGGAGATGGCACCTACTCCCTGTCTGCTCTGTAATTACAAGCTGGGATGAGGGATTTGATCTTGCAGTCATGCCAAGGGAATTTTGTGTGTGTAATGAAGTGGGGCAGAAAAAAAGGATGATTTAACAGCAGGAGGGCATTTTGTCTTCTTTCAACTATAAACTGGAATTTAACATCTCTAATCATAGACCCCAAAGTTTCACATGGATATATGGCTGGGGCAGTGCGGTTTGATGATATTTTCAATGATGTTTTCCAGTTATCCTTTAAATACCTATGGATGCAGTTTAATTTACATTTTTCACACCTAGATCATGGCTCTTGCTCATATCTCAGAAATGAGCATATTTCAGGGGTGAGAAAGACCAGTGTTTCCCTCCACCCTTCCCAGGCCATGACTTCCCTGTCCTTTAAAAATGGTTACTTTGGACAATTTTAGCTGTTCCCTCAAGTCTGTGTGACACAAACTGTCCTAGGCAGTTTAGTCTTGCAAAATATCTATGCATTTGAAAATTAATTAATCACAATTCCACTTCCTAAAGCAGAGTTCTGGCTCCTGACAGAGTGAAACAATTTCTGTGTCGCTGTCTTCAAACAGCCACATCCTACTATTTATGATTGTTAAGGGGAAGATCAAAACCCCATGGGATAACCATAAAAATCTCCCACATTTTTGGATGAATTCTCCTCTGCACTGGTGATTTTCTTCTTCTTCCCATGAGCTGAGTGCAGTTCTCTATAAAATATTTAAGCTTTTTATTCGGGGCTTCCTTTTTGGAAGTTATTGATCCAGATCCCTGTGCTGCTTCAGGTCTGGAGACCACAGGCTGAAGGTCACTGCTTGGGACAGTGCACCCCTCATTTTTGCACACTCTTTTCACCAGTTGTGGATTCCAGGGGTTTGAAAACCCAATGAACTTCAGTGCCTTTGTTGGGGAGTTCTAAACCAGCTTTGGTTTTTGGCACTTGAGGTAGGAGGAAGCGTCGTATTTCATTTTTGTTCCACAGAAAGAGAAATGTTTTAATTTCCAAAGATCAGTATCAGGGAAACTGTCTTCCAAAAATCCCTGTTCAGGACTCCAGCCACCTGAAAGATTTACTCCATTTAAGGTAAAGCCACAGCTCAGCAAAACCTAAAGAAATCATGACAATTTTTCCCTAACTTGAATTTTAAATTAGACTAAAATTATTTAGTCCTTTTTTTCTTGATTAATTGGAGGGTCTTTGACTATATATTGGCTTGTATTAATTGGTGGGCTTGCTTCTCTTGGATGATTCTAAATTTAGGAAAACAATCCTGGCAAAAAGATTTTTAAAAAAATCTGAAACATTTTCAACAATTGAAAAGTTACGGAAAAGCTTAAAGGAATGTTTGGCTTGGCCCAAAGTAAAACAGTTTCTTTATTTTTGAACACTTAGCACTTCTTTCTATGACATTGAGGGAAATATGAAAATGAATGACGGCTTAAAAAAGAAATCAATTATTTCAGCAAACGCTGAAATGAGACGTTCTGGTTTTCAGGGACGCATTTCTGTTTGTTTTGGTCTCTGAAAGGAACGCTTGGCTGAAACTGGCACAAAGACACAGGAGGATCCAAGGCTGCTGAAGGTGCAGTTTTAGTCTGAGCTCTGGGCTCGGTTTTCCACGCTCCTGGAGAGTCACGGGGAGCTCGGTGATGTTCTCGTGGATGTTCATGAAAATCCTTTATCTCCTCATTCTGTCCTGTCCCCCCAGATAGGATCCTTTCACTACCTCACCAAACCAACAGCATTTACACATCAAAACAATAATTCATTTTCAGATTCAGCCCTTCATTAAAAAGATAAGTAGGGCTTAATTGGCATCAGTGCCTGTGTAGCTCCTCTGTGCTAGAGCACAGTTAAGTGGGGTTTCTCAGACAAGGGCCTTGGGCGAGCCCTCTGTCTGGGATGAATTTCTCCCCAATTAAACTCATTTGTTTTCACATTCATATAATGGCACCTGAGATATGGAATGTCTCAACCACTTCCCTCAGCTTTTTTTTTTCTGAGGGTGGGGAGTTGTTTAAATCTGAGCTGCAAATTCATTACGGTAGAGTATACCGTGCAAATAAATGTCCAATGTGCTGCAGGATTATCTGATTAAAGAGGTTAAATTATCCTCTTATTACTTTAATAGTTTATCTTTTCTGAGGTTCAGGTAGAATGATGTTTTATTGAAGATCTGCCAGGGGGTGGAGTTTTGCCTTGGATTATGTTTTGGGGAGAAGTTGGGTTTGAAGCAGGATCAGAGGTGCCAAATCTTGTGACCTGTTCATGCCAGAGTAGGGTTAGGGCAGGAGGAATTGGGGAAGATTTGCTTTCTCCAAGACTGTGAGAATTGGTTCTTCTACAGAGAGTTCTGCTGCATCTGTGTAGGAACAGTTTGTGCTCAGAGAAAGGAACCCAGAAAGTTTAGAAGAGAATTCAGAGAGGTTTTGTTGAGCAGAACCTTCTACTGAGCTGTCTCACAGCAGTACCTAGAACCAAACAAAACACAGCTGCCATCTTGTCTGAAACTTTTAACCTTTGTCTTTTCTGTATTTCAAATTCCTTTGATTAAAACTACAGTGAGGAAAATGGGGCTGATCTCCAGAGAATTCTCTCAGTCTGATCTGTGGACAGCCAAAGCCACACCTTTAAAGGCCCTTGGCTTCCTCACCCCACAGGCATTGTTGTCCCATTAGAGGCAGAGTATTTTTGGAAACCCTGGGGAGAGACTGGTGTGGAAATCAAATTTGCTTTCAAGGTCTTTATTCTGCACTTACCTTTGAGCAGCTGCTTCCTCACTGAGAAAGGCAGCATCCTCTGTCAAAAGCCAAGCACAACAAATCCTTGCCCCTCTTATCTCTGAAAGTCTGAGATTAGGCACGAAGTCCAGCTTTGGGTGAAGGAGCCATTCCCCGTTTTGTGGGAATGTGGACCAGCACCCAAGCACAGGCTAAAGGAGTGCACTGGAGGTTGGGGAGGAATTTTAATGTGCTTTATCCCTTCACAAGGATCCCAAAATGCAGCTCCTATGTGCAGGGGCAGGATCCAGCTCCTGCTGCCGTACTGGAAGTTGCACAGACACCAAAGATGCCACCCCGGCCCCTCTCAGCTGCTCAGTTTTCTTTCACCACAAAACCAAGAAGGGTAATTCTGAGTCATGTTTGTGTTGTGCTTTGAGATTTCTGGCTGGAAAACAAAAAAAAATATAGAAGGATTTATATTATTCTCTCATGAAGCAATTTTGTGATGGGACTCATGATCTCCTTGCCCTCTTCTGTTGAAATCCTGCATCAGGAGGAGTCACACAAACCTCTGTCTGATGGAATGAGAAAAATAGTTGAATATATTTAAATGCTGTGTCAAAAAGTTAATTTTTCTCCCAGTGTGGCATTCCTCTGGATGTTAATAACCACAAGAATTAGTGATGGGAATACTGAATGTTGCAAGAGCAGTAACATGGGGAGCTGGGGACAATTATCTGTGTCTGAGTCTGTGACAAGGAGCAGAGAGGACGCGACGAGGAACCGACACCAAGCTGCAGTTTGGCCGTCAGGATAAATTCACAGCAGTGTGTTCTGCACACCTCAGAGCTGTCCTGGCTGCACAGGAGCAGTGTGTGATTCAAACCAAGCACAGGAGCAGTGTGTGATTCAAACCAAGCTGCTGCAGTTGTGTGCTCAAAATCCGTGCTCAGGAAAAGCGCGTCAGGCAGGGCGTCCTTCCCACAGCACTGCAGCTTAATGTATCACAACAAACTGCACCTTAATAAAAAAAAAAATAATAATTAAAAAGAGCAACCATGCAGGCAAGAAGAAGCATCTGCATTTGCTTTACTGGATCTTTTTGTCAGGCATTGTGATCAGGCTGACAGTTAGCCCTGAGGAAAGTTATAAATTCTGCGCTGAATTGCGGTACAATCTTTCACCATGGCATTTCTGCCCTCTGGCCACGCTCTGGTTATCCATAATTGTGGCAGATAATGGTTTTTTATGGCTGGAAACATTCTTTGCAGGCACAGGGACAATAACCAGGGCTGAAAATGTAATTAAAGTGAATGGATGAACTTTCTTAAAGAAACAGTGTAGATTATTACTGGAGCTTAACACCTACAAAGCCTGAGGCAAAATGGCAGCATCTGAAAAAACTTGTATAAATTTTAAATGTAGGGCAGACTTGAAGGTGGCTATTAGATTACAGAAGGAAAACTGAGACATTTGATGTAACAGATAACTAAGGGCTTAGATCATCCCCAGAAATATAAACTAATGTAACTTATCTCTCTCTGGCAGTTGGAATATGTAATTTGTGATCAGCAGCACCTTGTTTTCTTGAATCTGGGGAGAAGTTTGTTGCAGGTTTTGTCCACTCGTGCAAAAAAGCATCTTCCTTAAACAGAGTAAGGAAAAGATGGTATGTCTTCTCTGTAATACCTGTTACTTACCATGGAATGAAACAGATTTAATCTTTTTCCATGTAGCACCATTAAGGTTTTGGAAATCAGGTTTTATTGTACAGTTCCATAAAGGCACAAATGAATAGAAAACAGCACATTCCTATTAATTGCAGCACTTCTGCTGCAAGGCCATCTGTTTCTGGTTTAACCTCCTCTTTGGGCATTGTCAGTAACCTGCAGGTAGTTCCTTGTCCAGATGGAGAGGCTTCCAAACTTCTGAAAACGTTGCCATTGTCCTGCATCTGCTGAAAATCAGAATGAGAGAACACGTTAATTATTATTAACAAAGAATTAATACTTCTGGTAGTGCAATGTAACCATTCATTTGCTGATAATGGGCAGTCTCAATGTTACACTTGGCTTTTATTCTTCCTCTCCTCCTGCATCTGGGCTGGAGTTGGAAATCTTCACTGTTTTGAGGCCAGCAAGGCATTTTTAGATCTGGGTGGCCTTCAAGACGACACTTCTGGCTGCTCTCAGTTTACATGCAGGGGAACTGATTGCAAAATTCAGAAGCAACTCGATTTTTTTGATCCCCCAGTTCTATTTTTGGCAGCCTGTCGTGGCACAGGTAGAGCAGCTGATTCCCCCACCACTGCAAATTGAGGCAACTTTCTGTGTGGGATAAAACCAGAACTGGCAAAGCTGCTTTTCTGGATTTTAAATAACTTTCACAGCTGAGGATAAATTATGCTAAGCTAGAACCACAAGCAGTGCAGGCTGCTGGATTTTGCACACCTTGTGCCTGGTGAGTGTGAAGTCTTGGAGTTATGGCTTGTGGATGTATTTGGATTTTCTTAGCAAATTATTTGTTTTTCGAGTTCATTGGGAAGAAGAGAGTACTGTGAAAAGCATCGTGGACCAAAGGGATAGTGGAGACCAGAACAAGTGAAAATCTTTGTGTGTTGGAAGGGGCTTAGGAAAGAGACCTCAAAAAGGTCAGTTAAAGCTCTGCTAGAACCTGTTCTTGGCACAAACCTCTGCCCAGATGTATTTCCTGGTTAGCAGCAGAAGAAATCACTTTCTTTCCTTGAGAATGACAGAAATCCACGTGGATTACAGGGTTTGGGTGTCATGGTGCTATGAACTTGCACCTCTGAGTTGACAGATAAATACCCAACAGTCAGATATAGAATTGGCTGCACGTGGCCAAATTCCATCACCAAATCCTTCAGCAGAGGGAGGAGGGTGAAAGCAAAACCTCAGATAAAAACCTCCAGTGAAAGATGACCTCAGATACTGCTCCTTTTCTGTTTTAATGATAGAACGAGAGGGAAAATCAGTCAAAGAAAGGAGGTTCCACAAACAGAACTTTGAATTTTCTGAATTTTGTAGAAAAAAAATGCCACAGCAACAGCTGAGCCAAATGAAAATGGCAGGAAAGCTCTCTTTCATTTTCATCAAATGGTTTTCCTGTTACTGGTGCTCTGATCCACCCACACGAAGCACAAATCAGGAATTTGGGTTTGGTAGAAAGTTCACTGAGATTTAGCCCCTCTCAGAGCCCAGATTTTTTTTCCTCTTGAAAAAGAAGGGAAGAAAAAGGGAAAAGTCAGCAAAGATACTGCCAGAAAAATCCGTGTCCTTTTGCTGTATTTGTACAGTCAACTTATCCATGGCTGATTCACATTATGGCAGAAATATCCCTGACATGATCCCACCTGACAAGATCATGTGATGTGGCATATTAAACTTAAAGAAAAGAATCTTTTAGATCAGATGTCCTCCATCAATTTCAATTTCCAAGTAATATAGCTTAAAGAATTTGGCACATGAGAGAAACGCTGGTGTCTGTCTAGAGTAAAAACTTCATGTGTTGCAGTTACTCCTTAGTGTAGGGATGAGAAAATAAATTTTTTCAACTGCAGTTTTTTCAGTGGGGAGTTTTAAGAAACATTGGGGTTTTTTTTTTCAATTTAATTTTTGTTAATAAATGCAAACCAACTCAAGAGAGGCAGCAGAACAAGCAAAATGCTGAGCAGGACGTTTCTCTCAATTAACCGTGCTGTTTATCTACACGTGTAGCGTGTTGCCACATGTTTTTGATTAACACAAACACACAGCTCCTTGGTATGAATTTCTGTGCATATGAAAGTGCTGTAGAAATCCACTCAGCTCATGAGAAAAAAATAGGGGGTTCAGAATTTGGAAGATAAAAAAATGACAAGTTGGCTCCTCTGGTTGTTCCCTGTCCTGATGGCACTCCAGGTTTTACTCATGCCTGACTCTGTGTTTATTCACAAAGGTGGAACTTTTGACTCAAAAGTTCCATTTGTCTGTAAAATTTGCTCTTTTCTGAAAGACATTTTTGGGTGTTGATTAATTAATTTATGCAAGAAAGTATCTTTTAAATTAGTTGTACTAGTTTTCCTTTCACTTATGTTGATCATAGGCATCTGCTGGCAAATTAAATCATCATTTTAAAGAAAAAAAACATTTGATATGCACCTACATGCAAATTTATCTTTGCAAAAGAATTAAGATTCAGGTGCTGTGTATCTGTGGTGGGGAATTTGTGGTGGACATTTCCTGCTGTGATGGGGATGGCACAGTCTTTCCCACCATCACACAAATGCCCATTAAGGTGTGAAAAATCCATGTCTGCCAAGGAAAAGACCACACTGGAATGGTAAAATAAGTGAAGCCGCTAAAATTTGTTTTTTCTGCTGCTTCCATTTGTTTTTTTATCTTTTTCAAAGCTGCTCTGCCGATAAGGAGAGTGTTTGATGGATGAGGTAGAGAAGGAAAGGGCAGTTTTGGGAGAGTCCAGGGCTGCCTGAATGCCAAGTGTTGCTGAGGTCAGTGTTGTGTGGAGCCAGGGTAATGCCCATCTGCCACCCCTGCAGCCCCCAAAATCCAAAATTGTGCTCAAGGCAGGGCACCCTCTCTGCTGAGGCTGCTGCTCTGCTCCCTCAATTCCATCAGAGGCACTGAGTAGCAGGCAAAAGGAATAAAAATGAGATTAATGGAAAGGAAAATAACCAGCCAGGTACAGAGGCAGCACCTCAGAGGGGCGAGCTCTCAGCAGGGTCTGGCTGTGCTGCAGAGGCAGCAGAGATGCTCAGGAGGATCCATGGCTCTCAACACAGGCATTAACCACAAGCGGAACATAAACCCTTCATTTAGCTTGGGGTAAAGAAAGAAACAAAACTGTTCCTTGATGTCGTGTCAGAAGCGATCACGTCTGACTCTGATGTGCTGCAAAAGAAATTTTGCATGTGATGGAGCCCACAGTTGCTCCATGTCCTTCATGCCTTTTAGGCACGGAGAGGGGCAGACAGTTGGATCCAGCACAGAGCTCTGATGATGCCAGACAAGTACAGAGAGGGGGGAAAGTTATTTTGCTCTGGGCAGCTGGAAAGAAAACACAACTTTTGTACAGCTCGGCCTTGCTGTGTGTGAGGCAGCTGGGGATTGCTCAGGCGAGCTTGATTCGAGCAGAGAGCCCAGGAGATGGTTCAGGGCTCTTGATGGTCCAGAGACAACACCAGGATTTTCTTGGAGAGCAAAGCAGCGTGTCCAAGGCTTTAGAAAGTAAAATCCTTCAGCCTGTACCTCTGTAGATATGAATTGAATTAGGCTTGTCACAAAGAGCAACAATTAAAGTGTTTTCTGCCTGTGCTTTCTGCACCAGCTGTTGAACTCCGTTCAGCCAGGTTTGCTCATCCAGCTGCTGTTCAGGTGCAGAGTTTGTGTCCTGACTTCTCTTCCCATGGTTTTTAAAAAAGCAGAAGCCTCCCTGCCTCAGAAAGATGCTGCAAAACAGACCTTGGGAATCGTGAGAAGTCATGCTTTAGGGGTGCTGAATAAGTTTAAAAAGTTGGCATACAATTTTTGACCGTGTTTCTATCTCCCCTGGCGCTTCCTTTTGGAGAGAGAAAGCTTGCAATCAAAAGAGTTAAATGTTGCAAGAAATGCCTATTTCAGTTTTACGTGCCCTAATTTCACTGTTGAAAGTTTCTTTGATCTTCTTTTTTTTCCCCAGTTTAGCCTTAGTAGGAGAAACTTGTGCCTAACAACAACATTGCAATGTGGCCAAGACTTCAGGTAATTTGTTCAAAGTAGAAAAGCAAAGAGCAAGGGTGTAGAAAAAACTCCATTGGGATCTGATCCGACCTCATGGAAAAGTTTCTATTTGTTTAAATTTGTTTTATTTTTTTAAATACAGAGATCTCGGCTCAATCTTTCAAGAATTTGCACTTTGTTGGTGTTTCACCTGTAACAAGTGATGCCAAGTTTGTGGATAAAGTTTGTCTTGGATGGTACAAGAGATGAGTGATTAATTTTAATAGCACCAATCATAAATGAACAGTCATTTAAAATTAAATGAAAATCTAAATGAAGTTATAAATGAAAGATTATTTTGAACTAAGCTTGCTTCAATCAACCATCCATTACAAAAACATTTGTGTTTTCAGCTAGTTATAAAATCCTTACAGTAATTTCTGGGGGAAAAAGCCCTGTGATATTTTCCTCTAATGGTACACAATAGTCTTTCTTTCAGGAGACTCGGTTATTAGATTTGATAGACAAAGAATCTAATTTAGCAATATTTACAGTAAGGAACAAATTCAAAACATTTCCAAAGAAGAGAGAACCACGTGCTCGTCAGCGCTTCAGCCCTTTGTCATCTTGATTTGTAGATTTTTGGGGAAGGTTGTAGGGGAAAAGAATTAAAAGGAAAATGTCAGAAATGTTCCTGATACTTTTGTGCATCATTAGAAAAATTAACTGTCGCTCCCCTACGTTTGGAGTCAGGCGTTCAGATTGTGCTCTCTCGGCACTGAGACATCCACACTAACAGCCTGATGTGTGCTGACATCTAGCAGACCTCATTCCTTCACTTCCAAAAATTCAAAGGGAAAAAGCTGCAGAAGTCCACGGGGAATTACCACAGAATCTCAGTGTTTGGATAAAAGGCATGGAATATCCTGTATGGGATGCTGCAGTTTTGGATGCTAAAGTTGTACTTGAGTTTCAGTGAATAGCATTTCCCATTTTTTTAGTAAAATCTGCAAAGCAGTTGTGGAAGGGTCCAGGGAAAAGGGAGGGAGTGTGTGAAAGCAGCTGGAAAAAAAAAAAGTCTTTAACATCTACGTAATTTATAAAAATCCTTAATTGGAACCTATTAAGTGAAAAACCTCAAGATTACAATATTTCATTATTATAATGGTAACAGCAGGGATGGAAAGTAAGGAATGAGAACACCAGGTCTGGATTCTGCTTCTCCTAAGTAGTTTTTGTATTTTCTAACTTAAAAATATGTGATACATTTTTACACTTGTTGGTGAAATTGCAGCTCAAAGTGATTTGGTGCTTTCATTATTTCTTAAATTTTATGCTGAGGAAAATCTTTCTGGGTGTGATTGTGCCTAAAGCAAGCTGCAATATTTAGGTGAAACAATCACAAATTCCTGTCACAGCTGTGTTATAATTTCTTTTCTGAACTGGAGGGAAAACTGTGAAAAAAAATGGGTTGGTCTGAAATCACGTTTCGTCTTTCTTGTGTTTACTTCCCAAATGTTTCAGTGTTTTGTTGTGTTCAGCTTGCAGTGTTTTACCCGTTGCAACAAAACCAAAAATGCTGAAAGACGAAATAGAAACAGCAAAAAAAATTATATGTTGCAATGGGTGAAAAACTCTGAGCTAAATGAAAGGCATTGTTGCATTTCCAATCTCAATTATCATCCTTAAATTTGGTTAATTTTTAAAAGAATAAAGATGGTAGTGCACTCCACTGTCACTGATTTCTCTGAAAACAAGAGGAGTCTGATCCTTGTAACATGATCATGGAAAATCAAAGCATTTCATCATTGCTCAGTCAACCAGGAATTGTGTCTGCAGGTAAAATGATGTTGGATTAAATCTTAATTCTCTCAAACCAGCCTCGGTGGGGGCTGGAGTTTGCTGGCAAAGGAGAAACGAGAGGATTACACTGAAACAATTTGAAAAGCTCAAACTCTTCCTCCCTCAGAAAAGTTTAAAATCTCTGGAAATGTTTCTGGGCACTTAATATGAAACTGTGAGCAGCCTCAGAGGTTTCAGGCACATAAAACTTCACCTGTAGTACCCAAACCCTGCACCAGCACAGCTCAAGCTGGAGAGCTGGGAAAGAGGAAAAAGCTCTCTGATAAAAACCAGGAGCAGCTTTTCTTGTTACACTAGAAAACTCCTAAAAGTGAAAGGAAAAAAAAAAAAAAAAAAAACTTTTAAAGAGATTACTCTTTGCTTGTGATTGTCTAAGGAGGTGTTCTTCTCTCCCAGGGAATTCCACACCCCATTACCAATATTTCCCTAATGCTGGAGATGCCCCAAAACCTGATTTCCTGTGGGGTGGGTGGGCACAGCACCCACCAGATCGGGTTTTGGGGCTGGAATTGGGCAGCTGTAGGTGGAAATGAAGCATCTCCCTCGTGCAGTGTGGGGCCTCTGGTAGCCCTGGAGAAGGTGGTTATGGTTGTTGTACAAGGTGTGGCTTCGAGGATTTCTGTTTTCAGCCCCTGTATTGAAATCCACTGAACCGTGCTGTCTTGTCTTTCATTTCTGTTTTTATTATGCTTACATGAAGGTTTTGTCATAGAGCCCAGTTGCCAGGAGGCGAGTTGTATATGAAAAATGCTCTGGCTGTTTTACTTGAATGGCAGAGTATTGTAGGATTCCGGGAGGTAATAGGGTGCTTAGGTGTGTTTAAGGGAGTTTTGAGAGCTGTGAGTGCTCTGGGGAGGGAGCTGAGCTGAGGGTGAGCAGAGCCTCACTCTGTGATCCCAGACCCTCCTGGAGAATGGAAAAGCCCTGGATGCAAAACCCAATCTATCACCTGGGCTGGGGCTGACCAGGGAGCACGGGCAGGTTTGGAGTGTCCGAGCCCACTGGGGTTGATTTTCCATGAAGGATATCACAGGGTTTGCAATGGAACTCTGCCTTCCTCACAAAAACCTAAATCTGTGCACAGGGACCACCCCACAGCCCATCTCCGTCCTTCCCTGAACCCATCTCTGACATTAAGAGCGGCAACTTTATCCACCCATTATGGGCTCCCTTCTGGAGGGGAAACTCGGGGAATTTGGGATCAGTGATCTGCCCTACAGAACTGTGGGGAGGCTCTGGAGCAGCTGCAACTCTGCCCTGCTCAAGTTCAGAACTGTGGATTCAGCTCTGGGTTTTGGGGCAGTGCTGGTCCCTCTGCTGTGGGTTGTGTGCTCTGGCATTCACTGTTTTGTTTGGGAATTGTGATATCCATACACAGGTATCCAAACACAGCCAGTTTCTTTACTGATAAAACCGAGGGTGTGCTCAGACTGGGAGTCAGCTAGACAGCCAATGTAATTTCATGCATTAATTAATTATATATATTAATTCTGAGTCTGCAAACACCAAAAGTTAACAATAGTCTGATTTAAACTTCTGCCCCAGGTCCATCTCCATTAAAGCCCTGGTTGTAAAGGCATTTGTGATGTCCATGCAGCTTTGGGGCTATCAGGAGCCAAGGCTTCCCAGCACCAGGTTCCAAGAAAACCTGTTCTTTTTGGAGCAGAATTTTTGGAAATGTATTTGAGGGAATAGGGAAAGGAACAATGCAGTTCTCTTTGAATGAAGTGGGGAGCTCTGTAGCACATAAAGAAACTGGCAGGGGTCCATGAAAATTAACATCAGAGATAAAAGGCATCTAACCATTGCTATGCTGGGAGAGTACAGTGAAACCCTGATGTTGGGTTTTGGCAGGTCCAGGCATAAGACAAACGTTTCCTGATGCACAGCCCAGGCAGGGCTGGCACCCTCTGCTCTGGAGCTGCCTCAGCCATAAACGGGATCCCACAAACGTGTACAGTCAAGGACCAGCAATGGGAAAGGTGAAATATATCCCAGGGTTGAGAAAGAGGTGTGGGACTGGGAAACATTGCTTTTTATGCCATTTAATGCTATTTTCTGCATCAGGGCTGCAATGCAATGGGGGGAAGGAGAATGCTCTTGGCTACGTGGAAAACTGGAGATGCTGGGTGTTGTCTGTCCATGCTGTCAACTGATAACCACAGAAACTCAGCTCAAATCACTCACCCTGCCCAGCAGACCTGAGCTCAGCAATGTGGGGGTCCCTGGCTGTGTTTGCCTCAGCAGAGAGGCGATGAGGGAGAGTGAAGGCTCACATGAAGGGCTGATGTGCACTCGGGGCTGTGCAGAGCTTGTGGAGAATCAGCCTGGACTCAGGGGACACATGGGGACTGGTGGGTGACCATGGGCAGGAACGTACCTTGACCCCTGAGTACTCACTGGTTATAAACTCAGAGGTTCTGTAAGGAGAAATTCATCCAAAATACCTCCAGGAACACTTGAAACATGAAAAGTGCCATCTCAAATTTGTTGGAAAATGAGGTGACAAATCATGTGAGCAAATGTTGAGTATTTGTCATAAGACATCCTCTCATAAGAGTGAGAATCTTCTAATAATCATTAGCAGCTTATTTGCATGGAGTTTTCCTGCATTTGATGTGAAATCTCGTTTGGCTGGATGCAAGGAAGGCTAAGTATGTGCTGAAAGCCAGTAATTTGATTATCTCCACTCTTTCTGTCTAGTTATATGATCCTTGCCGAAGTCCTTTATTAAACCCCATTTAGAAAGAGTTGCTAAACCTTGGTGGAATGCCAGCCATGCTAATACAATGTGGCCGGTGAAGAGTAGGTGCTTATTGAACAGAAAACTTTAATCTCGTTAAGGCTGGATACAGGAGGAAGCGGTAATAACCGGGTTGCGCTGAAACTGTCGCTCAGACAATGACAGTGGCACCTCCGCTGCCGTGTGGACACACCTGTCCTTTTTCATACTGCAAAACTCTCCTTTCATGTAGGATAATCCTAATGGATAGGATTCCAGGAGACCTTTTCACAGGTCATAATTATCCTCCATGCCAGCAGTTCCTGAATACCATCTTGGTCACTTCATTTGCATGCTCTGTAGCTACCATTTGTTTCTTCCAAAGGCAGGGATTCCTTTGAGGCAAGCTCGGTTAGCAGTTTCTACCTTTCAAAAACAATTTTTAGAGCATCGATAGATGCAGAGGGAAGTCGCAGATAGCAATAAAATGATCTCTAAAATAAGATGTGCTCTTGGCATTTTGTCTGTACGTGTTAGAGCGCGACTGAGGCCGTGTAATTTGAAGGCATTAGTAGGAGCTGGGCAGTGATCTGCCAAAGCACATTGGAAAGAATCCCCTGTAGGAAACCCTCAGTCCCAAATGGAAAAGGTATGGATGGGGACATGTATCTCCAGAGCTGGACCACGTTCCTTCCAGGGCCATAAACTGCTCGTGGAAACGCTGGAAAGCCGCACTGAAATAGCCGGGCTGAGAGTGGCTGAAAGCTATGGGTGCTTTCAGTGAAAGGCTTAATTAGGAGGGGGAATTTGGGCCAAGTAACAGCACAACAATGCTGAGAGAAACTAGGAGATCTATTCTTCTGGGAGTTTTATTTAAAGTCTGAGTGAGGGCAGACACCTCAGCCTGAGGTGGAGCATGCAGGAGGGGACTGTGAATGGATGCCCAGCGTGCTCAGGACACTGAGTTTGGATATCTGCCCTCTCTGTTATTGCCTTAACACAGCCCTGAGAGCTGTTTGTGCCCAGCTTTTGCAGTATCAGGGGACTCACTGGGAGCAAAGGGACTCATCTCTCCTCAATGTGACACTTGGCCACAGGTGACCGTGGATCATTCCCATGGCCACAGGTGGGACAGAGGTGACCCCAGATCATCCTCATGGTTTCAACCAGACTCCTGTGGTTCACTCTGTTCTGGAAAAGACCACAGTAAAGTTTCAGCCCCTCTGCTCTTTTTGGGATGTAGGTACTCCTCGTGTGTCCATCACAAGATCCAGTGACCATTGGAGTTGCTGTGGCTCTGCATTTTCTCTTCCAAGAATGAGTGGCTGGAATTCATGACAAGGACATGTGAGAGTGTAGACTGATTTATTATCATAATTATTTTAAGCACTAATAGAAGTACAGGCACTTTTTTAGTGGTAAAAATGAGCTTTCTCCTTGGAATGAGGAAATAATAAATGCTCATAATTGTTTCTATATGCTATTAAGCTGAATGTTTGATAGAAACCCAGTTGTGAAATTAGACTCTGTCAGTACCTTTTCTGGTCTCATTTTGCAATTATGTGCATTGACATCTGTTATTGCTAATTACTTCTTCAAACTTCAGAAATGATCTCTTGCACTTCCTGTAAGAAACGCTGAAAGCTTTTAACAAACAAATTAATTATGTATAGACTTTGATGCAAATTAGCCCAATTAGTTGTAGCATTGATACCTTCTTCATGTAAAAAGAAAAAAAGAGAAAGAATGATTGTATACATATTTATAAGTACCTTTTTGACAGATGATGGTGGGTCACAATGAGGAATTTGTTTCAATTTATGGGAGGATGTTCTAAAAATGACAAACCAAAGTAACATTCTTGTGAAATATGTTGACTTCACAAAATACATTGAATATTTACAGATTGTTCTTGCTGGGGAAATCAGTGTAAAGTGATTGTTATTCTTCAGTCTAAGTGACACCTTAACTAAACAAAATAGTGTTGCACTATGTGACACTAAATTGTAATGGATATTATTGATCAAATGTTATTTTTTTCCAGCATTTCATCCTAAATGTATTTGAACTCTACCCATTTTGGGGAAATGGTCTACAACAGAAAAACTTGACAAGACTAACGAAATCTGTGATTTTGTTAGGAAAGGGGAGATGACCATGTCAGCCAAAAGGGCAGTTTATGGCACCTCAAACACCTCTGCCTGGCTTCTCCTTTCATCCAATTCACCTTCCATCCCTGGCCTGGATCAGCCCTTCCTGGCGAGATTAACTCTTGTTCAATCCATAAATACTCCTATGCAGTTGACTGCTCTCTTACAGATTTCCTCTCTGAACACATGTAACTTGCTGACTGAATCCTAAGACGGTTTTTTCCCCCTTCTGATTGTTCCCTTTGTTTTGTTGCATGTTGAGGAATGTGAATGACAAATTTTCTGCTGCTGGTTTTTGAGGGTTGGTCATTGTCGGGAGCGGGTGTGGCGATAGCCACTGCTGGAATGTGTCAGGAATTAATTCCCCTTCTGACTATTCTGCCCAGGTATTTCATTAATTCCTACCAGAGAGTTACAAAACTGGGGCTGCAGCCTTTGTGAAAAGTCAGTTCCAGGAAATAACTGGTTTGTTTTCAATCTGCGACTTCCAAAAATTACAGCATCAAGCAAGTGCTACAGAGGTGCATTTTTTGCATATATCATTTCTGAGATTACATTTGCGTGCCATAGAGCTGTTTGAAATCAGCCATAACTTGTGTTTGAATATGTCAAAGGAAGAAAAACAAAATCATGCTTTGTTTGAATATTTTTTTCCCTAATGGGACGGAGACAGAAATCTGTGTTTGCATGTTTTGTAACTCCAAGGCAAAACTCTTCTCTGAGAGTGTTTCAGCAGAGGGATGGGAGAGAGCAAATTTCATTCCACACTTTTGGTTTTCAAAACTTCAGTGTTTGAGGTTTTCTCACAACTGTAAATCAAACTGCAGCTTTTGTGATTTTTGTGGAAAAATACAAATCTCATTTTAAAAGCTAATTTCTATATTGAGATAGTTCAGTGAGAGAAATGTCTGACAGAAATGCCTGTTTGAGGACAGTGTGAACTTAACCACAGAGATGCTACAGAAACTGGCTGTGGTAATCTGGGGAAACAGAATTTACTTCATGGTGTCCCTTACAAAGATGGGGCATTGCAAATTTTCCACTCGCTATAAGTAACAAAACGAAAGATCATTGGGATGAATATCAATATTTGCTTTTTCACCCCACTGAGATATTGTGAAATTTTGTTTGTAGTTTTGTAACCAGCAAAACTTTTCTCTAATAAGCCGAAATGAAAAGTCAAGTCTAGTGTCAGGTATTTCAAAAATAATAATTTCCAGTTTGGGAAGGGAGAGTCACAGGCTTGAACTCTGCTTTTTATTAGGTTACCAAGCCAGATAATAAATTAAAAATAAATATAAAATAAATAATAAAATAAAGTAAACTGAATGGAATCACCTGTGCCACATGCTTGTGCAGACAGTGACCATGGGTCATGCACACGTGGGCACCCGGTGGGTTTGTGTGAGGAGTCTGTGGATATGATGAGGTTTCTTTAAACCAACAGGTGCTTGTTTAAAACTCCAGTGTTTCTGCAGATGGTTCAGGGCTCTTCCTCCTGCAGCAGATTTTGCTGGACCAAGGGATGTGTGACACACCTTGCAACCAGAGCAAACTCCAGCCTTTGGCTGTGGTTTGTGCTGCTCCAGACTCTTTCCTTTCTTTCCTTTCCTTTCCTTTCTTTCCTTTCCTTTCTTTCCTTTCCTTTCCTTTCTTCCTTTCCTTTCCTTTCCTTTCCTTTTCCTTTCTTTCCTTTCCTTTCCTTTTCCTTTCCTTTCCTTTCCTTTCCTTTCCTTTCCTTTCCTTTCCTTTCCTTTCCTTTCCTTTCCTTTCCTTTCCTTTCCTTTCCTTTCCTTTCCTTTCCTTTCCTTTCCTTTCCTTTCCTTTCCTTTCCTTTTCCTTTCCTTTCCTTTGTGACAGGGCACCCATCACATCACAGACCAGGGACACTTTGGAGCTCCCAGGGTCCCATCTGGAGGTGGAGTTTTTGCAGAAGCATCAAACACCTTCTGCTGGGCAATTTTTTTAGGATTGAGGCATTAACAGGGATTTGTAGTTCAGGACTGGCAATCCTATACCAACCACTGCAAGTACAGACCCTGAGGAGCTGGAAAGTGCTGGCAGGAGGGAGATGAACTTTGAATTTTGGTTGTGTGCACCCTGGGTCCAGAATCCTGAAACCTCAGCCTGTGCCCTAACTGCAAACCCAGTTTCTTTTCTGCCCAGCTGCATTGTTTTCTCTTGGAATTCTGCCTCATGTTTTCCTAATTATTCCACTGCAATACTCAGCCCAATAGTTGCACGAGGAAGCCGATCATAACGATTTAAACACTTGTACAAAAGGCAGATTAGCAGATTAGTGACTGCTCTGGAAAATGTGCAGCAGTGCTTGAAAATTAATCCCGCTCTTAATGCAGGGGAAAAAAAAGCAAGCAGGCCTGTTATTAGTGTTTCCTATTTAAAACAGACTTCAATTTCTGATTTTAAAATTGCAAATGCTCTAAGAACATGGTGAAGTATGTGTTCTGAAGAAACCTCTTGAGGTTTCCTTTAGCTAATTATTTACAGTATGAAGATCTGGCATAACAGGTACAGGCATCCTGGCGATTATGTATGAACATAATCATGGCCTGTCAGATGTTTTTAATTAAGCTTTCCCCAGTCTGAGTGCTCTGAATGGTGATGAGCATTCACATCCTTCAGCAGAGCAGTGCACAGCTTCCTTGCAGACTGTGAGCATGTGCTGTGCTCAGTGTTAAGCTTTGAAGTGTGGGTTTGGTTTGGAAGTGGGTGAAGTGAGGTCCAGTAAATTCCAGTATTTGTGCCTGGGTGATTGCAGACTCAACCAGTGCTGAGCCTATCTCTGGCTGCAGACTCAACCAGGCACAAGGAGATTTTCTGCAGCCAGCATCTCATGATCTCACGGAGGGATCTAAAAAAGACAGCCTGGATACATTCCCAAGGTATTCCAACATCAGGTTCTGCAAGGTAAATCCAGAGCCAGCTCCAGCTCCTTCCGTGTTCTCAGGGGAGCTGCACAAGGGACTGAGTCGTTACCTGGTGCAGGGGTTACATGGAAGTGAAATAACGTGGAAAATTGGGTGACAGGCTTGATGAACACACCAGGCACAGGAAGGAGATCTTTCCCCTCTTTCCAGAAAGGGTAAGGTCACATCTGGTGAGCTGTGTCACATCCAGGGATCCCCAGTGCAAAGAAGGTTTTGGCAAACCAAAACAAGCCCTGGATAGTGCAGCTCAGAGGTTGGTCCTGCTTCGAGCAGGAGCAGCTGAAATCCAGAGATTCCTTCCAGAGTCAGTTTTTCCATGGTCCTGTAGAATCTCCTGGGGGTGAGGGTATTACTGCTCCTGTAAAATTTTGTCTCTCTGTGTGCACAGAGCTGAGAGCACTCAAACTGAGTCAGAGCTTTTCTGTCTCCTCAAAGCAATAAAGGTGACTCATCTCAACCTGTTGTGAGGAAATATGTTGTTGTTTATCTGGTGACTGGGGATGGCATCTCTACACCTGAACACACACATGCACAGAGGTTTTCTCCATGGCTAGGAAGATCAAAGATTAATAAGATTGTTGTTTTTAATGTATCAATTGGATATTGCTTGCTGTATTAGCAAGAATTTTGTCCTGCAGAAGGACTGAGGGAAGTGACTCCTTGATTTAACTAAAAATTCTGTGTGCTAACTAAAAACCAAAAGTATTGATTAATACCTAGGAAAAATGTCCTGGGATGTGAAGCACATTAGAGTGGAATCTCTTGCTAAAGGATGTGGTGGAGGACATTTCTTTGATTCCCTTCCAACAGGTCCCAGGTAAGTGATCACAGCCTTTCCAGTGTGAGGGCAGAAGTGCATCACAATGACCAGACCAAGCAGTTTATTTTCTCCAGTTGACTTTCAAAGGCCTCTTGCTCCATGGAGTCGCTTCCCTCGCTCCCTTTGGGGCCAGCAGCCACAATCCCTGTGCCCTGTGTGGAGGAATTTATCAAGGAAGCTGTTCTGAGAGGAGAGGGCCCAGCTGACCTGCGATACAGAGTTTCTAATTTCTTTTAATCTTCCATAATCTGTGATCTAAACAGATCCAGATCCACAGAGCTGTACAAATAACACAGAGTGCTGGTGCCCCTGGAGCTGTGCATCCAATCCACGGTGTCCTCTTTGTTTCCACTTTGCTTTTTCTTTTTCCTCCCTGCTCTTTTATATTTTTTTTTCCAGAAGAGTTGGGGAGGGGGATGTGTGTCCTGCTTTTTAAAGAGGGAAACTTCTGGCCATCTGCATGTAAAACAGGTTGTTGCTTGCATGAATATCTATGCGTGGTCATTTAGGAGTGCTCATGCATTTCCCTGTTTTGTGTACAAAACTGTGTGAATTGCATGCAATTTAGGGTAGAGAGCACAATCCTAAGGTATTACCACACAAAGTATAGCAGCTCAGCTTTTGTCAAAAAACTAGCTATGTAAATAAAGGTAATACTGGCAGAGATGATGAAATTAAGATTAGCAAATAATGAGTAAAATTATTTACTTGACTACAAAGAGAAGCTGGATGAGAATCTTATCTGGGAAACAAATGTAAATCCTCAGATTCCATTAGAGATACATTAGGGGGTTGGTGACAGCTCCCCATCCAATCCATTAAATATCCACATCAGCCCTGAAAGAGCTGCATTACAAAGATTATCTGTGTAGGGCTGG
The DNA here is from genome assembly GCA_009741485.1 of Malurus cyaneus samueli. Classification (NCBI taxonomy): domain Eukaryota; kingdom Metazoa; phylum Chordata; class Aves; order Passeriformes; family Maluridae; genus Malurus; species Malurus cyaneus. Next base: position 12,598,809 of record CM019231.1, on the reverse strand, counting down.
TTATGCCGAGTCCTCACTGGTACAATAAAAAAATCTTCTATTACTTAACCACTTCCTGCAATCATCATCTGCGACTGTAACAGTTTGAAATTAGCTGAACAGGATCCTCTTTTTTGTTAATTTGCTTATGATTATAATTGAGGGAAAACCATCCTTTTTAAAAACTAGTTAGTTTTCAACTTCAGGCCAAAACCTTCCCATTATCCAAATGAAAGAGCAGAGATAAAATATTTTCCATTTTATTCAGCATCAGCTTCTTAAGTATTTAAATGTTTCTTAACAAATGCTTAAAAACATAAATCATGCAAACTCGTGATTATGTGCTCGCATGGTGATTTGTAATGTCAATTTTTTTGAAAATTATTATTTGCATTCTTGATAAAGTAAATGCTGCCTGTTATTATGCCTGTTTCTGCTATATGGAAATCACAGTGCTTAAACAAACTGCATTATGAAAAACATGTGTTTTGAGAACCTGTTCTCTAAAGATATTTAATTTCCATTTAGAACACTAGCTTTAAAATTAATGACTCTGCTTCAAAATGCAAATTCCCCTTCTCTATTTCAAGCAGACAAACTGAAGTTCACTGACTCCTGAAATATCGCTGCTTTGTCCCAAGAAAGCGCTGTCTTTTTAAATCTCAGCTCTAATTCCTCTTTGATTTTGCATCAACACCTTAATGGGGAAAAAATTCGCCACAAATCAGCATCTGATTAGCCCAAATCATCCCCTCCTAATCCCCCTCTGAAAAAAAAAAAAAAAATGCAATTTGCAAAGTACTGTCGTGCGCCCGACGTACCATCTTTGTAAATTTAAAAACCCAGGTGTATTGACGAAAATACATAGAACATTTTAATTAAAACTCATAAAATTGTTGGACATCTGCTCCAAATTGTTCAACGTTTTAGTGGTTAACAGATTTTGTGCACCTAGATAATGAATTACTCGTTATTATTGGCATAAATAGTAGCTGTGGGGCTTTTTATAGCAAGATCAGAAGCCTCTTTGTGCGAGCTCTGGCTTACTTTATAGTCTTTTGGCAGATGCCTATTAGAACCAATAAGTTTAGCTAAAAAAAGGGAGGCAGAGTTAAACACAGGAAACAAGAGTTGAATGTCCGCCAATAAAAATGATCACAAATCAGGGCTGCTGATGTCATAACCCTTGAGGTCAGAGGTTGGGCGCGGAATAAATGGCTCTGAAAGGGGCAGCCTGTCTGGAGGGCTGAGCTGTTGTTGGCAGGCAGGCACGGCCATGAGTAAATGGAAGGCACAATGCCGCCACTGGGCCTCATTAGCGGCCGGGCCGGTGAAGAGAAGTGTTTGATGAGTCCTTCACGTCCCACTGTGGCACTGTGCGATGTAAATGGAATAATTACTATGATCTAATGGGCGTCTCTTTTGCATGCGGGCCCCCGGTGAATGAAGCCCCTCTTTTATGGCATTCAGCCCGGGTTGTGTAAACTGTGGGGTGCCGCTGGGGATGGAGCGGCGGCAGGTCCCGCCGACCCGCTCGCATTCACCCTCAATAGAAAGGGAAGGCCAAGTAATTTACTCCGCCGCCTTTCACGGCGAGAGTGGCAGATTGAAGGTCACACTCGATTTGGCAGCACTTGAGTCGCGCTCTGAGCGGACGCCGAGCGAGACAGATGCGACATCTCTTTGCGGGATTTTGGGGGACGTAATTGCCGGCGGGTGGGTGCGGGATATCCCGCTCCTCGGGGAGCAAACCCCGAGCGTTTGAACAGTCTGATCCATTTTTCTGTGATTTCACATGTCTGAGTGTCCCCAGCACCGTGCTGGGTGCTGGTGGCTCTCTGGTCTCTCTGGACCCCGATTCAGCTGGTAACAAACAGCCCATTGTGGTCCTGATATAGAGCATTAAAAGTCTGAATTCAAATAATTGCATCTCGTGTAGATGCGCTGCTTTTTCAGGCTGAAGAGATGTGACATTGTCTCTGCCCAAAATTGGTGAGGAATGTCCTGGTAATGACATTATATCGATTGTGTAATGCTCCACGTTCTGTCTGAATCCAGGCTGCCGCAATCCTGACATAACGAGATTTCGTTGTGGCTGATTTCAGATGTCTATATTAACAATCAGCATCATTTCCTTATTAATTTCATGCTTTGCGCATCCATGTGGCTTAAATTAAATTTCTCAGACGTCTTTTTTTATTTTTTTCCAAAGTGGGATAATATTCTTCACAAACTCACTCGCTCCAGAAATGTTTTGTGCGTTTTTCCCCAGTATTCCCTGTGGGCATGCTTTTTAGGGAACTTTAGACCAACTTTTATTTTTGATGTTTGCTTTTATGATATGCTCCATGCATGGCTAATGAAGGCCAAACCATGGACACATAGAAGTCAATGGAAAAACTCTCAATGACTTCAGTAGGACCAGGATTAAAGTGTGTGGTCTGCACAAAATTCAATGGAATCCAGTCTCTTGGAAAATATTTTTCCATGGGATATTTTATAAGGTCATTTTAATTACGACCTGTACAGTATTTCTGTTGTTTGCGGTCACATAGAATCCTCACTCATCATTTGTGAAGACAACACAATCTTTCCTTTAGGCAACGTTTTTTATTTTTAAAGAAGGAATAGATTGTGGATACTCGGGAAGGTCAAATCTAGGTCAGCATCAGTGCTCTAAGCAGTACTCTAAACACATGTTTACATCATTTGGAACCCATTATTCATGGTTTTATATTACTTATTGTGAAATAATGCATCAACAGTTTTGTTTTGTTTTGTATTTAACTGGTAATATTTGAGCGTTAGACTTGACATCAGCGGAGTGTGGGAGAAACAAACATGTACAATTACTAGACAAAATAGATTGGAAGTTGATGATCTTCTGTTGCCTGTGGAATCACGGATGCAGTGATGTGGTTTTCTTGGCTACTTCAAAGGAATCCACAAAAAAGCACCTACTAAAAGCAAAAGCTATCGTCAGGAACTGTAAATTCTCTCTACCTGAGTCTGTGTGCTTAGGTCTTTGTAACAGTTTAGAAAGTTGTTTGAGGTCCACAAATTGAAGAAGTCTGGAAATCCCTGGTGTAGTACCTTTCAACGTGTTCTGCATTATTTGCCATCATTTTATGGTTCCTTTCTTTTCTTTTTTTTTTGCTGAATCTCAGCAAACCTGGCAGCAGCCACCCAAACCAGCCCAGGGCTTGGTCAGCGCCCTGGAACACAATAACTGAGCTTTTCTTAGCAGTGCCAAGTGTCTGACACTGGTTTCTCAAGCTCATTTTCCAGCTGCAAACGGAGCCAGCAGGGCTGAGCTCTGCAGTTGGGGAGGTGACCGGAGCTCAGCTCTTCCCACTCTGCTCTTGCACATCCTCAGCGCTCAGGAGTCACCAAATCTCTGAATTTCCTTTGTCTCCATCAATGTTTTGGTTGTCCTTTGGCCCCGCAGAGGCAGAGGGGGTTTGTCCTTGGGACACGGACTCCTGAGCAGGTCAGGGAGGATTTTCTGACCCCAACAAGAGCGAGGGGAGCAGAGGATGCCCAGTGTAAGGCACTGGGTTACAGACGCTCCCTTTCTGGGTTTGGGGTCACCCAGGCTGTCCCCAGACTTTGCCCCATGGTCCAGTGCATCCACAAAACAGGGAAACATCACATCGAGCCCATCTAAATTTAAATCCACCTCTCTCTCCTGTTCATTGCTGTCCCCCTTCCATCTGCAGGACACGGGGAATGTCACACCCTGACCTGAGCCATCCTGGCACCTCCTGCTTTCCCTGAGCGCAGCGAGCAGGACTTGTGCCAGTGAGTTCAAAGAGCAGCAGAAATGAAAGACGGTCTCGACCAGATTTCCCAAGTTGCTCAACACTCAGCAGTTCCCTTGCTGAGTCTGCACCTGAATAAGTGGCTTGATTTCTCTAAGTTATTTTCCAGGCTCTAACTCTCATGATAAATAAAGTCTCAGAGGGAGTTGTTGTCTATTAAGCACCTGGGAAACCTTCCCTGTTGCAAATGCTGTTATTAGAATTACTATTCTTTTATTTGTTAAAGCTGTTATTTGTTCCTATAAATATTCTGTGGTAAATTAATCCCACTTCAGGAGATGGAGCAGGTTTGGCTCTGTCGTTTAATGTACCCGAAGGTAAACATTGCTGATAGAAATCTGTCGGACGCAGGGAAACACAAAAAACAGTTCAGAGTTTCAACGGTGTTTTGGCCAGTATCGATCCTCTTGAAATCATTTTGGACTGTTTCTTGCCTGTTTTTGGGAGCAGAATGGCACCAGCAAACAAAAACTGCAAATCCTGTCCCCCACCGATCCTCTAAAAAAAAAAAAAAGTTGAATTTAAATAATAATTTCGAGCGCTGTTCCTGTTGTAGGTGGGGTTTGGAATGCGGAGTACAACAGACCCTCACATTTTTCACTGATTATCTTTAATTACTCGTGAGGTCTGAGCAGCTCGCGTTGCCCCCAGGCACCGCAGACTGACAAGGAATCTTCTTTCAAGCCGTTTATAGAGCATCGCATTATCGAGTAACTAACAGAGCAAAACTGACACGAGAAGAAAGTTCATTATTACTTTCATTATTGTCAAAAGAGTTTTATTTACTTCTGAAGCCCTACTTTTGAACACACTTTCCACTCGGAAAGTGTTGCCACTGCGGGGCTTCTCCCCTGCCCTGGAGGATGCTCTGGAGCCCAGAGCTCCTTCAGGAAAAGCTCATTGTGCTTTCCGAAAATAACTGCATCTCTAATTTGAACTGTTGAAGGCATTCCTTTTGCCAGACTTTAGGTGGGATAGGGAAAATGGAAAATTATCTGTATTAGGAGGGTTTTTTGGAGCTTTTTTTAAAATTCGTGTTGTGTTTTCCGGGGGGTTGTGTGAACTAAAGCTGTCAGGTGAGAGCTTTGCTGCTGCTGTGTCTGTCACAGATAATTTGGGGGAAAGCAGCAGGACCAGGGGCGTCCAGAGCTGCCAGATCCTTGCCAAAACATCAACATAGGACACTTAAAATCCTGGGATCTCTGATAGGAACTTTATTTTCTGGGGTTAACAAAGCGTGGGGCAAATCTGTCATGGATGGTGGGAAGAGACAGGGTTTAATCTGTACAAAAGCAGCCACAGTGCCTGAATTTTAGCACATTTACCTTGATAAACCTCCTGCTGTGATTTAATTGCACGAAATCCCAGCATAGCACAGGGGGGCAGTGAGGAACTGCGAGGACATAAAGAATTACAGAAAAGTTGGGCTCTGAGGAAGATTAGCCAAAGGGATGTCCCTCTTTCTCTGAGCCTGAGGGATCACCTACACCCTGAAATAGAGCGCTGTTAAATCGCTGGGGGTGCTGAGCAGAGATTGAAATTCGAGTGATGAGTCTGCCGTTATCTGATAAAACACTGCTCTGTCCATCCCTGCTCTGTCCAACCTGCTCGCACCGAAAAACAAAAACTCAGAGTCTTCTCTTGGCTGTCGGGAGTTTGACTCAATGTTTTCTGCTTCCTTATTTAGGGTAAGAAATGCTGAGTTCCCAGAGGGCAGTGGCAGCCGTCAGAACAATGTCATTCCTGAGATTAAAACTGCAAAACTCACCTGCAGTTCACAGCCTGCAATTCCTGCACTTCCATGGGTGTAGGAAAGCCTTGAGAGACAGCCAAAAACTGGCACTGGGATCCCAGCACATATTGTAACTTTAACCCCTCCACATTTTACAGATGTAATTTAAATTACTGACAAAAACCTAGTGGCCAGAAATGAAGACATTGCTACTGTATGGGTAATTATTTATTAATCTGGGCATGTGCTTATCCTTCTTTATCAGTGCCAGATTCCATATGTAATTTGTTTGACCTATTCGCTTTTAAAACGGAATTTATTTAATTTTTATTTTTACTCCATCTGTGGGAATGCTAATCGAGCCTTAATAGGCAGATGGAAGTATTTGCAAACCATCTTATTTGTCTTTTTTTCAGTACTGTGGTTTATCAAGCAGCTGATGAGTAAATTGAAAAGCCAGTCTGTGTTTGCAAATAATTTTAATCTCAATATGTGCTGAACACATTGGGCAGTGATGTTTTAAAATAATTTGCTGCCTGATTACAGAGTTTGCAGGTAGGAATGATGTAAATATACACAGAAATAAATAAAATGTGACCAAACGGATCCATGTTGCACTGTCAGCAGCAGTTCCAGCCTCAGCACGCTTTACAATGCTCATTCCTCCTGTAGATCTCGTAATTTCATGATTATTAGGTTTTTTTTTCCTTTCTGCCAAGATGACCCAGGTAACTAACAACCAGGTGGAGCCGTGGATTTTATAGATAATTTCCTGCAAACATTTTTTAAAAAGAAGGGTTAGAGGTCACGACAGACAAGCTGTACCACAGAGCTGCTGCTGGGGGAAAGCAGGATGGATTGTGCAAGTTGAGGTGCATCTCATATTCTGATGGAAGTGCCAATATAAATAAAGGGAGCAGAGCTGCCAAAGAAAACAGTTTTCTCCTTTATTATTTTACCTTTTCAATTCTAATTAATTTTTTTTTTTTTGAAACAAGGCTAATGGCCTATAGCTATGGGATGGGGAGATAGGGCTGAGATAATGGGAACATCATTATAAAAACTAAAATGCTGTGTAAAAAGGGAAGATAGTGAAGGTGAAGCATGTTTGGCACAGGTGCTTTGCAGCATCCACTCGCTGCGAGCTACTGAGATGGGTCTCGACTGGTTCTCCCAGAAACTTTGGCAACTTTCTGCCTCTCTGTTTTGAGAGAAACAAGTGTCTGTGATGAGGAAGCTGGGTTGGGCTGGGCTGAGCACACCAGGCTGTCACAGGAGAGGGATTGAAAATCAGGGCTCAGCCACCTCGCTGTCACCTCAGGCTTCAAAACACTCACACAGGGACCTCACCAGGGGTCAGGGAAAATCGTGTCAGCCTTGGAAGTGCAGAGATTCATCCCTGCTGCTGATCCACAGCGCCGAGAGTCGCTCTGCAGGGAGCAGGTTTGAGCTGGACATCAGGAATATCCACAAAAAACCAGCCATGAACTGGTCAAACTGGATGCTCGAAGCCTTCCTCACATGGCATCAGGGCGCTCCCAGTGGGTTCATTTGCCTTTTGGGAAAGCAGAGGATTTGGCCACATGCAGCTCTGAGCCACAGGACTGCGGTGCTTCCACTTCTCCTGGCTTTAAAGCTGCCTGGATTAATAACTGTTAATTACCACTGGGCACCAAAGGAAGCTTGGGCTGCTCCTTGGGATGGTTTTGCTTCTCCATCTCATGCCAGTACAGAATTTTCTGAGCACAAGCAACCAGGGCACACACGTGTTTTAAACCCCTTTGCTTTCTGAGCAGCAAAAAATGAAAAATGTCTTAATCCTTGCTGGACACACAAAACAAATCTAGAGGTGTTTAGGTCCTTGCTGCTACAAAATGTTTTTATTTCTCAAGTACAGCCTCCTCATGGCCCTTGAGGCTGACCTGATGTGTATTTTCAAACCATTTTTGCCTGTAGCTGTCCTTTCCCTGCTCTGCCCCTCTGGGTACCCAGCAATGACAGCAACACTCTCCAACCTTCCTGCTCCAGTCTGTGAGTAACTTTAAATTGTTTTCTGTCTCAGGGCTGCAGACATGGAAGTGGTTCTCTGTAGCCCAAAGAAATTCCCCCTCCAGGAATGCTGCTTCCAGAGGAGGTGAAGTTCAGACCCAGCTGAATATTCAGATTTCTTCATGGTTCTGGAGGATAAAGTTCCTTCTTTATTTCTCCAGGGATCCTGCTTGTATTGGAGATACCCAGACATCTCTCTAATGATTTGGCACACTTAAAAAAGAAAAAAAAAAAAAAAATTAATCTAACACCTTTTAAGTTGAGATGATTAGCAAACAGCTAACCATTAATGATGCTTTTGACAAGCTTTGTTCAATGCAGTTTATATTCTGAAAGAAAACAGCTAATTACATGTGAGACCACTCCAGAGCGTGCAACTGAAAAAAAAATAACCTAAATAACTGTTACATTCTCCACAGTATAGTCTTGTGAATAACTAGAAGGACTTATTCATTATTTGCCTCCAAATATATCTCCACTCAAATGATTCTTCTGTTTGGGGGAATCCCTATTAATAGAGACCAAAGGAAATAATGTCGTCTTTGTCCCTTTCTGAGACATGTCCTTACTGTGTTTTGGACAATTGGGTCATTTATGATGATGAGGTAACTTGTTCTGAATCCTGAAAATGTAATTCCAGATGAACTATGAGTAGTTTTACTACTCGTTGAAATGTCTTTGCAACCTAATTTACCATTTACAATGGGCAGCATTCTAACATCGGTGTAAACAGCAGCTCGGGCATCTGTCCTCTTCCTTGAATGAAAAGGGGGGACAAAAGGTTTGAAATAACTTGTGATGACTTTGAATTCTGTTCTTTTTCATGTGTTAGGCCCATGAATTCATCTTGGGAGGGCAGGGGCAGTTGACAGAGGGTGAGTGGGTTCCCCTCAGATCAGAGAGGTCCCTGAGCTGTGCACTGCAGCAGGGGATGGACAAGATTCACCTCAGCCCAAAACTGCCCTGAGGATGGCAAACAACAGCCCAGAACGGATCCTTTGGATCCTCTGAGTCTCAGAGCAGCAGCTCCCACCCATGAGAGGCTGCTGATTCCCGTCTGACAGCAACGATTGGCTCTGCCCTTCCAGTTTCTCTTTTTTTGGAGAGGTGCAAGATCGGTATTTACAGCAGAAGCCATTAGAGAGGGCTCATAAACCTCTCGGGGCTCAGATTGTAAGCAGGTAATTAAAGTTAAGCACCTGCTTAAGCGTTGTTCTGATGTACAGCTTGCTCTGCCCCTGGAGTCTGTGGGAGGATGGTCCAGGGGTCCCATCCTCACCACCAGCAGCTCCTCTGAGAGGTCTCTTGGCAGAGGAAATAACAGCCACGGAAATGAGGTATTTCTATGCCACTCTGAACACAGCTACCTGCAGCACATCTGCATTATATGACACAAAAACAAACCCACACCCCAGACTGACCCTTGCTCAGACCCCTCAAATTCACTGATTTTATCTGAAAGGAGCAAAGTGGAGCTGGAGTTTCTCACTCAGTTCAAACAGGGAGCCAAAGATTCATATGTGAATGCCAGAGCAAGCTTTATTAATTTATTAATCTCAGCCCATGTCCAGGTGTCCTGGCTTCGCCTTCTGTTATGATACACCTTTATTTATTGAATTACACTTGATGTTTTTACAATTGGCCTGGAAAAACTAACAAAACAAGCAGAGGAGGATGCAAGAGCTTGACTCAGCATGGATATTGATGTGGTTTAAGGCTCTGTTTAAACTCAGCTCGTGTAAACCATTGTGCTGATACAAGTAAGTGTGTTGTAGGCTGCTGCTGCCAACCATTTTCAGTGCAATTTACAGCTGCGCTGTAAATTAACCGGTGCAGCTAAACTCCTATAAACTAGGTGAAGTTTATTTCAAGGGTATTTTCACATAAAGCTGTATTGCTTTAATTATCTATTTTAAAACCGCATAATTTTGTTAATCCAGTGTAACTTTTTATATGTAAAGTAGCCTTCAGAAAATTGACGGGGCGCCAAAATCTGCTCTGTCAGGGATTTTGCTTCGCTGGAAGTTTGGAGGAACTTTCTTTACAGTTACTTTTAAGAGCAGAATTTGGCCTCTTTCTTCTCTTCTGTTACTACATTGAATAACTCTTTAACTCATTGATTTAGTAGGATTGCAGTGTCATGTGAGGAATAAGAACTAGGTTATTATCTGGTCCATAAAATCTGATCTCATCTTCCAAAGAGAAATGCCTTTGCTTTTCCTTATCAGTCTGCTTTAAAAAAAACCCCAACCAAAACACCAAATGAACTATTTTCAGATTAACTTTGGGCAAGGGAGGGTTTCACCCAAGAGCAACAGAAGTTTTAGTCCACTAAGCTTTCTCTTTACACTTGAGCTCTGTGAATGAGGTTCTCTCCCTGGTGCTTTATTTACTCTGTAATTTATTTCCTCTTTTCCTCAAACAACCAAGGACAGGAAAACACCCCCAACAGCAGCCACTTTAAGTGAAAACACCAGTCTGGAAGATGGAGTTTTTGCTGAGACAGTCCTGGCTGGAGAAAGCACGCCTGACATTTATAACAGGGCAAATGTAGGTGGGCTGTTCCTTCAGCTGATGTAAATTTGGGTATTTCCACTGTTCCCTTTGGAGTGACCGTGACTCTGCACTGCTTTGAGACCTTGCCCATTTGTGTCTCTTATCAGGCTGTCTTCATTCTGCTACACTATTTACAAAATGATCGTAATTAACTGGATGATGACTTAATAAACGTGTAAGATAAATTCCTCTTGGCTGGAAAGCAAAGATGGTTGGCAGCTCCTGCTCGCTTAAATTAAAACAAGTTGCTTCGACATTACATTTCCAAACAGGCAAAAACTTGCACTGCCCTTCGGAGCGGTGAAATGAAACCATGACAATCTTGCTGCTCGAGTGGGTGGTGCTGGAAATCGTTTTCACTTCAAACCTCTCATTTATTCGGGCACAAAAAGCAGCAGCCTGTTGCTTTCTGCTCAGCTTGTGTGAAGGGCTAACTTGGCTAGCCAGACATGAGCATTTAATAAACCTCAGAGAATTTGCAGATATGGATTTGGATTCACTGAGTGAACATTTCCTCTCTGATTCTCCCCCTCTGAGCTGCTCTCTCTGCACACACGCCAAGAGCTCAGCTTGGAGAGGAGCAATAACGCGGTTAAAAAAAGCAACGCAATTATTTTAAGCATTTTCTTGCTAAAGTTTTTTTTTTTTCCAGCTGCAGTTAATTTCTGTCTGATTAGTCTGACCTTTCACCCTCTGAGGAAGTAGTTTAGCAAAAGGGATAAATGTGGTTGCAGTATGTATGTGTGTGCAAGCGTGTGCTGATGTGTGGAACCATTGGCTTTATTTTCAGCATGGAAAAGTTCTGATTACAAACATTTTTGCACACATTTTGCTCTGCTAAAATATGTCATTGATGTTTGAAATTAAAAATTTTTCTCATCTGATGAATATGAAATCATAAGAAAAATTCTTATTTGGTTGGGGTTGGGTTTTTTTCCATAAGTCTTACTAGAGCAAATTAAAGCAGTGAAATTATCTTTTCAGTACTTCTGAATTAATACCTGTACTTTAGATACATCTATTTACTGGTCAGCCATTACAGAAATCCAACTCTTTTCTTGTGGCTATAAAATAAATAGAAGTTTGTTGGAAAAAAAGCCACAAACCTGCAGTGCTAACACCTGGGGAGAATGGCAGTGGAGAAGGAAAAGAGCTTTTAGATATGTCTGACCTGAGATTTCACTTTCTGTCCCAAACATCTGCCTTTTGTTTTGCCTGTCTTAAATCTTGTGGAAGCAAATCACACTTCCCTCGTGGAGATGCTGACAAGGAGATGAGCTCCATTCCTGTGTCCCAGGGTTGTTGGTGTGTGTTGGAAGATGACCTGTGGTGACAATCTTACCCAAAGCACACAAGCAACAATCACATTAGGAATCTGCTTAAATTAAATTAATTAATCAAATATTAAAATTAAATAATTAAATGAAAGCAAAGCTTGGCACGCACAGCAGCAGTTCAAAAACCCAATCTTGTGTTGTCACAAATTCTCTGTGGTTGGTGTGAATTTTGTGTGCTGCCAGGCTTCCTTTCCTTCCTGTAGGGAATTCTGTATCACTGCTCCTATTACTCTGAGAGTCCCCAGCACTGGGAGCTGGTAACACTGGTGAACTCCAGAATGATTCGGTCTGCCCATGAGAAAAAGTCTAATTTCAGCATCTGTCAAAGAAATGGAGGTGATCGACAAAAGGGTTCACTTGATTGCTTTGAAAAAGAAATTAAGTGCTGGTTTATGACACACAAGGCATAAATTAAATCATAACTAGATCAAGATTACTGACAAGAAGTGATGACAGGTGTTGGGAATGTGTTGATGTGGGGATGCTGCCCTGTGTAACAATTGTCAGTCATCGGCCGGTGCTGAGCCTGGGCTGTGGCTAATGGGGAACAGTTAGTGGGAGTGAGTGGGAGCTGTTAACAATCACCCAGCCAAAAATAGTGATTTATGGGACAAACATCTGCGTATTAAACAGCTGGATACGCATGTGATGCAGCAGTATCGGCGAAGCCATGTGTAAAATACTACAAATGTACTCAGAGCAGTGGTGAAGGAGTGATTTCTATCTGAGACGCTGGGCTGGGATTGGGGAGATGGGGCTCTGCATTGTGACACAGCCCTCTCTGTGACCCTGGGCAAGATGTGTCACCTCTGTGCACATCAGCTCTGAGGGCAGGATGATATTTCTGTTGTCTGTCTCGCCTGTTTAGGCTGTTAGCTCACTGGAGCATGGCCTGACCCGTCTGGGGAGATGCACACCTGGCACACCTGATCTGCTCTGCTGCGATCTGCAGCGTCACAAAAACACAGCTAATTGCTAATCCTGGTGGGGAGGAGGACACAGTCCTCGCCCCAGAGAACTCACAGACTTAAAATAACACAAATTATGGCTGCTGAGGTTAAAGTGGTGCTGCATATGCAACCAGACGATTCCCATGTGCTGTTATTTAATAGATACAGACTGATGCCAGAAATACATGGATGAAATTATCTCCTCTCCATTGACGTGTTTGACACATGTACTGCCTCTGTGAGATGCTGTGGTCTCTGCTGCATTTTGGGATGCATAAAATGAGAGCTCCCTGCCTGCAGCACTTCACAGGGATGTTTATGGGCAGAAAAACGGGCGGGGGGTAAATGTCTGCCAGTCAGACCCCTCTCAGCTCTCAGCATCTTCCTTCAGAGAAATGCATCATTATATCTGAGCTGCGATGTTTATGAAGTATCATTAGCATTATTCACTTACTGACTTCAGATGTCTTCTTCTGTGGCCAGAGCAATCATTATGGCTCTGTCCAAGAGGAGCTGTGACAGATGTCAGGGTTTGTTACTGTCACTGCATGCCAGATTTAGCCTCTGGCCACGTACTGCTTGAGTATTTCCTCTAAAAGCATCTTGTGAGTACCCTGCAGTAGAAACAAGTGACAAGGACTTCAGATATATTTGTGACATCGAATGGACGCGTTTTTAGGATGAGATTATGATGTGGTAAGCAGGCAAACAAAGAGCAGGAGATGCTTGCACAAAACCAGTTTCCTCCCCATCCTTAACTGCATCCTTTCATTCAGGTGATGCACTGAGAGCAGTCAAGTGCTGCAAATCTGGGGTTAAAGGGGTTTTTGTGCCATGTGCAAAACCCTTACAGTTGCTTAATATTATCTGTGTTTTTATTATGGCTCAAACTGCTGTATTGAGAGTTGAGGTAAATTTTGATGATGAGGGGAAGAAAGGCACAGATTAGCATGGCTTTTTGTCACACAGAGACCCAGGGGCAGCAATTGTGTTTGTTGTTGAGCTGCAAAAACTCAAACCACCCTCTTGGTCTGGCCAGTGCATAAACACAGGCAAGAAACTGAGAAATCTGCATTTGCCTTATTATAAACACAGGATTTGGTGTTACCACGTGTACCTGAACTCAAACAGGTTTCATGTTCTAGAAACCTCTCTTCCTTTCCCTGTCCCTGCTGAGGGGGTCCCTCAGCAAATTGTAGGTGGAGAAATAGGGTGGAGAACCCTATTTTGGAGAACCCTATTTTAGATTGACATAATTCTGCTTGTTCCATATGTGAGTTGGGAGTTCCAAGCTGGCAGCAGTCACTCGAGTGCTGCTCCAGGTCACCTCTCAAGTGCTCGTGAAGAGGACATGTAAATACCATATGTTGAGTAAGACTGATAAAAATAAATACACAAAACCCTGGAGAACTCCCTGATGTCATCATAACCCTCAGAAATTTCGTCCTGCCCGCTCGAGAGGGAAGTGAGAAAATGAGTGACAGAGCCTGGGTTACCAATTACTGCTGAGGCTTCAGAATTCAATTAATGCTTCTAAAATCGTGAGAAAAGATGCAACAAAGTCTCCTCTCCAATCCTAATGACCTGAATAAAAAGGAAATAATGGTGAAGAAACTCTCTTGTCAAAAATAGTCCTTCGTGTGCCTCTGAGAAGGAATCAGGCACAGGATATTATCCATGGGGCCAAATGATCCATCGGATACTCCTCCAGAATAACTGCATTCTTCTGCCTGTCCCATTGATGCTTTCTAAGGGACACTGCTGCCATGCTCTCCTTAATTAGGAGATTAGGAGAATTCTTTGACTGAAAATTAAGAATCACTGTGGCTTATTTTTATCACTGAAAGATCGCTCCGGCCACTTCCTCCAGGAAATTGCAAAGGGAAGTCATTATGTGAGGGGGGCTGGGGAGGCAAAAGCCAGCTAGATTGTGCACATGAACCCCAGATGAAATGCATCCTAGCCCCGTGAGGGGGGCAAAAGGGGTGTTTACTAGGTCATTTACCATGTCCTTGTTTTTTAAAGTTTCCTTTTCCACGATTACTTGTTGACCTTAATTGTTTCCATGCCCACGAGATAAGTCTTTGTACTTCCTTCGGAGGCTTAGTGGAGAGGTCTGGGGATTGCTCTGCTAATTGCTCCGTATTCCTTCATTTCCCTGGAGTGTCTGTGGCCAGCCCATTCCCACATATGCTCCCCAAACCCATTTTAATCGCAGGGGCAGCGCTGCACAGCTGACGACATATGTTTAGCTGCATTCAGGGCTCGCTGAAGCATGCCTCTCATGTTACATAAAAGGGGAAGGTCAGTACAAAACAAACAGCTTTTTACGAGCTACGGCTTAAGAATCGTGTCCTAAAGAACTCCTGCATTTCAGGGAGTGACAAATCAGCTTGTCGCTGAGCTCTGTTCTCTCTCGAGGCTTTTTTTTCCCCCTCTTTTTTTTTCCTCCTTGCATACATTAGGGATGCTGTTAGTCTCCCAGGACAACCTGTGTTAAAGCCTTCTCTTGTGGCAGGAATGAAGCTGTCCAGGGCTCGATCCTCAGTTTCCCTGGATGGCCAGAGCAGGCTGGAGCACAGCATTGCCCTGTGTGCACCTGCTGCTGCAGGAGGAGAGCCCCCAGATCCCCCCAGAGCAAACTTTCATGGGAAGAAGTTCGTCCATGTTCAGGGTGAAATAAGGAACAGCGAGGAAAGGAGATACTTAAGGAAAGCATAAGCCAATTTCAGCAGAATTGCTTATTTCCTTTTATTTCCTTTTAACTTTTTTGGGTTTTTTTTTCTCCAATTGACCCGGAACCGAGGTAGGAGATGACCCAGAGAAGATTTCCCAAGGAGAATTTGGCTCTCAGTTCCCATTTCCTTTAAGGGGATCAGTACACACCAACCCTGTCTGTGGGCTGGTCCTCCTCTGGCAGGAGCCCTGGGCTGCCCGGAGCTCTTTTCTGGGGGGCAGAGGAGAAAATTCAATCCTTGCTCCACATCTCATCCCAGGAGGATGCCAGCCCCATCTCCATCCCAGGGTGGAGGGTCTGCAGCCCCTGCCTGGGGGGTGGGCAGAGCACCCATTTTCCTAAAACCCCGCGGGGCAGGAGAGTGTCTCTTCCCAAAATCAGCCCCTCTGTAACATCACTCCAAACATCTGTTTGGCCGAATCTGCGGTGCCATCCTCCCGTTCAGCCTCCCCGCATTTTTTGGAGCCTTCCCCGAGCGCAGCTCCCCTGGGAAGCCTCGCTGATTCAGCAGATTCCTGCAGACAAGCGCTGTTTGTGGCGCTGATTCACTCGCTGGTTATTTATGCCGCTGTCTTGGGTGCTGTGTGAAGCAAGAGCGAAGCGCTGCTCGTGCCCCAGAGGCATCAGAAGCGGAGAAAAGCAGCAGCAGAATGCGGGGAGGGTGTGCAATCCATGAAAGAGCAGGGAACAGGCAGAGCTGGGCTCACAACTTCAGCTCTGGACAAAGCCACAACTCCAGCGAGCCTGGTTGATGCAGGGATGTGCTGAAATATTGATTCCAGGTGCCTGAGCTGAGTTTGGGATGGGTTCCAGCCTGCTGGGGCTGCAGAGGGAGGGCTCTGGGGTGGCATCACCACCACAAGGACCTCGTGTGATGCAGGGGTTTGTGCCAGTCAGCACTGCTGAGAAACGTGGTGGTTACAGATATTTAATGCACCTGGAAGCTCCCATCAAGAACAAAAATATCATAAAATCTATGAAAAAATATATGATTACTTCTAGTAAAACCTCTTTTCACAAGATGCTTGGCTCTGTCATGGGGTGGATTCCAGCAGGTCCTGAACGTCATTTGCCACAGGGCCACAGGGACCTGATGAGTCTTGGACACTCCTAGAGAAGTGGCTTTGTTTTTTTGGTTTTTTTTGATTTTTTTTTTCCTGTTAAATAATATAGGGTTTCTTCTTTAGCAGGGCAGATTTCCATGGGGTTACTGAGCTGTGTGGCTCTGCCAGCTGTGGACTTTGTGCTGCCATGCCAGGGTGTGTTGGTGACCTTGGAAAATGAAATCCCAGGATATTGCAGAAGCAAATGATGCCACCAAAATGGGTGCAAATGCTTGCTTGCCTGAGGGAGAGTAAACCTATTTTAGTGAGTCAATTTTATAGTGGTTTTTCTTCCTCTATTCTGTAGCCAGCTAATTAAACTGATGCAAATGGTTTCAATGTTCTTTTGGGGAAAAGTTTACAGAAACAGGCGAATAAAATTCCAGTGTTTGGCCTTGAAATAAACACGGAGGGAACTTCAGATGCCGGCAGCCCTTCTTCTTTTAAAGTTGAGGAAAAGCTCTGGGGGATGGGACAGGAACAAACTCTGATTGACAGCTCTATTGAGATTGTCTCCCTTGCTCTCCCTGTATTAAAGCCCTTCACCAGTACTAAATTCATGTTTGCCTACACGATAAGGAGAGGCAAAAAAAAAAAAGATTTTTAGGTGGTGCTGGTGTTGCCTGGTCATACCTGGGGACAGAAGTTCTGTATTGGACCAACTATTTCAGGTTGTGCCAAGACATGTGACCATTCTGACAGCAAATCCACCTGTTCCATGAAGCATTCACTGCCCAAAAACCAGAGCTTTTAAATGTTCTGAAGTGAAACCCCAGCTCAAAGGGGGAGTTTTCACTGTCTTCAGCCAAGCCCAGGCTCTGTACCACAAACTTTTCCCCAGCCCAAGGATGCAACGAGAACCAGCCTGTGTGTGCAGCGTGATTTAAGCTCTTGTGCGAGTTTCGGTTTGCTGCTCTGATGGTTTAGATGAAGATCTCCGCAGCTGGAGCTCAGTTTGGTGCTGGGCTGGTTTCTGCAGCCAACCTGCATCCCTGGAGCCGGCTGGGGATCACGCCTGCTCCGACTTGATCAAAGGCTGCGGGGTTCCCTGCTGGTGCCGCCGATTGGGAAGCAGCATTCCTCAGCAGGTGTAAAAGTCCCTTAAGAGAAGGGCACGGAGCCTTACAGCAAAATAGACATCAGCTAATCTCTCATGCCTAGATGATTTTACTGTGACGTTCTGCCAAGGAGCCCGAGGCAGTGAAAAATAAACTGCTAGCATTATGGTATCATTACGTTTCTGATTCTCCAGAGAAGCCAATATTTGTTTGCTTTTCTCTGAAGTGTTTCATGTCACCACGTATGTTCTCTCCCCTTCTTTTCAGAGCAGGCAGAGGGGGAGGAGGAAAAGTTTTGCAGCAACTGCACAGCCCAGATTTTGTGCTGCTTTGGGGCTGGAGGGTTGGGGGTTTTGTTGTTGCTCTTTTTTTATACCCACAAACTTTGTAAAGATTATTTGCCGACCTGTGAGCGTGGCGTCGAAGTGAGCATTGCTTCCGAAAGAGGCCAATCCCTGCGAACAAATTTCGCAGCCAAAAGTGCTGTAAATGTGATAGGTGCAGAAGCAGTGTGAAAGGAGCTCACGGGTCCTTCTTCTCCCCCAGGCTGTGCTGCAGCCGAACCATTTCTGCATCCCCGGAGCGGCCCGAGGGCTGATTCCTCCTCCTCCTCCCCGCTCTGGACGGGTCCCGCGGGGTTCAGCGACCCCGAGGGCAGCGGGGATTTGTGGAGGTGAAAATCCCGGTGTCCCGAAGCGCGGCGGGGTCAGGCAGCGCCCCGAGGGATGCGCAGCCCGGGGTGGTGGCTCAGCCCCGGGGGCTGTCTGCCCTCCCTCCCCGCTCTCTGGCAGGCTCCCCGGCTCTTCCCGCAGGGAAAGCAGCCCCGCGGGGTCCCTGCAGCCCTGCCTCGAGTGTTGAAGGCAAAGCCAAGCGACAGCCGCGGTCAATGAGGAGAGAGCGCTGCTCCTTCCGATGGAGCGCGATCGCGGCGCTGCCCCGGGCGGACCGGGACCCCCGGGCACAGGGGACACCGGCCCGAAAGTGTCACCTCACCCAGCTTCCTACAGACCTGCCGCCGGGCTTGCAGTCCGGAACGAAACGAGACAGGATTCTAACTTGCTTTTTTTCTTTCTTTTTTCTTTTTTTGTGTAATCGCTAATTTGGCCGCCCGTAGTAACAGCTGAAACATCTGCAGTGATTCCCGACCCGCGGTGCCGCTATGCGAGCTCCTGGCAAAATGGTTTTATGGGGTTTTTGTTCTGTTTTGGCTTTCTCTTTTCAATCGCGGTGATTCCAGCAGGCTGTAGGGTGGCTCTAAGAGCTGACCTAACTTTAGGAGCGGTTCTAGGAGCCCCCTCTCCGTTCTGGGGAAGCCCCTCGGGGCGCACGTCAGCTGAGAGCGAGCAGCTTCTCTTTCCTCCCTCTCCCGGTACCTTTGCAGCTGATTTCAGCTGATAAACATCATCCTAGCGCTGCTCGGGTTGTTGTAAGACATCGTAAAAGCTCCAACTGATCAAACTTCGGGAAGGAGTCACTGACCGCTGCTCTCACCTCGAGCTGGCTCTGTTTCTATTGTTCTCTGGGTGAAATGTTAACTCGCTCTCCTTTGAAGGCTCTCACAGACGGGAGAATTACCAGAATTATCAAATCACACTATTCCAGCATCCTGGAAGCCAGCGTTCACCTTAGGCATTTTTCCGAAATTTACTTTTTGCTCTCGCGGATGATAAAAAATATGAATGAAGTAATTATGGGTTTTTTTCCAGTTCAATATCAAATGATGAATCTTAATGCAAGGTTAAAATGTGCAACATTTCAGCTGTTTTCAGCTGTTCTCATGACTGAAATGCATGAAAAAATAATGAAGATTTGATCACCTATTTAAATTAGAAGAATTTGCCAGCAAAGAACTTCAGTTCTATTCTTAACTCGTGATAACCCTTAATAATTTTTTTTCCTTTTAACTTCAATTCTATAAATACACATTTGAGGTAAAAATACAGGAAAGGGTATCACAAAGGCCAAAGGTAGAACAAATGAGCAGGAGATAAAAGATGCTGTTAAAAAAAAAAAAAAATAAAACAACACCTTGAAAGCTGCCCAGATGTTTTTCAGCACAAAATTTTCCCTGTGTTTCCTACATAACATTTGCCTGGAGGAAGGGAAGGAAAGTGATGACAGGGCAATGTTATGATGGGAGAAAGATGATTCGAAGTGGCATTGAAAAAATAAAAAAAAAAAAAAAAAAAAGGTGAATAGCATTGTGGATAGCAATGCCAGTTTGTCTGGGTTGTGATTCCACAATTCCCAGGTCATAAGGATTTTCACTTATTTAGAGGATTATTTATAAACTTTAGAAAAACACACATTTCAGATTCTAGACTCAATGTTTTTCTTCCATACTTTAATTTTTCTGGATTCTTATTTTAAAGTTCAGTTTCTAATGAGAGCAATGCTAAAGAGTAGAGATGCAAGATATACCACAAGAATTTCTCAAACTATTTGCTAAACTCTATGAAAGAAGATAAACGTATTAAAAATTGTTGCATGGGTCATTCTCTAAAAGGGATAGTGCATTCCTAATTATGGTGCATTAATATCTTTCCACAATACCAGGATATTTTAAATTTTTTCCTGAAGCTATATGGATTTACCACCACCTTTTCAGTTTCTGCGTTTGCACAAGGAAAATCAGTGTCCCAACCTTTAAAGTATTTTAAGAAAAATGCATTAAAAATGGTCACGGGCATCAGGGGATGGGTTTTATCAGCAGTTTACACCAGAGAAGGATCTGCCCCACCACCTGTGTGCTGAACTGTGGCTGCCTCACATTTCAGCAACAAACCCTGGAGACTTGTTGGCCTCTCTGGAAATGTTGGATTAGCAGCACTCAGCCTGTTCAGCTCTGGCAGTTGCCTTTCATTTGCTTTTTTGGAAGGGAAAATGGTGAGAAATAGTTGCCAGGATTCCCCAAATCCCTCTTGTCTCCAAAGACAACTCCAGCGTGTTTCTGCATTAGTCCAAGTATCCCCAGGCTTGGTTTTGTTTTTTCTTGGATAAAGGAGGACTTGCTGCCTGCTCTTTGCAGAAAATGGGATCCTTGAACAGCTCCTGGGAGGGGAAAATTTGGCATAATGAAACAAACTAAAAGAAAAAGAGGAAAACCAATTTTTTGGGAGAAAACCCAAAATGTTTTCCCCCACCTTGTAGCTGTTGCAGCCTTACAGAGCATTGTGACTATCACACACACGATTCCCTTCATTTCAGACATCCCAGAGGAATGAATTGTTCTTGGAAGGAGCTGAGGGATCTCCCCCTGCCTTGCAGTGCCTTTGGGGAGGATTTGGGGATGGAGCAGCCTGGATGGGATCCATAGGCTGCCAGGCCTGGCTCTGCACAGCCAAGGACAGTGTCACATGTGTGTCCCTGCTGCTGTCACCAGCTGTGCTTCACCTGTCATAGCAGGGGCAGGGGGAACCTGGTTTTCTTTTCTTACTGAGCAATGGCAAATCAAAGCAGTTCCGAGCAAATTTTGGGAATAATCTTGTTTTCTGCATCAAACAATCTGCTCAGGGTAGAGCTGGTTAATGCCTTGTATCCATGAAGGGAGAGGGTGAATATTACTGAGAAGAGATTAGGAGCAAGGGCAGAATCTTTTGTTTTCATCAAGCCTTTCTACGAGAGTTTCGCAGTAGGCAAAAATGGAGTAAAATTGCATCAGGAGTCAGCTTGGCTTGCAGGACGGCTCCTGACTAAAGGCTAGTTTTTGGTCCACTTTGATGTGTTGAAGAACAAGAACTTCCAGTAATAATTCTACTTATGCACATAAATCATGGGCTTGGAGAGGAGGAGAAGTGACACATTGCTTCTCCTCCTCCACGAGCTTGGGCTGCAGTCCATCTCGGTGGCTATAAAACGTCTGAGGTTGATAAATGCTCAGCACTATCTGAGTCAGGAGGCCAATAAACCTGAAGTATTTATACACCTGTGGCTTGAATAGTTGGGTAATGAATGGCAAACCTTTTTCTTGCATGTGTGATTGGTTTTCGATTTTGTTTGTTTGTTTGTTTTTGGGGTTTTTTTGTTGTTTCTGTTGGGTTTTTTTTTGGGTTTTTTTTTTTGTTTGTTGTTGGTTTTTTTGGTTTTTTTCCATTCCTAGCTCCCACTCCAGCCAGTCTTGTGCCCTTTGCATTGTTTATACCTTGTCAAACCTGTTTTGAATAAACCATCGCTCTGCACTTTCAGTTTGTCAGGGAAATTGCTGCCCTCTCCTGGTTTGATGCAATTGTCGGCCAGCTCAAGGCATCTCCAAGCAAATGCCAGTTGCAGTGTGATAATATGATCCAATATGAAATTAATTAAGGCTACACAATAGTTTCTTTAAGACTAAATCAAAAAAGAGGGCAGGCAGCCCTATCTAGGACAATAGGATTGGATCCAAACGCAGCTTTAAAGGCACATCCCGCCTGCCCTGATCAGAGTGCATTTAATGAGATTCATGCAATTTCTTTCTGAAAACAATAGCTTTAACCATTGGTTGCATAACCCAGGATATCCAGCTGAGGCCCCCCAAGTACAGAGTGTTCCACAGAAAGGAATGACAAAAACTCCTCCAGTTCAACTTAAATAATTAAAACAAGATCTGGAGAAATGGCCAGCCCGGTGAGATGCCTTTCAGGGGGTCAGGGAGTGGAGGAGGCGAGATAAAGCTCCTAAGGGCAAAGTTAAATTTGTCCACTCCTATTCTTTTCTGGGGCTGAGCAGCACAAAGCTCCAAGACCCCTGAGAGCTCTCAGCCCCTGTGCCTTTGGTGGCTTTCAGCACCTTGCAGGATCAGGCCCAGGGCCATAACTCACAAAAGGGTATCTATTGTCTGCACTGACACACAGGGGCTCGGCACCATATACTCCCTGAGACGTGTTGGAGTTCGGGCTGTGATTTGTGGCTCTCGTTTTTTGAAGTTTGAAGTTTCTTGGCTGCTGGAGCTCCTGCTCTGAGCCCAAGGAGCTCCAGCCATGGAAGTGGGTGGGAACAAGACATGGCAATGCAGGCAGAGCTATAGACAATGCTCATTTAGGGTTGTGGAAGCACTGCAAACAAAGGGAAAAATTCCTCTTGCCCCTCCAGCTACAAAAGCTTCACAAGGCATTCAAGAGCAACAAATGCCGTTTTCCAAAAAGTTGGTACCAGCAGTCTGAGTGTGGAAAGCCAAGAGCTGAAGCCTCTGATAGACCTTATTAATGGTGAGCACTGTCTTTCAGAAACACTTTGTGCATAGCAAAACACTTACAGTAGTTTCCCTCCACTCCTCTTTTTAAGACTAAATTTATTTAAGTTGTGCTTTGAAGATCCTGCTTTTGCATCCCACTGTGATAACACGTAGCAGTGATCCTGTTTGTCAGGTGATTTTGAAACAAAACACAAACTAAATCTGTTCCCAAGGCTGAAGTGAAGACAAATGTTAGGTGCTTCCCAGCTGGTTGCTTAGAGCTGCAGAAATAGATTTCTACTATTTCCAAATCTCAGAACTTGTAAATGTGGTGCCTGTGAGTGAAGCTGAGGCATGACTTTTATCTGGTTATTTTACAGTTTTTTTTATCTGGTTATTTCTTCTACTGCTGAGGCACAATCCAATTAAAGCTGCATTAATGGTGTTTTCCACATGTTAACTTATGACAAGGACAGGTCTGGTTCTTCCTCTTCACAGAAGAGCATTTCATTCTTCAATAGACATGATTTGGTCCAGCCAGTCTTTTATTGGAATCTGCAGCAGCATTTATTTCTGGATATTCTGATAAATAGGAAACTGCAGAGCAATCACCATGGCAGGTAGCACAGGGGTTTCTTTACCTTGACCTGCTTTATGCTGCACACAAATCTGTGTTGCTGCTCTGTATGGGCATGTGCAAAATGAATATTCTCTCAACCAATAAATAAGATTATTTTTGTTACAAAAGAGCAAAAGGAAGGGAAACCGGGCTGGAGTGGCCAGAATAGGATGTCCAGACTGCTCCTTCCCTAAATCCCACCTGAGGCTGGAGCATGACAGGGGTTTGACACCTTTCTGAGGTGTTCCTAATCAGATGCAGCCTGCCAGGGATGCCAGGATAAATACAGCTCAGTTTGTTTCTCACGACCTCGCTCCAAGTCTAATCCCAGTTCTGTGATCACCTTAAGGGATGAACAAATCCACTCACTGCCCAAGTAGTCTTCTGTGAAGATTCTTCATCTATGATAGAGCCAATCTTATGCACAAAACAGAAGAAAATCACTGAGCAGTCCCTGTAAATTTTTCTCTCGAGGTGAAGCTTTGATGGGTTGAAGCAAAGCCATGACCTGAGTGCTCAGAAGTCCTGGCAGGTGTCCAGTTCCTTGCTGGGACTGGAGAATGGGGCTGGGGTTTATTGGGGTGTGCTGTGGGACATTTCCCCTCTCTGATTGTGGTCCCTGCCCTGGGACAGCTTTCACTGCCACGCTCTCACTCTTGCTTCCAAGCCCACAATCAATTTTCCATTTCAATGGATGAGTCAGGACAAGCATTCCAACAGCTTTATATGTTATCAGAGGTATTTCAATCTCAGCATCTGGGCAGAAGGAGAATTGTAAAATACTTCCCTTTCCTTAAAAATAATCTGAATTTTGGCAGAAGCTCCAGCCCAGCTGTTATTTTTTGAGCTGCCACCCCTACCTGGACACATTTGTGACCAACCCTCATTTGTAAATCACCAAAACAAAGGACGAGGGCTAAAAAAAAAAACCAAAAACCCAACAACCCCCAAACCTACAAACAGCACCACGGCTCTGCCTGTTAGCAGATGCCACAGTGGTGATCTCAAGCATAAGCTGTACATTTTTATCTTTTAAATGGAGACGTCCCTTGGGCACAGGCAGTGCCCCTGTCCACAGCTATCCTTGTCACCCGGCTGTCCTCGGCGCTGGGCGCTGCGAGGCTCACACCATACGGCCGCGTTTGCTGCATGAGGACGATCGCAGTGGACAAGGGCACAGATCGAGGGCTGGGGTCCCGGGGACATTGTGTTTTGAAGGGACTGGCATCTCGGCGTGTGGAGTCATCCTTCGGGAGGGCGAGACCGCGTTCGGGAGCGGCCGGGGCTCAGGGCTGCTCTGCGCTTTTATTTGCATTTATTGCTTGCGATGGCAGGCGTTCGTCTTTAGGTATTTCCAGGATTAAGGGGTAATCAGACAAGACAACAAAGGAGTCTGAAGCGAACAGAGGGAGGCTGGGGTACTCTGTGGCACTGCGAGGCTGGAGCTCCGGGGCTCTGTTCCTGACTACCACATCTTCCCATTCTGAGCCCCCAAAAGCCGCTGCTCCAGACTTGGGCATCCTCAGCTTGCCCCTTCCAAGGGCTTCAACCCTCACTCCTAATTTCGACTTCATGAACTCCCCAGTTATTCCAGGGTTCTGATGAGAACGGTTCCCAGCTGGATTTGCTGTGGTTCCACACCAGTTGTGTGTAATTCCATTAGTGCAGTGGTGTAAAAAAGGGGTGACCCCCTTTTCTGGGGTCTGCTCTCCATCTTGCATTGACTTTGCAGCCTCGTCTCTTACCTTCTCCCCGAAATCTTTCTCTGTTTTTGTGCAAGGAATTCCTCTCTGCACGTTTTCCTAGAGGAGCTCATTCCTACTCCATCCTCTCTCCATCTGATTAGGACAGAACAAATATGTGTTCTTGTTTGCCCCTGTTTCTACTTCAATAAAGACTTGTTTGGTAAAAAGTGAAGGGTGGCAGCTACACGAGTAATCTGCAGTGTTTAAATCTGCAACCCTAAATCTGTCTTTAAAACTTTATGGGATGTTGCCTGCAAGAAAAATTGTCATAGCTCTGTTTTGTACTTCAGTCACAAGTGGTTTGACGGTGTGGGGAAAAAAAAAAAAAAAAAAAAAAAAAAAAAAAGAGAGAGAGAAACATAGATTTTAACAAAAACAGATAGTGTAAATGCAAAGTAATTAAAGTGGTCATAAAAGACTCCTCAAAATGCATATTTCCAATGATTCCTAGCACGATTTTTGGGCAGTTTAAGTGGCTGCTGCCTGCTCAGACCAGAGTGCATTCACCGGGCAGAACAATCCCGGCTGTAATGAGCTACAGCCAGGCACGATTCGAATGCAAAGCGTTTATCCAGCGACATTCCCGAGAGTTTACAAATCGCGGGTGCTTGTGGAAGGTGACAAAGCTCCAAGCAGGGTTGAGCTCGGTACCGCTGGGATTTACATAGAGGTGGAAAACTCGGGGATGTTCAAGCACGCAGCGAGACCCGCCTGGTGTGAGGGGAGCCGTGAAACTCCTGCCCGGGACGTGCTTTCACCTGTCGCCTCATTTTACAAATAAATATGCAGCTAAGAATGTTAACACTGCTGCAAATACTTTAGCAAAACTTAAAAAAAAATCTGTTTAATTTTTTTTTTTTTAAGTTTTCTGTGTGCGCTCACAGGGCGAGGGTGCGCAACCGCGCGTCTTCCCCCGTGCGCGTTCGCATTTCCATTTCAAAGATGGGTTTGTGGAAGATCCCTCCTGGAGCTGTCGGAGGGAATGAGGAGGTGTCAGAGGGTTTCCCCGAGCAGGCAGTCGGTGGTCTCCAGCAGAAAAAGCCTCTTTGTGCCCACGGAGCATCTCCCTTTGGGCGGAGGAGTGGCGAGAGCAGCTCCGTGCCTGTCAGCCCGCACCTGAGAGACACGGGGAGAGCAGCAGCTCCATAAATCACACTGCAATAAATCAAACACGGCTGGAAATCGAGCTGAACAATCAACAACGATTCCTTTGAAGCTGGCAGGAGCGGCTCCAAAAGACAGCAGCACAAGCACATGCTGCTCTCGAGCTTTGGCTCTTGGGAAACACATTTTCTGTCCAAAGCGAGCACGGATTTGGGAAGTGAGTTTCATGTAACACAGGAAGAATTTAATATTTTTGTAATTTAAGTGCTTGGCTTTACAGTAATTCTAGGAGTAAGAAACACTGTGGTTTAAAGCTACAGTGATCTACAAATCCACAAGTGTTCTGCCCCACACGGGGTCTCCAGGCAGGGATGTAGGATGGAAAATCAGGGCTGAGCCATTTGAAAACTCCGAGGAGTGTGAACTGGATATTTTTGAGAAATCTGAAAACCTCAGAGAAGTAAATGAAGTGAAAATGTAGCAAGGTTGGTCTACACTTGAAGCATTTCCGAGTTTGGATGTTTCCAGAAGGCTGTACTGGACACGAGGATCCTCAGGGCACGGGCACTGATTCGGTGACCTCTGCAGGCTCATTCCAGCCCAGTGATTCTCTGAGAAGACAAATACACTGCAAGATGCAAATCTTACATGAAAAGTGTAACATGAGGCCCACTTGTGGGATCCCGTGTATGATTTAGGTTTTGCACAGTTGTGGAGGAAGGTTCAGTGAAGAGCTGCCAGTTGTGCTGGTATTTGGAAGATGGGATGGAAAAACAGAGGAATGAACAATAAATGAGATGGCTGCATTTCAGTATTTCCTATCTCAGCTGCAAGGTGCTCTGAAAAATGGGCATTTTCAAAATTGCTGCCATCTCAGAGAGAATCAGACAATGCTGGTTGTCTCTCATCAAGAAATCCTCCTGGCCATGGCTGTGCAAACCATTGTAGGAGATTAAAGCAAAGCATTCCAGTGACTTGTTTGAACATATCTTCTTATATCTCTCTGCAGCAATCCTTAAGCCCCAACCACCAAATACTATCTCCTGAGAGCAGTGACAAATTCCAATCCCAAACAAACCACCTGGGGCATGCTGAATCGCTAAACACAAATGTCAGAGGTCCAGATCATTTCCAATATTCTTTGACATTGCTTATGATGTGGCCTCTGGCACATTCCCAACAGAAGAAAGTTCAGTTATATTTCTTTCAATTAAAGAATCTGATTTAGCCACTAATCATGTCAAAGAATGTCTGGGGGAGGGAGAGGTGGTGGGTTCAGACAGGATGGCTCGTGGGATGGCTTGTGCTGTCTGCAGGGAGCCATGGCCACTGATGGGACTGGGACAAAAGCTGGCACAAAGAGAAAATCAGTGCATGTGTCAAAAATATCACTGGTTTGGTAAAATCACACAGATCCTATTAATGCACAACCTCAAGCGTTTTGCCTCAGCGAAAATGCTGCTCTCAGGACTTGGTTTTGGGAAGAAGGAAAGTGTTTGGGGTGGCAAAAATCAGAGGATCAGTGAATGGGAGAGCTCAGCAAGGTTTATTATCCAGCACCTCCTGCATTGTCACCCAACCCTAAATGTGTTCCTCTGTCAGCCCTAAAAGCCCCCAGTGCTGAACACGAGGGCAGGACAGCTGAGTGACCCTGTGGTGCTGAGTCTGACTCTGCTGCACCTCCCTGCACACAGGGAAACCACAGTCCAAAAACCCCAAAACCCGACGTGCTGAGCCCTGCATCTTGGTGGATCAGGACATCAGGGATTGCTTCACCCATGTGAAAGTGTTCCTGATCTTCAGGGAACAGTGGAAAAAACAGACAGTTCCCAAACCTCAAAAAAGGTTTTGAGATCCTTGTTAAGAGGATTTGCATTTGGAAAATTTTGCCAGGTTACACAAGCAGATGCAATACTCGGAATATTTCTGCTTAGGTTTTCCAAACCTTTCTTTTCCAACATCCCCGAGGTAAACATTGCTCAAGATGGGAACAGATGGACCTTTGTACATCACCCTGGGTGAATCTCAGGGATTTCTGAGGTTGGGGTCTTGTGGCACCCAGTGAGACCCCAAACAGATCTCCTCGTGCAGGGGAGATGCTCTAAGGCACAGAGCAGGCAGGCCAATTCTCATTTCTTCTCTGTAACAGCGTGAAAGTGCCTGAAAATCCACCAAAAATACCTGTACAGCCATGAGAGTGTCTGTACAATCTCTTAATATTGCCCATGTGTATTTAAAGGTTGTAAAATCATAACAATCACTTTTTTTGTGATTTGGATTTTTGGTTTTTTTTTTCCTTTTTTTAATAGTTTTTGCACACAATGATTTCACACATTAATTTTGGCATTTTCACAGACATTCAGCCCTGGATCAGTGGTGTCTCTATGGGAAATTTTAGCAGTGAGTAACATGAGGAGAGAAGCTCAAGCTGGCACGATGGACTCACCAAAATCTCATGGTGATGGACCTTCCTCAGGGCTGCACTGTGCTCCTGTGAGTGCACACTCAAATGCAGAGCTGTGCAGCCTCACTCCTCTCACACACAGCTCCATCGCCTCACACCTAGAAATATTCTCTTTACAAATATCTCCTGGTCTATATTACTCATTAAATCCATCAGTGTTGGCATGAGGGTTCTGCATGACTGAAAAGATGTGTGAGATACCAAGATTTTCCAATATTTGATGGGTTTGGGTCATTTGCTTTAAAAGCAAGAGCACTGATTGTGTTTTTCTGTGCTTCAGAAAAATCCTCAGTGCAAGTGCCAAGGTTTCTTTAGTGCCTGGACCTTAAGGTAACACCTTGGTCAGGGATCAGTCCTGCTGGTGACCTTGCACTTGGAAAGCTCACATCTCCAAGGGGTGAAATATTGAGGACAGATGTAGAATTTCTCGGGCTGTGGCTCTGTGTTGCTGATTCCGTGTTCTGCTGCACATCTTACATACATTAAGGAACAAATGGGCTCGTTCCCGTGGCAGCAAACTTCACAAATCAGAACAAAAATTATTTATCGTGACAGGCAGGTGGTAGTGCAGACAGAAATGCCTCTTGACCTCGTGGAAATGTGGTTGTGATGGTCTCACAGAGGCTGGTTTAAGAGAAATCTTTTGTTTCCAGGCATGGAAATGTATTTTTTAAACGGTGATATGTCTCAGGCATGTGGATTTTATAACTTTCCTTGCTTTTTTGCAAGCAGTTGAGGTGTTCTACATGCTGTTTAAAGCACTGTTTTTATGAGAAAAGCAATATTTTCTGTGTTTTTAGTAAATCCACAGCCCCAGCCATTGCAGGGCCAGGGCTGGAACAAGGTGCAACCGACGCTGCTCCCCAAATCTCTGTGAAATTGGAGATAATTCCATGCGGGGCAGATTTTCAAAGGCCTTGTTTAACATCTCTAAAGGTTCAGCTGAGGGGCTGGGGGTGTTTTTCGGCAGTGCCCTGCTGCCTGGCGCCTGTCTGCATTCTTCCAGGAAAATCCTGGAGCAGCAGAGGCTGAGCCCCGGGTCCGGGATATTCTCCATGGAGAGGTGGAGGCTGTCACCTCTTGGTGTCAGCTGGGAATGCCCTGTGCCTTTCTCATGGCCTGGATTTCGGGGAGATGAATTCAAACTGGATCAGAGCTGCTCACAGGATGGAAAATCCTCTGTTTGCAGTGTGTTTGTCCTGTTTACAAATGTGAAAGGGAGGTGGGTTCGCTCTCTCTGGGTTCCACTGAGGAAGATAAAGAGTGAGGGAGCATTTTTAAGGTAAATGACAAATTTAACGCAATAGCTACTGAGCAGGGACCAGCTGGGACACTTCGGGGCTGGGAGTGAAAAAAAGATTTATAGCTATTGAGGCGGGGAAGTTTTTTCCAAGAAAAGGGATGGGAACAGCAGCAACACCTTCCCCAGGGATGCACGGGATGAATTTGTGAGATGTGCTGGGAGATGGGGACGGGAAGGGGCAGAGCTGAGGCTCAGGGTGGGTTTTGTGCCCTGGGACGGTGATGGCAGGGCAGTGTGTCACAAATTCACTGATCCACACTTGTGCTGGCTCTGACAGACCCAGAACACACCAGCGAGTGCTGCAGAGCATCTCAAACCCCAGAACACAACCTGGGAGTGCTGCAGACCCTCTCAACCCCAG
The DNA here is from genome assembly GCA_009741485.1 of Malurus cyaneus samueli. Taxonomy (NCBI): domain Eukaryota; kingdom Metazoa; phylum Chordata; class Aves; order Passeriformes; family Maluridae; genus Malurus; species Malurus cyaneus. The sequence continues at coordinate 12,568,742 of CM019231.1, read as the reverse complement.
AACACAACCAGGAGTGCTGCAGACCTCTTCAACCCCCAGAACACAACCGGGAGTGCTGCAGACTCTCAACCCCGAACACAACCGGAGTGCGCAGAGCATCTCAAACCCAGAACACAACCTGGGAGTGCTGCAGACCCTCTCAACCCCCAGAACACAACCTGGAGTGCTGCAGAGCATCTCAAACCCCAGAAACACACCAGGGAGTGCTGCAGAGCATCTCAAACCCCAGAACACAACCAGGGAGTGCTGCAGAGCATCTCAAACCCCAGAACACAACCAGGGAGTGCTGCAGAGCATCTCAAACCCAGAACACAACCAGGGAGTGCTGCAGAGCATCTCAAACCCCAGAACACAACCTGGGAGTGCTGCAGAGCATCTCAAACCCCAGAAACAAACCTGGGAGTGCTGCAGACCCTCTCAAACCCCCCAGAACACAACCGAGGAGCTGCTGCAGAGCTCTCAACCCCCAGAAACACACCAGGGAGTGCTGCAGACCCTCTCAACCCCCAGAACACAACCAGGGAGTGCTGCAGACCCTCTCAACCCCCAGAACACAACCAGGGAGTGCTGCAGACCCTCTCAAACCCCCCAGAACACAACCAGGGAGTGCTGCAGAGCATCTCAAACCCCAGAACACAACCTGGGAGTGCTGCAGAGCATCTCAAACCCCAGAACACAACCTGGGAGTGCTGCAGAGCATCTCAAACCCCAGAACACAACCAGGAGTGCTGCAGAGCATCTCAAACCCAGAACACAACCAGGGAGTGCTGCAGAGCATCTCAATCCCCAGAACACAACCTGGGAATGCTGCAGAGCATCTCAAACCCCAGAACACAACCAGGGAGTGCTGCAGAGCATCTCAATCCCCAGAACACACTGGGAGTGCTGCAGACCCTCTCAACCCCCAGAACACAACCAGGGAGTGCTGCAGAGCATCTCAATCCCCAGAACACAACCTGGGAATGCTGCAGAGCATTCACCCCAGAACACAACCAGGGAGTGCTGCAGAGCATCTCAACCCCCAGAACACAACCAGGGAGTGCTGCAGACCCTCTCAACCCCCAGAACACAACCAGGGAGTGCTGCAGACCTCTCAACCCCCAGAACACAACCAGGGAGTGCTGCAGAGACATCTCAAACCCAGAACACAACCTGGGAGTGCTGCAGAGCATCTCAAACCCCAGAACACAACCTGGGAGTGCTGCAGAGCATCTCAACCCCCCAGAACACAACCAGGGAGTGCTGCAGAGCATCTCAAACCCCAGAACACAACCAGGGAGTGCTGCAGAGCATCTCAAACCCCAGAACACAACCGGGAGTGCTGCAGAGCATCTCAAACCCAGAACACAACCTGGATGCTGCAGACCCTCTCACCCCCAGAACACAACCAGGGGACTGCTGCAGAGCATCTCAACCCCCCAGAACAACCAGGAGTGCTGCAGACCCTCTCAACCCCAGAACACAACCAGGGAGTGCTGCAGACCCTCTCAACCCCCAGAACACAACCAGGGAGTGCTGCCAGAGCATCCAAACCCCAGAACACAACCTGGGGAGTGCTCAGAGCAGAACTACGCGATCTCAAACCCAGAACACAACCAGGGAGTGCTGCAGAGCATCTCAAACCCCAGAACACAACCAGGGAGTGCTGCAGAGCATCTCAAACCCCAGAACACAACCAGGGAGTGCTGCAGAGCATCTCAAACCCAGAACACAACCAGGAGTGCTGCAGAGCATCTCAAACCCCAGAACACAACCTGGGAGTGCTGCAGAGCATCTCAAACCCCAGAACACAACCTGGGAGTGCTGCAGAGCATCTCAATCCCCAGAACACAACCAGGGAGTGCTGCAGACCCTCCCAGCCCCCAGGTGTCCCCTCTGACCCTGCAGCCTCTGGACAGCTTTGTCCCCTCTGGTCCCCATGTCCAGGCAGTGTTAGAGCAGCAGAATGACTCTGCTCCTGCTCACATTCCTGCCCTGCTCCTGCTTTTTGGGCTCAGTCACCTTTCCCTGTCCTCTCTCACACACAGAGACTTCTGCAATGCTGGAAGAGTGGAGGGAGTATGGAAAAAGCACAAAAATTAAGATTTAGGTGTGTTGAAGCACAATTCTGGATTTTTTTATTTTGTTTTTTTTTTTGCTTGTGGATGACATATTTGCAAACCAGGCAGGAGGGGGAGGGAGGGATTCCTAAACCCTGTTGTGGAATGAATACACCGCTGAACTAATGAATAGAAACAAGATGTTTTAACCACCACCTAGAGAGGCTGCTGAGTGCCCATAATCAGTGCTCCCCAGGAGGTGGCCAAAATGTCTCCTTGCCATTCATTAGATCAGAATAGCTTTGGGTTTATAATGTGATCCTTCTTCCTGACCTTCTTTCGGTTCTCAAGTGACTTCAGGACTATAAATTCCTTCCCAGAAATAGCATTATTTATTTTACTGTCTTGTGCTCGTTCTGGTCAGTTGTGATCTTTCTTCAGGAGATGTCATTTTGAATCAAAACGGAGTTTAGTGGTGACAGGGTTTGATACCCCCCAGTTTTTGTACCCAAATTAGCCTTGCATGAGCTAAGATTATTCTGTTTGCAAAATGTTCCTGCTCTTTATAACCTGTCTGTGAGAAACGTTCTGGGCTGTTAGAGCTCGTTGCACCAACATTTCTGGGATAATTTGCTGCTGCTTTAAATATCAAGGAAGAGTTTCAGATGGCTCCCCGAGGCTGAGGCTTTGGCTACCAAAGTGAGCCATAGCCAGCTCCCCGGGCACAGGCGTGCTGTGCCACTCTGGAAATGCCTTCTCCTCTTGGGCACCCCTATCCCAGGTGATTTCCAGCACAATCCTGATCTTTTTGCTGAAATCCCTGGCACCAAGGAGCTCAGGAGCCACCGGGGAGCAAAGGAAAATCTCCACGGTTATTACACTTCATCAGCTTCTCTAACTACTGCAGGCGATTCCTTTTGGGACTTTTTTAAGATTTGCATGATAGGTATCTTTACATCCCGGTGAAAAGCAGTAGGTATTTTTAAATTGCAGTTCATCCTTAGAAAGTGCTGGGGCTTCCAGCAGGCAGTGGGGATGTTCACCAGGGCATGGAGCTCCCAGATTCCTGCAAATCCGTGGTGCTGAGAGAGGAGAAAAACTGCTGCTGGTTTAGATCCCTTCTGGGCCTGTCCATGGGAAGAAAATTTGGGGAGTGCAGAGCTGCTGCCTTGCAGGTTTATGATCTCCTTTGAGTGACAAAGAAGGAAAAATTAATTGTCTGTAGAGAGGTAAAGGGGATTTCTGTGCAGGAAAAAACACAAATGAATGAAAACTCCGTTCTAGGAGCTGCCTGTGTAAGGGTCAGGGTTCAAAAGGTGAATTATAAGAGGACAGAGTTTAGGCAAAAAAAAATTTTTGGGCTCCAAAACCCATTGAGTGGTGAATAGCAAAGCTGTACATTTAAAAATTCACGAGTGCTGGCTCTTAGCAGCTGGAAATTCTGGGATATTCAGGGCTCCCAGAAGCAATGGGTATTGACAGAGCTGTAGGAAACCTCAGCACCTGCAAACAGCGGCTGTGCTGGCAGAGAGGGAGATTTCAGGGGGAAAAGTACAGGATTTGCTGAGTTGCAGAGACTCTGTTGTAGAAAGGCTTGAAATATTTGCCAGTGGATAATTGTCCACACATTCATCTGTCCTTCCTGATGGGCGAGGGAAGTGCAGTCGTGGTGTGTGGGTACCACTCACAAATCTGATGGATATTCCAGGGCTCCAGAGACCACTGTGAGGACCCAAAGATCCATCTCCAACAGGGAGTTTGCCTGAATTCTAGTTCTAATAATTTACAAGAACCCTGCCAAAGGCAGAATCAAACCTTTTTAATGCAAAATACAGGAATATGGCTTAACAAGCAATAAGAAAAATATCTGCAATGGTGTGACCTGGATGTTAAGAAATAAATTGCAGCTTTGAAACCGAACCAGTGATTTGGTTTTCCACATTTCTCAGGAAGTTACGGAACTTAAAATAATTTTTGTTGTTTTAATGCAAGGGTAATGAATAAATAAATAAAAGCACCAGGTCAATCTGCAAACCAACAGAGGGTTTATGTTTGATTCTACTCTTTGTTTTATGAGGTTCATAAAAGTTCAGTTTATGTTTTACTGGGGCTGAGCCTCACACACTTCCAGCTTCAGGGCCAGATGTGGAAAGTACCTAAATGCTGTAAAAAGCAGTTTGAAAAATCATCCGAGTCTGATGGAGCTGGAAACCACAGAGATCCCAGAGGGACCCTTGGGAAACCTCCAGCTGAGATTCCCAGATAAACTGGGCTTATCTTGGACATGGTGAGACCCAGGAGTTGAACACTTGGACTGGTAATTTCTCCAAATAAATGTCCAAAGTTCTCAGAAGTTCTCCCAAGGTTAAGTGTGGGGGAAGAGGAATTGTGATTGTTAAATAAACTGTGTCATACAGTGCTTTGTAGCTCTGAGTTCAACAAAAATGTTCCTTTGGAGACCAGGGGTGCTCTGTCACATCACTTGGGGCCTGGTTCAGAGCTCGTTTATGTTCAGAAGTGACTCCCTTTGTAAACTCAGATAACTCCTGCCAGTCTGGAGAGCCTTGCCAGCCTTTTCCTGCTTTTTCTTCCTTTTTGGTTCCTTTTAGGGAACCAATCCTAGGAAGTGCATTTGGTGCTGGTACCCTCAGATGGGCTTCGAACCCTGCTGTGTTGGCAGAAATGTTCTCTGCAGTTGTTGGGGATTATTCAGTTTTTCCTGACCAAAGTGAGCAATGAGCCAACATTGCAGTTCCATGTCAGCTGCTGCTCAGCCCCAAAAACCCCCAGAGTCCTCAGGGTTCGTGCTGCCTTCTTACTGCCCAGATGTCCTGAGTGTCCTGCCAGGGTGGCTGCAGAATGTTCTCTTGCAGGGTTCAGCCTCTTTTGGCACCACGGGTGTAAAATGCACATCCGGGGGCAGAAATTCAGCGTTTCCTTCCCTCAGTTCCCTCAGAAGCATTTGGGAGCATTCTCAGAGCACAGCACACACTGAGGATCAGATTCAGCCATCCCTTTCTGCCCCAGCACCATGGAGGAGTCAGAGGTGATGCAATGGCAGGGTGAGGCCAGGCACACGGGCTAAGGACAGGTTTGGAAAGCTGAATCGGGTCAGACAGCAGATTTTGCAGAAGTATGTAAGTGCTGTGCATGCCAGATTCTGGCTGATTGCAACAAACCGGGTGAAACTGTCCTTTAATCCCTCTGAACTCAAATCTGGGACAGACTCACCCTCCCTGCTCTCCCTGCATTGGATTTACAGCTTTTCAAACCCAGCCTTGCATCTTCTGCCCTCCAGATCAGTGCATTTCTTCTGTCTTTATTCCACCTTAATTTTATGGGGTTTTTAAAGCTGAAAAATGTCACAGCCAAGATTCCTTAGTAGAGCCCAATGTTGATAACCACTTAACAAAAAAATGTCCCTGGCAGATAAATTTAGTTTACCCAAGAGTTAATGGAAAGCAGTGTCCAATTCCAAGTGTTGACATGATTTGTCAAGTTTGCCATTCTGTAGGTTTGAAGTTTCCTTTGAGGGGAACTGACCCAAAACTGTAACACTAAATAAACACCCTCTTCAAATAACCGATGGTGGTTTCCTAAATTGCCAATCAAATCCATAAATAAAGACACAAACTCTGAGCATATTTAAGTCGTGTTTAGCAGAACAGAACTAAACAATAACATTCTTGCTAAAATGTATTTTCATCTCAAAGCCATTTTCCCACGAACATTCCAAATGTAAACAACCCCAAAAATTTCTAAATTATCTTTGCCTTTGCTGCTCGGGTGGATGGGAGGGAGAATGAATTTGAAGCTACATTGGAAACACTGAGGCTGGATATGAAAGTCACAGAAACACAATGCTGCATATTGTCATAATTATCACTTCGTAAAGAAAAGAAAGAAAAGAGCAGTTGACTTGGGTTATGGGGACCGGGATCTAAGCAGCATTTGGAGCAAAAGAAAAGGAAATGTGTCTTAGTTTTGTTCACAGAAAACACAATAACCCCAGTTTTAGCAGAGATGTCCAGGGCTGGCATCTACCTTTGAGTACCCTGGGAAAAATCGAGGCAAAGGAATTCTGCTCCAAACTGCTCTCTGCAGAGAGGGTTAAACAGGACAAAAAGAGTGTGAAAGCAAGGCAGGAGAGGGAGCAATTTAAAGCTGAATTTGGCTTCGAGGTCTGCTTTTCTGCCCGGTCAGCCTGGCTGGGCTTTGCACTCTGGCCAGGTTTTCTCTTCCTTTCTCTCAAACTCTTCCCCGTGAGAGATTAATGGTTTTGCACTTGCCACGATATTGCACCGTTCTTAATGTCTCTGCGAATTAGGCCACTGGGGAAAATGAAGAAATGTCTCAAGGAAGCCAACTGCTCTGAAATCCTCCTTCTCCCATTGGATTTGGTATTTTCATGGGATCAGAGCTCTTTTCCCAAGGCGGTGATTCAGGGCCCATTGGAGTTAACAGACCTTAACTACCCTCACTGAGCCTGGGATTGAGATATTATCTGCCACAGACTTTGAATTCTCACTTCAAATAGCCTTTCTCATTCAGATCGCGTTCAGATGGTTGCGGGAAGATCTCAGAAACCCAAAAACCTCAGTGGCCCTAAAAAGGGAGCGATTTCTGTGCTAAAGGACGCCCTGGAACACAGCCAGCCCCATCTCCGAATTCGCTGCTCGCTCCATTTTCATCGCAGCCAGCGGGGAACATCTTGACAGTTGAAATAAAATCGTAGAATCATAGAATGGTTTGGTTTGGAAGGGAATTCAAAGATCATTTTGTTTCACCGCCCTGTCACGGGCAGGGACACCTGAAGGAGTCAAAAGCCGGCAGAAATCTCTCCTGCCTCGCAGGAATCTTACACCTCCCAAAGATTATCTCCATCAGGTTCTTCCAGAGTTGCAGAGAGGGAACAGGAGCAGAAGCACAGCTTTGGAGCATAGCTTTTACCCTGGACTCTCATTATTTCACAATTTTCAATCGGTGCAGTTGTTTCGTTGGGTTTTTTGTTTTTTTTTTCCCCTGAGCTAAACGAAATCCGCGTCAGCCTCCGCAGCCATGGGGAGCAGGGCTGGCAGCGATGGAAGAGGACACGGGCCTGGGAAGGACCTGCCCGAGAAGTTTTTTCCTCCAAAGAGACATTTCAAAGCATCAGAAATGCTGTGCCACCCCCTCCCAAAGGTCGTGCGTCCCCCTGTCCCTGTCCCTGTCCCCCGAGCCCGCTCGCAGCCCCACAGTGCAGGACAAGGTCGGGATGTAAATTCCAATCAAACCGTGTTGTATCCCGCTCTTTCTCCCAGGTGAGAGTTTAGCCGATCCCTCAGGATGTACAGAAGAGCCCCGTTCCCAATTCCCAAACCCTCGGGACGCGCTCAGAACCCTCCCCGTGCATCCCCCAACCCACCCCCGCTCCCAAACCCAACATCAGCATCCCGGCGCTTAGGAGGGGTCAATCCGGAGCCGAGAGAGTTAATTCTGGCTCGTGAATCAATAGCTCTCATCACATGAGGAGGCTGAAACCCCAAATCCGTGCCAAAGCGCTCCGCATTGCGCACACACCTCTGTTTTGCCCGCAGGCGCTGCACGCAGTTTAGCGAGAGCAAAGATGCCAGTTTCTGTGCAGGTATTTCACATTATCGCTTAGATCGGCCCCGGGCTGAAAAGGAGGAGGGAATCCTCCGTTTCAAAAGGATATTTAAGTCTCTGAGGCCACTGGGAATGTGTTTTCCTAAATGCTATCTGCAAGCACCGAGAAACAAAAGAGCCGAGAAAGACCCAAACCGGTCTTTGTCACACATGAGGAGCACCACAAAGAGCACATTTATTTTTAATCTGCTATTGAGCCACAAGAATTAATCCGCAATATTTAAACACTTAAGTGTTTAAGTCACATTAAAGCTCGTTGTTTTTTTGGGGTTTTTTTCGGAGTGGCTCACACACAAATAATTGTGGGCGCTGGTGGAAACAGTAGCTGGGAAAAAGCTGTGTTTTGGTGTTGCTTGGGAAGAAATCAGGGGGCTGGAAACTTCTCCTGCACTCTGGTTCAGTTTTCAGGAATTCAACAATTTTTAAATTTCCTGGAAAGATGGTTTTTGACCGTCCCCAGAACCACTGAAAACTCTAAAGTTAGTCAGATGGCAGGGACTCAGTGGTTCTCAAAAAAGTAGAAAAAATGTGGATTTACTTTTTAACTTACTCTCTCCCTACTTTACACAACCAGCCTTCATCTGAGCTTGTCAAATGTTTAAAAACTTTGTGCCGGGGCACATAAAAGACTAAAGAACCCCTAACTAAATTATGATCCTCCCATGGGAAAACGGGCAGCAGTAGGGTGGGATATAAAAGGATATAAACCCACCCCAAATTGCCCAGCTTTTGCCATGGGGCACTGAGACACCACTGCAGAGCAGCCTCGAAGTGCTTGAAGAGCCTTAAAATGCTTGAAGAGCCCCTTGTGCTCCAGCCAGAAAATCCCAGTGCCCCATAAAATGGCTTCAGATTTGGAATTAAACAATCGTCATCCACACATCTTCAGGTTTTAATTGAAATAGTGAACATTTTCAAGGAAAGAGGGTGATTTTTTTCCTTAGATCGAAAGGAAAGTTGTGTCAGCTGAGGAGTTGGCAGAAAGTTGTGTATCACAGCAGTAAATCTTCTGAAATGTATTTTTATAGCACCTTTTATCTGATCCTTAAACTCTGTGAGGCAGAAGAACGACATCATTCCACAGAAGCACTCAGAGGTGAAATGATTAACCACAAATCACCCTGATTCTAATTTTATATTCACAATTGCAAACTTGGGGGAAGGTCTTTGCAGCAAGGAGGACATCCTGAATTTACACCAGGTCAGCATCTGGCCATGAGCCTAAAATGAAATTTGGGCCCTCCTTTCCTATAAGGATAGATATTCTGCATTCAAATAAAAAATATCCTCATGGTGGTGTTTCTAAAAGCACATTTTGGGGGTTGTTACACGGTGCCACTTGGTTTTGTGGTGCTTACAAGGAGTTTAATTCTAGTTGAACATTTACGTGGTGCAAGCCACGATGAGTGCTCTGGATGTGAGGCTGGGAGCTGTGTGATACAGATGATTTTCCAACGGATGGATCAGTTTGATCCATGTTTTGGTCTGAGATCCCCTCTAATATCTTATCCCTGTGCCCAATAATTCAGCTGTTGTTGAGATGCAGTTTAGCTATTAGAAATATGGGCTCTGACTCAGGCATCCCTTTTAGTAAAATGTCTGGATTTCTATTAAAAAAAAATGTTTTCAGTGGTTTGTTCCCTTCCTTAGAACATCCCTTCACCCTAAAATCTCAGTAACTCTCACTCCAGTCCCTACAAACCCCACGCCTGTGCTTGGAAAAGAGCACCAAAAGCTCTGATGTAACTCCATGGGAATTGGGAATGACTTTCCCTGGTGTTTGGATTGGGAAGGGGCTGCGGGCAGGGTGTGAGCTCCAGACGGGACCAGGGACTGTTTGTCAGCTCCATCATTTTCCAGACAGCGTCACAAAGTGTGCAGCCAATGCTAAAGAGCCAGCGAGAGGTTTGGAGGTGATAAATCATCCCGTGAAACTCAATAGGAATTGTTCCCTTTGCTGTGTGATAACTGCGCTAGAGGGGATGTCTCTCAGAGCTGCCCATTACCTAAATTCCCTTCAGCTCAAATGTAAATCCTTTTAAGACACTAAAGATGCTTTGAAGTTGAAGAGCAGCTCCCAATGACAAATATATATATTTTTTTTCTAAATGTTGTTATTCCTTTACTTCTCCCAACAAATGCCTTCTCCCACATTCCTAAGATACAGCCAAACTGTAACAAAACAAGCCTGCAGTTATTAATAATTTTGAAACTGTCGCCTCCTGATTTTTCACAAGTTTGATCGCTATTGTTATTCTGGCTCTGTTTTTCTTATGCCTTGTCATCTTTAATGCTCTCGGACTGGGTGAAAAATGAAATTTGGGGAGAGCCCCTGGAGGCTGCAGAGCAGCTGTGGGTGCCAGCAACCAGGACAGATGAGGACTCAGCTCTGTCCCCAGACAGAGCAGCACAAATTGAGGTGGAAACCTTTCGTGCATCAGGGCTGGGCACTCCGGGGAAGAAGGAGATTCCCTCATCTGAAATTTGAAAATTCCAGAAGCCAGAAAGTCAGCTGGATTTTGGGAAGCGCCAAAAATTCAGTGTATGGAGGGCTGGAGCTTGCACATGCAGAGAAATTTCTTGCTGGCTGAAGTATGAACTTTCAGCTAAAAATGAATTCTTCTAAGAATTTTATTTCACAATTTTTCTTCAGGAAATGCAATTTTTTCTTCTTCCATGGGGAAATCTAAAATTTTTTTAGAGCTTTATCTCCCTGCTTAGGTGGGAAAAAAGAGTTGACTTCGTTACAAAGCAATTTTATGAAATAGAGGTTTTTGTTGAAAAAATCCAAAGGAGAGCAGTTTTGAAACTGCCACTATTTTCCATGGAATTCCTGAAAACACACCAACACATCCTTGTGTTCCCTGTGGGACAAACAAGGACAAAGTGTTCACTTGGATTATCAGGAGCCTCTGTGATGCTGGGCCTTTCTGTTGCTCTTTATGGACAAACTTCCCAGAAAGAAAATCACCCTCAGGCTGTTGAGAAACCCACATTTTCCTCTGAAATCCACAGAGATGCTTTGAGTGTGAAGGGAAAATCCTCCACTGGGTAGAAAGCTGCATAAATGCTGTAGGATTATTCTTTGTGAGTGGGGAACCTTCTCAGGAGGAGTTTTTGATCAGAGAGCAGCAGTGCTGTTTTCCCACATCTTTTCCTCGTGTTTGCTTCCTGTCCATGAAATTCCATTTGGGGTTTCTTTATTTGGGAATTGAGGATGAAGCTCTCTGGGAGAGGTGAAATGATCTTGGAGAGCTCCAATCTCCATAGGGGGAATTTGGGTGACAGCATTTATATCACTCAAACATTGTGTTCCTGCACAAGGCTTAGAATGAAACTTCAGGTTCTGAACCTTCCCACATTTCAGAGATTTTTCCATTTTGCTGATTATTCTCCTCTGAAAAGCCAGCCTGCTCAGATTCCATTCTGGGCTTTCTCATTTCCAAGACCTCAGTTCACATAATCTGTGCAAATTCATATTTGGACACACCACTTTGCATTAAATAGGTATTTTAAAATCCCAGGTCATTTTTCCTCAGTGAGATGAGCTGCTAAAACCAGAAATTACAGAATTTAGGATTTTTTTATTTCTTCACAGGGCTGGAGGTCACCATGACTAACCAAAAAGGTATTCCCAGGTCCTGATACTGTTTTGCAAACTGTTCTATATTAAATATCATCCCTCTAGTGAGAGCTGTCAAAACACTTTCATCTAACCTTCACCAGCAGAAAAATCTTAGTGATGCCACATAACAAACATTATACAAATAACTGTCAGAGTTCATTAAGTCTCCTTTGAAAAAATTCTTTTCTCATGTGCTTTGAGTATTTTAATTTTTTAAGGTGTCATTTCTAAGCACTCTAGTGCTGATTTGCTTCTGGAACACTTAGATCTCATTTTAATTAATTTTAATGGAAGCTGTAAAATGCAGAATATTCAAAAGTATTTTCCTATTCCTGTTTATATTGGGTTTATGCAATTTCAGTGACACAAAAAGGACTGGCTGTTGTTTCAGATGAAGCAGCTGCAGATGTTTTCCTGTCCATTTTAAAAAGTTGTGTCCATGCTTGGGGCAGAAGTAGATGAAAAGTGAATATAGAGGCTTTAGGCAGCTCTAAATTACACATGGCTTCAGTGCCAGCAAAGTGCAACAGCTTCTGAAGCAACTTGCCCATCTCTATCACTCATCAGAAACAAACAAAACATCAGCCCATCTCAGGGATGATCTGGCTCATGAAAAGGTCTAAATTCCTTAGAATTAGAAATTCTAAGGAATTAATTTCCTCGAAATTAATTCATGTGGATCATTTATTTATTATAACATTTAGAAATTCTGCTTTGAGAGAGCTGTACAACAAATGTGACCAAAAGACTGTTCCCACCCCAAACAGAGGCAGGACCCAAACAGAGGTGAAAAAAAGAACAGTGGTGGGAAAAATTGAGACTATGCAGCATCTACAGGAAGAAATTTCTCCTCTTCTGTCTCAATTTCTCTAAAGGTAGAACTAAATAAGTTGTTTTTTTTCCCACAGATTGAAGTATTGAACCAGCCCAGGAGAAAATGTGCTCTGCTCTGGTGGGGCTGCTGAGCGTGGCACAGGCTGGGTGAGCAGCAGCACCTCGGGGTGGGGGCTGCCTGCGGGGATGGAGATGTCCCTGCTGACTGCTGACATGTGCCAAGGCTGCAGGTCACCCTGTGTCACCCCTGTGTCACCCTGTGTTACCCCTGTGTCACCCTGTGTCACCCTGTGTCACCCTGTGTCACCCATGTGTCACCCCTGTGTTACCCCTGTGTCACCCCTGTGTCACCCTGTGTCACCCCTGTGTCACCTGTGTCACCCTGTGTCACCCCTGTGTCACCCCTGTGTCACCCGTGTCACCCCTGTGTCACCTGTGTCACCTGTGTCACCCCTGTGTCACCCTGTGTCACCCCTGGTCACCCTGTGTCACCCGTGTTACCTGTCACCGCTGTGGTCCATCCTGTGTCACCAATGGCTCCCCTGTGTTACCGTGTCACCCCATGTCACCCATGTCACCCCTGTGTCACTCCTGTGTCACCCGTGTCACTCTGTGTCACCCGTGTGTCACCCCTGTGTCACTCCTGTGTCACCCGTGTCACTCTGTGTCACCCGTGTGTCATCAATGTGTCACCCCCGTGTCACCCATGTCACCCCCGTGTCACCTGTGTCACCCCTGTGTTACCTGTGTCACCGCTGTGGTCACTCCTGTGTCACCAATGTCTCTCCTGTGTTACCTGTGTCACCCCATGTCACCCCATGTCACCCCTGTGTCACTCCTGTGTCACCCGTGTCACCCTGTGTCACCCCTGTGATCACCCCATGTCACCCATGTCACCCCTGTGTCACCTTGTGTCACCTCTGTGTCACCCGTGTCACCCTGTGTCACCCTGTGTCACCCCTGTGCCACCCGTGTCACCTGTGCCACCCTGTGTCACCCGTGTGTCACCCCTGTGTCACCCATGTCACCCCTGTGATCACCCGTGTCACCCATGTCACCCCTGTGTCACCCCTGTGTCACCTTGTGTCACCTCTTTGGTCACCCCCATGTCACCCCCGTGTCACCCCTGTGTTTACCGTGTCACTGCTGTGGTCACTCCTGTGTCACCAATGTTCCCCTGTGTTACCCCTGTGTCACCCTGTGTCACCCGTGTCACCCCTGTGATCACCCTGTGTCACCCGTGTGTTACCCCCGTGTCACCTGTGTCACCCCTGTGTCACCCTGTGTCACCAGTGTCACCCGTGTGTTACCCGTGTGTTACCCCTGTGTCACCCCTGTGTCACCCCTGTGGTCACCTTTGTGTCACCCCTGTGTCACCCTGTGTTGTCACCCGTGTATTACCCCTGTGTCACCTGTGTCACCCCTGTGTTACCCGTGCCACCGCTGTGGTCACTCCTGTGTCACCAATGTCTCCCCTGTGTTACCCCTGTGTCACCCCTGTGTCACCCGTGTCACCCCTGTGTCACCCTGTGTCACCCGTGTGTTACCCCGTGTCACCTGTGTCACCCCTGTGTCACCTGTGTTCACCCCTGTGATCACCCATGTCACCCCTGTGCCACCCCTGTGTCACCCCTGTGTCACCCCTGTGATCACCCATGTCACCCCTGTGTCACCCCTTGGTGCCTCCACAGAGACAACAGCCTGGCACGGTCCTGTTGCCACTGCCTGGCTGCTTATTACCAGTTACTAATCACCAGTTTTTACCAATTATGACCAGTTATTACCAGTTATTAATTACCAATTTTTACCAATTATTGCCAATTATTAATTGCCAGTTTTTACCAATTATTACAAGTTACTACCAGTTATTAATTACCAGTTTTTGCCAATTATTACCAGTTATTAATTACCATTTTTTACCAATTATTACCAGTTATTACCAGTTATTAATTACCAGTTTTTACCAATTATTACCAGTTATTACCAGTTATTAATTACCAGTTTTTGCCAATTATTACCAGTTATTAGCAGTCATTAATTACCAGTTTTTACCATTTATTACCAGTTATTACCCCGAGTTGGGGCTGTGTTAGCAGGGTGGGAGCTGAGGCAGCAACACTCACCTGGGATTGTCCCTGGCCCTGGGGCAGCCCCACAATCTGTGGGGTCACAGGGAGCTCACTGGACTCTGAATGCTCTGACATTTGCTCTGAGAACGCATGAAAAAAAAAGAAAAAAAAATGACACAAAGTTCCCAGAGATCTAAAAGCAGAAACATGTGTTGGAATATGAGCACGGGCTTTTTCTTCTGAACTAAATTGAGCAGTAGGAGATAGGAGTTTGGGTGACCCCTTCCTCACAGTGGGTGTCACACAGACTCAGCTTTAAGCACTTCCTTAAGGACCGTCAGTGTAACTCAGTCAGAGAGGGCAGCACAAGCAACAATGTCAAGGGAAGGATTTTATATTTCAATTTAAGTGAATCCATTTGTTTGCTTTTTAGTGGGAACAGCGCTGTGACTCTGCAAGAGTCAGAAATGAGCTCAGCAACTGGAAACTGGAAAGCAGAAATCCCATTGCTCCTCGGGATGAGGTTTGTGCCTAGCTGCTGTGATGGTGATTTCAGTGAGCCAAGGGATGGCTCTGATTAACCAATCCTTGGTGTCACTGTGCCTGTGCAGATCCCAAATCCATCATCCATGGGCTGCTCATCCCTAAAGAAGGGGGTGATGCCTCCTGCATTCACATTTGAGGAGTTTTAGGGCGTATAGAGATATTGTCAGAATGCAGTGTGGAGGTGCTCCTGTTCTATGTGCTTTGTGAACTTTCTGAAAGTGTCAGCAGAGCTGGAAGGAGTCACAGTTTTGCTCTCTGTTCCTGTTATTGCCTCTGCAGCCAAAAATGTGCTGGTTCACACCTCCTCACCTCTCTGGCAAAGCACAGAGCTCCAACACTGCTCATTTCCACCCAGAAACTTTACAAACCTCATGGGCAGAGGGATCTCCACGGACTGAAGGCTGTCCAATACTCCAGGTTTAATCAAGGAGCCCTGGTTTCGTGTAATAGCTAAATTCTATCAGATTTTTCTGCTTTCCCTCTACAGTTTCTGAAGTTCTATACTTTAGCAAGAGTGATGCTCCTTTTATTGTAGAATATGCCCAGTTTCATTGTTTTGCTGCTCAGTCTCTGTATCCTCTGGTGGCAAGGCTTGGAGCGCCAGCAAACCCAGCCGGGAGTGTTTTCCTGGCCACTGCCGAGAGGATTATTTATGTCCATTACAAAAATAACCGGGTTTCTAAGTATCCATCTTGTGGGGCACTCTGAGCTCACTGTCACATTTTCATCATGAGTAACCAATTAAAAAAACTTCTTTTGCAAAGCAGTGTTAAAGTGCCCATTTGGGGAAGCTGCAGGCACTGGTGCCGCTGGCCAAACACACCCAAAATATGAACTTTATAATACGCTTCAGAAAGTCATGCATTTTTATAGTTTCTGAAAGTTTTATTATTTATTTTCTGGAGTTGTTGCAGGGTTTGGTTTGGCTGGATGGCTGGCAGGGGTTCCAATGCAAATTCTGCCCCATGTTTGTCCCTCTGTCCCCAAGAGGAGCTGTCTGGACTCAGGGTCCATCCGTGTCTGTGCTGCTGCAGCTCTGACCACGGCAGGACAGAGCAGATGTGACCTTTCTCAAGTGCCTGGATGGGAATCTGCAGGACAGGGAAGTCCCTCCCTGTCAGACTGAAGGGATTGGGTTTGACACCTGCCTGCTGAACCTGGGTGGTGAGAGCAGGCAGAGCACGGCCGGGGTGCTTGGAAGGGATTTATTGTGCTGTAAAAGCCAGGCCACTGCTTTTGGTGCTGGAATAGATGTGGAGGTTTGAGGTAAAAAATTAGGCATGGATTTGAGGTAAGGAAGGTTTTCCTCACAAACTGTGCCTCTGTGAACACAGGAGTTAATCCAAGGCATTGGGCCAGTTTCTCTTTTTTTCAGATATTTCCCCTTTACTGATGTTCCTGCCCTCCTCACCATGAATGAAGGCAGAGGGAATTTTGGAAGCCCTACAATGACCCCCCAAGACAGCACATGGGGCTGTGAGTCAGGAGAGTCCCTTCCCTTGCACCTCTCACGTGCTTTTCACAGACACTCTGCCTTCCTTCCCAAAAATCCCTGCAGAGCCTGAGTAAATCTGTAATTCCTGTTACTCAGAGTCTCAGGGTTTTAAATGAAGCCCAGAATTGCGTGGAGCACTCCAGTCAACACATTTTTGGTTTTCCTTCTTAAAACATTCTTAAAAGGATTCTGTACTGAGCTGTGTGGCAGCCAGCAGCCGTTGCTTCCTTCCACATCAGAACAAGTAGGAGCATCTATTTTCACTGGAGAAAACAAAAAAAAAAATCACACTAACTTGATTTTCCTTTTGATCCTCCTATTCCCTACATGCTTTCCTCTCTGTTTATAGCATCTGACATAATTCCTTTGGTCAGATTTTATGCCTGAAGTCATTTAGCCAGTTTAGCTTCTTTTTTTTTTTTTTTTTTTTTTTTCCAGGGCTTTGACGTCTCGAGCAACTTAATCTAGGTCAGTAAAGTACCTGCTGTTGAAAGGAATTTTCTTGAGTAATGTTTTGATGTCAGAAGGGCCTTCCTTGGCATGTGCAGGTCACCAAGCCCATGCAGCATGGAAAGGGCAAGCCATAAGGTGTTAAATATTGGTCCAAAAGCAGTCTGCAGTGGTAGATGGATTTCTATTTTCACAGAAGGATTTTGTGATTTTTCAAACAGCTGAAGTGATGATGTATAAAAAACCCAGCAATGCTTCCTTCGGGAGAGAACTGATATGGAGTATTTGGGTTTAGGATCACAGGAACAGCAATTATATTGATTTAAAATAATTCCCAGACCAAACCTGAGTGCTGAGTTTATACCTGGGAGAGCAGCCAGGGGATTTGGGCCCTGGTGGCTCATGGCAGGGGCAAACCTGATGGAGCTCACACTGCACTTGGAAAGTTCCTGCTTTTGGCTACTTTAAAGCACAATTTTGAGGATTCTTATCACAATCCCCTTTATCAAAAACAGGGCTGCTGGGCTGGTCTCCATCCTGGCTTTCCATGTGTCCTGTGAACACCCAGTGAAGGCACTGGGAACAGGGAATTGGCTCTGTAGGCAAGGCAGAAATCAGGAGAAAAGAGAAGAAAGGCACAAGATACTGCATCAGCACCAGGACTAATAAATATTTTCTTTTTTGGGTTCATATTTCGTGAATAATTAAATTTTTAATCTGTAAAGGGGAAGCTCCAAATGAGGCTTTTTCTGTTGTTGGGGTTGGGTATTTGCAGGGGCCTCTCTCCTGTACCTACCCAACTGTTTTCACAAAAACAGAAGGAATTTAAATTACTATTTATCTGACCTTCTGTCAGATTTGATTAGGAAGGGTTCAAACATAACTGAGGTGGGTCACAGGTAAAATGACAAAAACCCAACAACATGTATAATCACTCTTCATTTCCAAATAACAAAAAAAAACAGGGTTAGCCCAGCCTTTTCCCTAAATTTTTAGAAAAATGTCGTGAAGTACATTTATCTGTTTTTTTCAGTCGTTTCAAAAGCAGCAGCACAAGCCAATAGTTCTGGTTCAGAACACCCCCTGAACAATCTAATTTGAATGACATTACTGGAAACGAAAGTGATTGTGTACGTGCTTATTTAGCTCATCACTGAGGAGTCCATCAGTACTGCACTAACCAGTAGTGATATTTTTGCCCTTTTAAATTGCCTTGCCTTAATTTGTTACATTTGCTTAGCTGGTTTCCAGTGGGTCCGAGTACGATACAATGGCTCTCAAATTATGCTCTGCAGAGCTTTTTTTTTTTTTTTTCTTGGTGGGTTTGATCAAACCCGTGGTCACGAGATGCTTTTGTCCCTCGTTTTCCAGTTGAGAAGTTGCGTTGAGAGGCTCTAAAAATATATTCAGATGTTTTCATTGGAATGTTTCTCCGTGGCAGCAATTGTTGGAGTTGCTGTGCTCGTGCCTTTGATCACTATTGGGAGCAGGGAGTGGTGTTTTTTTGGGTTTTTTTTTTTTTTTTTTGTGATTGGAAATGGGTAAAGGAGAGAATCAACCCAAATTTGTGTTTGCATGAGGGATGTGCTTTCATGGGGGAGAGAAAAATCAATTTACATGTGCGCTAAGGAGAACAGGCCTCACAATTTTTTATTTTTTTTTTGCCTTTTCATCCTTCTATGAACTTTTTAAGTAGCAAGATTTACTTAAGTAATTCATTTTTTTTAAACTTATGGAAATGAAAGGTGTGGGATTTATCTCTGGGAAGGTCTTACACGTCTGCATAAAATGTTTTGGTAGGCAAAGAACAACTTAAATGTAATGCTGCATTTCAGCAAAGGTCTCTCTTATTTAAACATTTCTTCAGGCATCTGAGTTTTACAGGAGGCTGCCAAAACAAAGCTTTGAAAACACAGAGTAAAACACCTTTTCTTTGGCTTGTTCAGCTTTCCCCTTTTAAAAAGTGAGACTATGAGAGGTCACCATTCAGTGAGTTTCCTTTTTCCCATTTTCTTTCAAGTCAGGATCCAAAGAAACAAAAAGAAAGTAAGGAGAATACGACAGAAGCTAAGGAAAATGTTCATTAAATAAATATATACACATGTAAATACAGAATTGTTTTGTATCACTATTTAATGAATGAAAGAACAAAAGGTGATTTTTTTTTCTTCTCCACTGCCCCTTTCAGAGTTGCATTTTAAGCTACAAATTTAATCCTGAAGGTTTCTCAAAAAGTCCTTTTAAACTAGGAATGGTCAAAAACTGGTTTTCCTACCTTGAAGCTTTTCTGAGATATGTTCAGCAAAATTCTGCTCCAAATAACCTGGAAACTTCAAACCACATCCCCCCAAAATTTTGTATCTGAGAACACAAATCCTATGATGGAAGTAAAGAAAAATATTTTCACATATGAATGTTTTAAATTGAGTCATTTTAATAGTATAGTTCAGTTAAACACCTAAATTAGAAGAATTTAATTTTAAAACAGAGGTATTTTAATTTTATTTTAAGTGCAAGAATACCCTGCTTAGGTTTCACAGGGAATTTTTGATGGTAGTAGGTGTTCCCTGGAGAAGGTCACCTGAGCTGAAATCCTTGCCAACTGAGCAAGAAGCACAATCCTACAGGATTTATTTCTCAGCCTTGTTCTTTTCCAGGGGTTAAAAGTGAGCCTTCCTCCTCTTCAGAGCCATAAACACTGCAGTCCACATGAAGAGAAATCTATTTGAAAGTGGCTGAATAAAGTCAAGAAGGTAAATTAGAATCATCTGCTTCCCAAAGCCTTTCTTGTCTCCATAAAACAATGCCCTCTGCTGCCTCCCAGGCTGTGACTAATTCTCTCGCAGTCCTTTTGTTCCAAATAAAACTCCCATGCAGGCTGACCATATTTTAATGAACAAATGCAGGGAAGTTTGGCTTTACAGGATTTTTTTTTCCTCCTCTTTACTCCAGTGGCAGCGTGTGTGTGAGCAGTGATGCTGCAGAACTTTTTTCTCCTGGTCATTTCTGGATTCAGCTCGGGCTGGTGGTGGTTTGTTAGCTCAGGAATGCCAGAGATGAGAGAAGAACCTGCACACATCTTCCACTCCTCCATGCACTTTGTTTTCATGTTCCCCAGCAAACTCCTCAAGCTTTTTGTGTTTATTGTTTATTTTTTGTTTATTTTTTTGTTTATTTTTATCAACTATTCGCTCTTCTATCTCTCACTGCCTTAACACTATGCAAGTTAAGGGTTTGGATGCTCAGACTGCTTTGAGCATCCTTGATTTTCTGGTTGCTTTATTGCAGATGTGGGAGCAGAACAGCAATAAATGTGTTGGCAGCACCTCAAACTTGGGATGCAGAACTTTGGAATGTCAAGCGCTGCTATTGGATCTGCAAGCCTAGATGGCTTCATCAAGAAAATGCTGACAAAAAGAAAAAAATCACTGATTTAGTTTGATCTATGTTAAACTTTCATCCCCTGCCTCTCTTGTGGACAAGAAGGCATAGAGGGCTGGGAGGGATGACCTGGAAGAGAGACAGTTCCTGGAAGGAATAACAGGTGTCTTAAAATGTCCCTTTTCATTTTCTTCTTGTACATTTTTCCCTATCCCCATTCCCCTCCGTGTTGTGGTAATATTCTTAGTAGTTTTTAGTAATAAATCTATTTTGCAGCTTAAGTTATTCAGCCTTGGACCATTTTCTGGAGCATATATGTATTTTTCTCTCAATTACGTTATCTTATCTAAAAGCCATAAATCTGAGTGCTAATTGGGTTTTTTTCTCTCTGTTCTGCCTTCTACAGTGGGGGGAACATCATGGGTGCTTTTTGGCTTTCGGTCAATTTTAAAAACCACGACACACAGACGGCTGATACACTTGGAATTTTGGAATTCAACATCTTGTCCCTTGGACGTGGCGCCCAAGGCTCCCAACACAAACACAAACAAACCAGCCCTTCACCAGGAGATGCTTTATGCGCTAAATCCTCCTTTTCCTTGGCTTTGGCAAACGTCAATAAACACCTTGGCAAGGCAGAGCAAGAGATTACACGTTGTATATGGGCGGCAGCATCTGATGCACTCAGGGAGGGTCCATATCTGCTCCTGATGAAAGCAGAGAGCTGAGCGTTGTGCAATCACTCCTGTGAAAAGCACCAACACCATCCTGGTGGTCAGAATTCACCCTGGTGCTCAGGGGTGTCTTGTTGGGGTGTGGTGGATGATGTTATACCCTGACTGGGTGGTTTTCTGAGAGCTGATCTCATTTCAGTGCTCCTTTGCTTCCCCTTCTCTTCTTCCCAGCCGTTCCTGGCTCAGGCAGACAAAATATCACTTGAAAACGGCAAATGATTGCTTGAGAAAAAAAAAGGAGTGAATTGAAAATAATATCTTATTTTCACATTCTGCAACTGTGTCTGCAGGGACAGTAATTGCTGTTTATTTTAGTGGCTAATGTGTATGCTTAGAGTGATTTTTTTTTTTTTTTCATGTTACAAGTAGGCCATCACTTACACTTAAGTTGCTTGTCATACCTTTCAGACCAATAAAACTCCCACAGATGAAAGCTTCCCTCCCGTAAAAGAACTGTTGAAAAAGTGTTTCTGTGGACATAAAATCTGACATGATGATAATCTGAAACTGCTCACTCCCCAAGGATGACAAAACTCGAACAACTTCAAAGAGAGGAAAGACTTGCCAGAGGGGAAATTGTAATTAAAATTAGATAACCTGTATGAAAAGCATCCAATTTGTAGCCTATAAAAGCATTTTAGAAGCACAGTTCTTCAGCCCCAGGACCATAGCTGTAACAATTATCTAAGACTTTCACAGTGGAATCAAAACATGTTAATTTGTTAATGAGCCAGTACGCAGCAGCAAGGAAAAGCTCAAATGAGGGAATACAAACATTAAGATGAAAAAAATGCATTATTGGTTTTTAGTGAATGCTTTGTTTGAGTCGGTGCTTTGGTTCCTGTGAAACCTCCCCATCCCTTCCTGGGTTTTGAGCTGAGTGAAGGGATCTCTTCCCTCCTTGGTCTTGCCAGAAGAAATCCAAGTGGGTCACTGAGCCTCTCTCAGGGAGTAGTTTCATCTCCAACCATTTCTGTAGGAATTTTGGGCTCCTGCCTGTGCCTGTCACCCCACACACCCCTTCTCCCAGCTGAGATTCCCCACCACACACAAATTCCAGGTGATGAAGGATGTGAATTAAGCAGAACAAACTCTTTTGGCTGCTCTCTTCTCTACCCTGAGAGGGGAGGCAGCGGCTGGACCGAGAATGAGATGGAACCCTTCTGGCCTGACAGTGTGGCAGATCCCAAAAAAGCAAAGAGGAACCCTGAACCCAGCTGAGAAGGCAGATTTCTCCTTGTTTCCCCACGTCCCAGCAGAGTTTTGCATCCACCCTGTGTTTTGCAGCAGCTAATCCATAAATCTGGAGCTGCTCCAAAGCCACTGAGCTGTACTGGCTGCTCCCCCAGCAGGGCAGAGATGGAGCTTTCCCTCTCCCTGTGCCAGCACAGAGCAGCAAAAATATTAATTTTCAGCTAATGATTGTATGCCTCAGATTAGGAGAGGATTAAGGATTTTCTTGGGAGTTTGGGTTGTTGTGAGGTTGGAGGGCAGAAGGGCAGTGGGGAGAAATAGGGCAATGGAAGGAAAAGCCCAAAGAGAAACATGGAAAGGAAGAAGAAAGGAAGAAGAAAGGAAGAAAAGGGATGGAAAAGGAGGGAGAAAATTAAAAACTGCACATGAGAAGGAAAGGTGAAGCAGTGGAGAAGTCAGAAAACCCATGGTACTTATATGGATTGGGACTTGTTAATATAAAAGAACTTGAGCCTCAGGTCAAATAAAGCTTTTTTTTTTGTTCTTCCTCCACTGCACTGCAGCAGTCACCCTTAAAAAAGAAATGTTTAAGGCCTGGTGATGTCAATACTGTCAATGAGTGCACAACTCAGGGAAGTTTTAAGGCCAAAATAGTCCTTCCCATCACTTGGCTGCTGAGTGAACCATCACTACATCTGGGAAAATCCAGAACTTCTCTTAGTAGAAAGTCTCCTCAGCTGGCATGTTGGTGGCCACAAGGAAACCCTGGGGTGTGATGGCAGGATGGCCTACCTGGGAAATAGGGACTCTGGGAGAACAAACTGCTCTATCAACACCCCACAACATTTGAGTGTCTTTCTATTTGTTGTTGTTCCCTTTCTCTTATCTACGGTCAGTAAAATTTAGGATGTAAAGGTACATCCAGACCCCCTGCAGCTCACCCATCTTCACTCTTTCCAGGTCCATTCTTCAGTTTCAATCCTGTTTGCTGTTCCATCCCCCTGAATGATCCACAGAGCACAATAAACACACAGTGTTCACACAGTGGAGTGTGCCCACCATCACCACTCTCCCAGACCAGAGAGGCTGAGAGAAGGAAAAGGGCTTGGAAGGAAAAGGGAAAACAGCCTGGGTGCAATAGTGATCCTTTGGGACTCAATCTCATAATTAGCCAGGGCAGCCTTCTCTTTGATGTAGGATTAATACAGAAACAAAAGATTAATGCACAATGCCACTTCCTGAGCGAGCTGTTTCGTTATCTTTGGTACCTTCACAATATGATAATGATCACAGGAGGTCTGATCTTTTCCAGTTGACACAATAGGGAGGAGGTGAGCGTTATCTCTCCTTCCTCCACGTGACACAGCAATCCAATCCCTGCTCCTGACAGCTGGAAAAGCTGCACATCTTCCTTAACACCTCAACACAGCCTAAGCTTGCAAGCATTGATAATGATAAAATATTCATGATATCATTTCTGCTCAAGGCAAATATATATTCTGGGGATCTGATGTAAATGCACGGCGTTATCTCCTGCTGGTCTCTATTTATGGGAGCAGTGGCTCCAGGTACTGCTATTATTAGAACTCTCATGAGCACTGTTTGCTTTGTTGCAACACTTCTCATTTGATCCAACATCCCAAGGCACTTGGAGAAAAAGTTGTCCTATTTCAGCAATGCCAGTTTTAAGTAAATATTCTTCCAGCCAAACATTTACCTTCACCTGAGAGCTGCACGCACTCAGAATTCAGCAAGCCTGGATCCCATTTTTAGCTGTCAAAGGTTTTTGTGTTGAAGGAAAGGTTGTGCAAGGATTAAAACCTTTGTGAGAAATGAGATGGTGAAGCAAGGAGCAAATGCCAGGTTCTTTGCCTTTCTGAATGTTTTCTTACAAGGAACAGGGTTTGTGCCTTCCGTGAGGTCCCTCCCCAGTGTCAGGCTGTGAGTGATTCACAATCTGTGTCTGCCAGAAAATTAAATATCCTGGTGAAGATTCTCATCCAGGAAACAGGGACAGCAAAGCACACCTGCCTCTAAGAGGGTGGTTATCTGCCTGACCAGGGACAAATATATTTAATTTGGGGTTTTTTTTGTGATTCTGCTCTGGCCTGGAGAGAGGTATTCCTTTGCACTTTACCATCAGCCTTCCTGCTGCTGCACAGAGAATGTGGAGGGTCGTAGCAATGCCCTGAATCATTCACTCAGCAGCATTGTTTGGGTTTGGTTTGGGTTGATTCTCAGATTCAAGTTGAGGCTGGTTTGATGTTGCACTCTTCAAAGTTATTCAGCACCCAGCCCTTTTGTGGCTCCACTGAGCTCAGAATTGGCTGGGGCCTTGTGCTGTATCACAGCTTTCGCAACAGCAGCCAAACCAATTAATCTTTTCCAAAGATGCAACGTGGAAGACTGGTGCTCCTGCTATTTTTATGACAGTGTTTTTTCTTCATTCTGTGCTGTTTCCTGGCCTTGGATACGAAATAACTCCTTAGATGCTGAAGCTGTAAAGCTGCCTAACTGCAGACCCTATAAACCAGGGAAATGTGCCAGTCTGGGATTGTTTGTGAGCAAATCTAAACTCACCTGCAGCCTTACCAGCATTCTCATTCATGGCACATTTCATTTGATGGGCAGCCTGTAGATTCCTGACCTTTTAATCAAAAGATTAGGAATAAAACCAGGGATCTGTCCCATGTCCAGACTGTCCGTGTCAGCTGCTCGGGGTCGCACCCTTGGGATTAAAGAGAGGCAATAAATAGCACAGGGTTTCTTAGGTGCTTCAGGGTGGCCATCAGGAGGATTTTCTCCCCTGGAAGGGTGGTCAGGCATTGGAAAGGGCTGTCCAGGGAGGTTTGGAGTCCCCATCCCTGGAGTTTTCCAAGAAACAGCTGAATGTGTCACTCAGGTCTCAGGACTGGTGACAAGATGGGGATCACAGGTTGGGCTCAATGGCCTTGGAGGTCTTTTCCAGCCTCAGGGATTCTGGGATTCTGTACTTCCATGATTCTTTCATGGTGGTGTCCGTTTGCAAACACTCCTTGACCACACACACTCACTGCACAAGTATTTACACAAAAACTTCCGTTTGTATTTGCAGTGAGCGTGCAGGAAAATTTAAAAATTACATGAATCTTTCTCATTCCACCAAGTGTGAATAAAAATACTTTCCCCTTTTCTCAGCCACAGCCGGGCTCCTAAATTAAAATTACCTACTACTAATAATAATATTTTATAATGAGCACATGGTGCAGCTTGAGTCCACAGTCAGCTGCTGCAACCTCAGGAGAAGCTAAAATAGGAAAATTGCTTTAATTTTGAGTTTGCTCATGGCCTGGACAATGTGGAGCACTCCTGGTGGGAAATTTGGCTCCTTGCTCCACAGCAGGTGACCCCTGCCACAGGGATGTGCAAAAGGAGGAGGCAGGGGGTGCCAGGAGAGGTCTGGCTGCCAGCAATCCTTGCACCTCTCCAGGTGGGCATCCCCCCAAAACAGCACCAAAAGATCACCTGAACCCTTCCACTCCTGACCCATCACCACCCTACGGTCTCCAGGGACAGCTGGAACTGCTCTTCTGATGACTCGAGAGCAGTACAAACAGTGAGGGAATCTCTCCCTTCGTGAATCACCAAAAATGGAAAATAATCATCTCAAATTAAAGATACAATCAGTCTGCGAGCAGCAAAACTCTGTCAGCACAAGAATAAGACATTCTCCTTAATCCCGTCCGTGCTGAAAGAAGTTTATTCAAGTATTTATCTAACCTTGTGTTTAACCAGGAAATCCAGCTGGGCTAATCACTTTGTGCCAATGAGGAATTTGGGTGCTCGTCTGCCATGACATTTCTGAGCGGTTCCGCACACCGGGGCCGTTCTTTAATGGTTCCATCACACGCAGGGGGAACCGCACATTTTTCAGTGATGTTTCAAATCAAAGGCTCTTGTCACCAGGGAAGACATAAGCAAATGTTGTGGATTATTTGTGGAGGTGATGCCTCGAGAGGAGAGGCCAAGGGGTTCTGCCTCGTGTGCTCTACGGGGCCTGCCCAAGTTCACAGCGCTGCATTCTGCACTTTACATCTCTAACCTGCACTAAAGCTTTGTTCTTCTGAAATTTCCAGCAAGAGGCTCCTTTTTTACACCAACACAACCCAAGAGTTTGATGGCCTGGTTATTTCTACCTCATAAATAATGTAACAAAGTACTTTGCTGCTCGTAAATAGCAATATTTTCTCTGTACATGGACACATGTGTGCTTCCACACTCAGGTTGATGATCTTATATGTAGAAACACACAACAGAGAGTGAAGAAATTATACTTTCCACAGAGATGGAATGATGTGGCTGACAGCAGCACCAGAGTTGTAGCTGTTCTGAGCACAGATTTGCACACTGGAGGTCTCAAGGACAGCTGCTTAGGGAAATTCCATCCCCCAGGTCTGTAACACCAAAGAGGACAGAATGTGCCTCAGTTTCCCTGCAGGAAATGGTGGTGATTACACTGACCTCATCCAAGGCCTCTGGATGACCAGTGCTATGGACATCTGCTCCAAGTGTTCATCTACTCTCCTACATGGCAGTGCCAATGGCATTAAAACAACCCCAACTGGCCCTGGGGTTTCACACCTCATCCCACCTCTGTCTGTGCAGGACTCTCATGTGAAGATGATGAGGAAAGAGTAAAACAGAAAGAAAGAAAAGAAAGGCAGGCACTTGAGACTCATCCCCCTCCTTTCCTCATGGAAGAATTATTCAACAGAAATAATTGTTAAATAATTAGCTGCCACCACCCCCTCCATTGTCCCTTCACATCACTGCCTCGCTGAGTCATTGCTGTCCCCAAAGCATCCTGAGAAGTCTGTGTGGACCTCCCTGACCCAGCACATCCCGAGGAGCTCTGTGTTCCCCAGGACATCTGCAGGGTCCAAGGGGTTCCCACTGAGCACCTCCCAGGATCAGACCCTGCCTTAGAAAGCCGTGCAGACATAGCCACAGCCAAATGTGAACCAGCTGAACACGCTGCAGCAGGGCACATTGTCTTCAGATCAGGCCCTGGACGAATTAAAACCAAGTGTGTGATCTGAGCAGGCTGAAATGAGCTCCAAATGAAAGCAGAGTTGGGTCTCCTTAGCAGGGAGCACGGGACGGGCTTGTTAGGTTTTAATAAAATGTGGCCAGTGCTTTAATAAAGTGTGGCCAGTATATTATCCAACATGCTTTTACAATTACTGAGGAACAAGGACAGGAACTTCATTAACACTTTACAGGGGAAAGAAAGCTGTGCTACAGGCGAGTGATGTATTGCTGTTGTGACTGTAGGTGTCCTGCATTTAAGAAAACAAGGGAAAAATCTGGGGAAGGCAGTAATTACACTGTCAGCAAATGTGTTTGTGTCAGCAAGGAACTATTCCCTTCCAAGTCCCACAGCTGCCGGGAGCCTGCGTGGCAACACGGCCAATTTCCAGGACAGAAGGTGACTCCATAAACACAGCGAGAGCTGAAATGCGAGAGACAAAACTCCTGCAGAATGATTTACAAATGTGTTTTCCAGGGCTGCAAGCACCCTGGGCAGGGTTGTACACACGCTCTGCAAGCAGAGTGGAACTGCTTTGATAAAGCACAGGTGAGGTGGATCTTGTGAGCTGCATGTCAGGCAGGATTAACTCCTTGGCAAATTATCAAAGCCAACTGATAGCAAAACAAGTTGGGACTCTCCTACAGTGGCAGTTTAAAACTAGGTGTAACTTCACCTAAAACAAATGAATCCAGCGGGGGTGTAAGGGGACTACCTAACTAATTAACCCCTTGATTAACCGCCAGGCAGATCACAGCGTTTTGTGGAAATCAAGGAGGTCTCGAGAAACTTAAGATGGTGTTGGGTAAGTTAGAGTGAAATTCAATTACCAGGAGAATTCTTTCTGTGTGGTTTGTGGAGATTCAGAGGGGAAGGGAGGAGAGCACGAGGTAAAACGCTTTGCTGGGTCTCCTCCTGCCTCTTGCTGCTCAGCTCTGCACAGATCCATTCCCACATTGCAGGAGCAATCCCACAGTCACACACACAGTGATCCTCAGAGCAGGGAAAACTGCTTGGAAAGAGAGTTAAAAGTACAGAATACAGATACAGGTACAGAACCACCCCTTGAGCTGCCATAGAGAGCTTTAAGAGAGTTTTTTATGATGTTGTGGATTCAAGCAGCTGCAGCACTCACACACACATGTGAGAGATTTTTAATTCCTCCCTTCAGGATCCAGGAGGGGTCCTGTGACAGCACAGAGCATCACACCCAGGCTGCAAAACGCTGCCCCTCGTGTTTTCCAACCATTTCCTCCTTTTGCATTTGTGCTCCCCTGCAGCAGGAAATACAAACAGCAGCTCCACGTTCCCAGGGAGCGCTGGGCTCCGCTTGGCATCGCTGCCACCCCAAAGAGATCCCGCAGCTCGGGGAAACTCAGCCAGCAACCAGTTCTGTAACACCACAGATGGGAAAGGCAGGCATGCAAAGCGGGATGCTGGGCTGAAAATGCGGCTTGCCAGGGTAATGAAGGAGACGGGAGGCAATTAAAAAGGAGAAAAGTGACAATCTGACAACGCGCCCAATTAATGTAATCAGATTTTTGCGTTCGCTTCATCAGGAGTAAATCAAAGCGGAGCGGGAATGATATGAGCTTTTTAATATTAAAAACTGCTCCCAAAATATGCAAAGTCAGGGAATAGCAGTGAATTTCTATCTGTCTGTTGCCGATCATTAGCTGATTTAGGATAGACCTTGTTGAGTAATTATGTTTAATAAGAGCTTGCCCATACAAGCTGCTATCAGATGTCATTTTATACAGTTTCAAGCCTGATATAATGGGCGAGATGCACATATTAACTTTCTGTAACACTGTACTGCCTTTTTATGGGAGAAGGGTGGGAAAATTCAAAACTGATTATTGTGTGGCTTCCTTTCAGACGCTTGTATTTGATCTAATTTGATTTATCGCCGCACATTTTGAATGAGCAGAAATGTCTGGAGGGGAAAAAGGAGCCTCAGTTACAGTAAATGTTCGTGTTAATGTGTTTTCACCTGCTTGCTTGGTGGGCTCCAAAGTGGGCTGCATTTATTACTGTTTGGAGCCTTTTGGAGTAAAAAAACTTTCCCTCTATCTTTCTTTTCTCTCTGGTAAAGATGTAGAGTGCTTCCCACACCCTCCACAAGCGGCGATTGTGTAACTAATCCATGCTGGCATAACGATGTCTTCACCTAAATTACTAATATCACTAAACAGAAATGCAGGACAAAGGCTGGGGTCTGTTTTCCTGAGTAAAGCACAGCTGTAACTTGCAGGGAATTTTTTCCAGGTGGTCCTAGAGAATAAATATCCTGAACCTTGCAGAGAAATGAGCCCAGAGGTTCCGAGTTCCATTTCTTTTAAATAAGTGCATAAAAATTTTGGTGCTAGTGTTACTTGAAGGCCCAAAACCACAAACAGTTTTCCTGATTGCTCAAGGGCTTCTGGGTCCCCAGTGCAACTCAGCTTAGTCTTTAATGTCCTGCCACTGTTTTCCTTCAGCAGTGAGACCTGGGGAGATGAACCAGTGCCTTTTCCATCACGCTCTTTCTAAGAAAGGCACACACACTCTAAAAGGCACAAGGAAATGCATTAATATTGTGATCCTGAGCCACCCACCCTGCAGCGTGAGGGCTCGAGGTTCTCCTGCAGTTTAAGCACAGAATTCAAACATGAGACCTCTTTGGGCTGGCTTTGTCACTGACTTTCTGTGTGATGCTGGAAAGGGCCATACCCTTGCAGTGACTTGTTACAGAAATCCTTGCTCCAGGAGCAGTTTTGGGGTTAGAAATTTAACACCTGCTCTGTGATCCAGCCAAAAGAGAGCAGAGCCACCCTTCAGATAAGTTGTGCCTGCATCTGCAGCCGTGTGGGGCCATGGGCTGCTTCTGATGCCTAAAACAGGGCTGGCCTGAAACAGGGGCCAGAAAAAGCCAGGAGGATGAGAAGAAGACAAATTTAAGCCAGGCCTACAGGTACACTCAGGGCAGACAAAAAAACATCCTCGTGAGGCTACACCCAAAATGGACCAAAAGATCTTTACTTTTTATACGTTCTGTCTTATTAAATCGGGCCCAAATTCTACAATTACACTTTCATGTCAACCACCCCAAGCCTGCCCCCCTCAATTCTCCATTCTTTATATATTTTGGGGCCCTGAGGCAGTGAAGTGTCCTTGAGTTTTGGGCTTAGAGAGGAATTGTTTCCTAAAAATGGGAGAACCACATTTCTGTGCACTAAAGAACTACAAGAATAGAGATACATGAAAAATATAGAAGCTAAAAATCCTAAAACATCAGTAGCAGTGGGACAGCAGGCTGAGTGTCCCAGCTGCTGAGGGATTCCCACATTTACCAGGCTAATATTGGTGGGCCCCTGCTCAATCTCCCCTTCACTCAGCATCACTGATGGGCACCAGAGAGTCCCAGTGCTGCTGGGAAACTGGGAACAGAAATGGGAAATAATGGGAACAGAGATGGGAAATGGGAACAGAGATGGGAAATGGGAACAGAGATGGGAAATGGGAACAGAGATGGGAAATGGGACCAGAGATGGGAAATGGGAACAGAGATGATGGGAAATGGGAACAGAGATGGGAAATGGGAATAGAGATGGGAAATGGGAACTCTGCCACCTGAGCCCTCCTGAGAGCAGGGAGAGGGGGCAGGACGCACCTCTCTGCACCTGAGAACGGCCATCAAAACACCCACCAGAAATCCATCCCTTCCTTAGGTGGGTTTGGAGTTCAAATCAGGCTGTCCTGCCTTATCTAAGCCAGGTAAGTGTTAGTCACTGGCACTGCAAGAACTTGTCAGGGTTTGATCTGGCACGGGCTCTCGGCGTGTTCCTGTGTGAGGATTGCAGTGACACGTGTTTGCTGTGTTGAGGGAGATCTCACACACAAACCCTGATTACAGAGGGAATTTGGGATTCTCTACAAATGTTTTCTGGGTTTGTTTGGGTGCTGATCTGCCTGGGTCAGCCCTGACTTTGCTCTGTGGGTTACACAGACAGCTCCTTCTCTTAACACACAAAAAACTCCTCTGTGGTTGTTGCTGGTGGTCTGAAGAAATTCTCCTCTTGAAATAGGTGTTGTCTTATTAAACTAGGGAGGTAATTTGTTCTGCTGACACTGATTTAAGTGTTTTAGTTGTGTTTGTTATTCACTATGAAGTCTTTATGAAAGGGAAAAAAAAGCAGAATTTACATAAACCTAGAGGAATAGGCATTTATTTCAACATCAAAGGTGGAGGAGGACTGAAAAAAAAAAAAAAAAAAGCAATATAGATTCATGTTTTCTTGATGTGTTTGGTAAGGTTTCTGTTGACATCTCTCCTGTTACAGCACAAGTCTGTGGGATATTTCAATACATCTCCAGAATGGCCTGAACGAGAGCACCTCCAGATCTGTGGGAACTCCAGATTTCAATCTCCATCGAGATGCAAAGCGCAATTTTCTCAACCGCGTTTGCATTCCGAGATATACAAAGCACAAACACAAACGTTTGGCACTCAGGGAAGTCTCCCTGGTTTGCATTTCTCATCTCCAGCCCTGCACGTGCCATCGTGGGCTGCCCCTGAATGAGGTGACAGCACTCCCCAAAGCCGACATCCCGCACAACCACTCTGCTTTTTCTCACATGCATGCTCGTTAGAGAATTTCTCTCATTACCTGGGCTGTAATCCCTCCCTGGGGGGGAGGCCTTGTGCACAAAATTAATTTCATTTGGCCACAGAAACACCCTGTGCCTTTGGCACCTGAATCTTTGTGCGTGGAGGAAAAGCCGTCTAAAGCTGCTGCATTTATAAGACCCCGTAGAAAATATCTCACACCAGGCTGGGCTAAACTCTGCCAATGCTTCTTTTAAAAGAGAGCAGCTTGGGTTTTTTTTTTTTCCCCTCTCCTTTCAGAAGTTTATTTTGGGTTTATTCTGTCTTTATTGACTGAGCTGAGTAATGTGCAGGAGGCACGAGCTGAGTGTGCTCAGCTTTGGAGAAGGGCTAAAGGCAAGTCCACACCTGGCACCTCCTCTGCATCATTCTTTACAGCTCAAGTGGGCTGAAAATTTTCCATATCTGCCTTTTTTTTTCTTAGTCTTTCCTTCCTTTCTTCCCTCTCTTCCTCTCCTTTCAATCATTCTGGCTTTTCAAGAGGTTATCTTTTTTTTTTCAGCAACAAAACTAATTCTGCACAAAATACCTGCCTTTTTGCTTTCCAAAAGCTTTGTTTTTCATGGAAAAAAAAGTGAAAAATTAAACAGTTCAGTTGAAAAGAAAAACGTTATTCAGTCCAAAAGCCTCTGAGCTTTGAGTGTAACTGAAATGTTTGAACAGTTGAAACTCCTACAGAGAATGGAGGACAACAAACGTGTTTTCACTATTTTTAGTAGTTCCAGTATTTCACTGGAAATATTTTGAGGGGGAGGTTGATTTTTCCACAGCAGTTGCTACTTTAGTCCTATAATTCTCTGATTTTGTTGCTTTTCCCACATTTTACACCAAATTCTAATATTTCTTATCTTCCTCTCATCTTTCTATCTGTGAAACACCCAAATCCTGATTTCATTTTGTTATTCATGAAGGAGGCAGGAGAAGGAGACACAGCTGAGGAACATCATTTCTAGCAATGATAATAAAAATTAGAACCATGGCAAAGATTTAATTTTTGGGGGGAAAAATTCTGGGAAAAAACAAAAAACTTTCTCTTCTCTGCCAAAACTTGCTGGGCTCTACTTGAGCGCCTCTTAGATGGCGTGTGGATTCAAGGGCTTCACATTTCATCAGCATCCTTAATGAGCTTGAGCAGCCTCTAATAAATCTCAGCCCTTTTAATGAATTCTTTATGGCTCTTAACTGCCTCAGATAGAGATTGACGAGTGTAACCGGTAGCACAGAATCTTGGCAGGCAATAAGACAAGCGGCCCCATCCTTTCCCTCTGGCATCTCCCATCTGAATTTCTGCAGCAGAGATAACCGAGAATCTGTCGCTGCTGTGAAGTTTTTAAATTTAATTAGGGAACTAATAAAAGAGCTCTCATCCAGCGCTGCAGTTACCTGGGAGATTTGAGGTGTTGTTTAAGGGCTTTTCCCGATGGGAGAGGGTGTTGAGGTCTGGTTATCTGAGCAAAGGGGTTGACTGACCATTTCTCTTTTATAAATACCCTTCTAGAAGGGTTAAAACTTTACTAAAAGACATGTTTGCACTACTGGAGTAATTATTGGAGTAATAATGAGGCCATTTATACACCAGTGATGAGCAAAGGCTGATGGTTTGTATTTAAACACTGCCCACTCTAGAGACACACATGGGGTTTTTTTTCTTTTTCCTGATTTCTATTCTTGGTCACATTCTCAATCAAAAAAGGCCCATTTTCCAGTTCTAGCTCTAATCTTTGGAAATCATCCTAGCACCATCAGAGCTTTTCTCTTTGGGCTTTTCAGAGGCAAAGCCTGAGACAAGTTGCCTCAGCTTGAGTGGAGGAACCATAGATGATGGCAGGAGTAGAATCAGATCAGATTCAGCCCAGTTTTCTGCAAGATCTGCTCCTGAGCAAAAGCTGGGTGTGATATGTCCAGACTGATCTTTCCAGCTCACTGAATGTTTTGGTGTTAATTCCAATCAAGAAAATTTCACTTTAATACAATTATTGTCGATATATCTCACAGGCAGTAGATTAGGTTTTGTTCTGGTCGGATATTCCAGAAAACATAGCTCTGTCAGTTAATCCACAGATATATTCAGTTTACATCTAGTCTTAGAATTCAACCAAAAAATGGGTCCATTGTACCTCGAGACTTTTTAAGATTTCAGATATTTTTCCCACACCACAACAGAAAACCACTCATCTCCATCTTCAGATTTTTTTTGGTGATAGGTCAACTTTATATTTGAAAATAAAAAGCTGCTTCAAATAAAGGCCATTTTATTCAGTTCTGAAAATGTCAAAGAAAACTTCTTTGACCATTTCAAAGCCATTGTTTTTAGAAGAATAATTGAAATTGAAAAAATCTACTTAAGCCATCCCACCCCTCCCAACTGTATCTGTTTGGGCAAAGCAACAGATTCCAGCAATAAAAAGAAACCACATTAAAAAGTATTGGCCAATTCTACTTAATATTTATTGCTCTTTGATAACTGAAGAGAATAGAAAAAATCTTCTCAGCAAGGCACCATGAGAAGGATTTCTTGGTGAGCAGTTTTACTGAGAAAATCGTGGCTCTGTTACGAATACCTCAGCTGAAGACCTGGCTTTTTGGCCTCTCAGAAAATGGGCATTGAGGAGGTTTTTGCACCTCCTGGGGTCAGAGGATTCTGTTTTCCGAGGCTGTAGACACTGCAGTGAGCTGGAACTGGGGCAGTGGTGTCCCCAAAACGTTTGGGTTGAGAGGGTGGAACACATCCTTGTGCAAGAGCGTGTTTGTTGGAGCCTTCCAGTGACAACGCTGTTAAATTGATTTATTATCAACATAAAGGGTGCTCAATAATAATAAAACAATGATCAGTCCTCACTTTCTGCTAAAAGGCAGCAGCTCATGGCCCTTGGCAGGCAGATGGCTGAACTTGTAAGATGGATTCTGTAGTCGTCAGAACAGCAAAATCAATTTGTTTGTCCTTTCAAAATAATGAGAGATCTTTAGAATTCCAGTGCCCCAGAACAAAATACCCAAAAAAGAGCTGTATTTTGGTAGCAACTCACAGCCTTGCCCTGATAAGAGGTTTCTCAGCTGTGGTGTGTCTGAGGTGCAGAAAGCACCTTTTTGTGGTTGCATCAAGGGAGTCAGGGCTGGGCTCTGTTGTTCCATCTCCTGATGTCCTGCAGAGGTGTCAAGTGACTCAGTTTACCTCCGTGAACCACACTGAGGTGCTGAGAGCAGCACCTGAGGAATGAATGTGGCACTGAGCTCACTGAGCCCTGAGCCAGGTTTGTGAAATTATACTTGTGTTTGAACCTTGTGCTGAACTTGTGACAGTGTTTGACTAACATAGCATTAGGACTTTCTCATGGTTAGGAAGGAATTGCACACAATTAAATTAAATTTCTGCAGGCTGAAAAGCCCCTGGGAATGTTCTTTGGTTATAGAGTTTCCTGGCTCCCAGTTATGGGTTCAAATCCAGCTTTATTAACTCCTACAGAAAAAATGACTCTTCTCAGTCCTTGTCTGAAGGGACTCTGCTCCAAAACAATGTCCAGAACATGACTTTGAGTCATCTTTGTTCTCAGGAATATTGGGAGGAATAGATGGATGAACATATGGATGTGCCACAGGCTTCACCTAGAAGTGGAATATCTCAGAGTAAGGATGGAGTTAAACCTCCATCTCCATGGTGTAATTACTGACAGTAATGGGCTGTTTGTAATTATGATGATATTAACCCTGATAAAATTTTTGGGCCGGATTCTTTCCTCGTTTATAGTGGTATGAACCAGGAGAATGTGAAAGGAGATCTTGGCCCAAGACAGCTCTTCAGATAAACCTCAGGCTAAACAAGATTGAAATCTCCCACACCCATGATACCCCTCCAAACATCTCTTTTATTCTTGGGTTAAAGGCCAGGTATATTTATGGTGCAAACTATATTAAGATTATCACCATTAATTAACTGTGTTCTGAAGTTTTTAATCTCAACCTCTTCGGGAGCGCTGAAATAATTTGCATACTCAAAACAGTAGTGCTGAAAAGGTTTCCATCTCTTTTCCAACTTTTTCCAAGAAATTTTTAAAATGTTGGCCATTTTCCCAGGAGACCATGTCCCTGAGGAGCCATCTCCTGTCCAGCACTCCTTTCCAACTGCACTAATTAAGGTGTTTCTGTGAGTCATGGGGACTTTCCTCTTCTTTCATGAGATATGAGTGATACTCTTTGGGGAGAATAAATAAATAAATGAGTCCAAACAGGGTTACTAATGGGCTGGAAGGATGATAGCCTATAAATTCACCTGATTTTAGCTGATACAGGCAGAATCATGTAAGTGTTAGACTGTCAGATGATCTCAATAGCTTAATTCCCCTTTCTGATGAGCTGTCCTTTTATACATTCCGTGTATAAAGCAAACAGATGACATCAGTAGATCTGGTATAGCAACGTGGCTTAGGATGTAAACCATCTTAAACACTGAGCAGATTTAAAAGCAAAATGAAAAGGTATTTATGAAAAAAAATTATCAGAAGAAAAATCTAAATAAGCAAAACTTTATTTGTTTGCAATGCATAATTTCAGCAGTTTTATTTATAACAAAACCTTAGTTCTCTTAGAGATAAAAGCTGTTATACAATGTTTTCTCAGCGACTATCTAGCAATCATTCTTAATTTTATTTACTTAAACACTTGCAGCTTTTCTTAGCACATACCAAGTGATGAGAAAATCTTGATTGCCAAGTGTAATTTCTCTAAATTATTGCTCTCATAACACAAGTTCAAAAGAAGAAATGAAAATAGGAAGCTCTCCTACAGCAGGCCTCTCCACTGCTAAACCCCCTTTCAACTAAAGAAATGTAACAAATTCCCACTTTTGTGCATTCTGTGCACTGAGTATATGACCAGCACTGTCAAAAAAAATTTAGCAATTAGACTAGTGGTGTTGAATTTGGTTTGGTTTGGTTTGGTTTGAGTTGGGGTTTGGGTTGGTTTGGTTTGGTTTGGGTTGGTTTGGTTTGATTTCGTTTTGTTTCGTGTGGGTTGGTTTGGTTTGGTTCGGTTCAGTTCGTTTTGGTTTGGTTTGGTTTATTCTGTGCCATTCTGGTTTATCTCCAGTCTGTGCTGGGCTGGGTCACCTGAGGGAAATGGGAATTTCTCCTTCCCCCACCTGAGCAGTTAGATGACCCAGACATGGACCAGGGCAGCAGCAAGAGGGAAAGGACTTTTTTCCTCGCCTCCCTTTGAACTGGCAGCTCGCATTGCCCTTCTGTTTTCACACAAAAGGGCACTTGGTAATTTTGTATTCTATAACAATGAGTCTGGTATTTCCGTAGTGATGCATATTGTTATAATCTCTCCGCTTTGTTTCCTCGACATATTTTTTTATTAAAAAGTCTTCCCAGCCTTAAATAAGTACAGAATAAGTGTGGTCATTCTGGGAACATGAGAGGCCTGATTATCTGACCATCAAAGAGTACGCTGTAAACAGGATACCAGTAAACAGGAACTGAACCCCATATGGAGAGTTTGTGGTTTTCTTCAGCCTCTGTTTGTTATGTCTTACATCCTGTTAATTATAGAAAAAGAGCTGGAAAGTTGGAAATAATCTTTTCTGAAGATTATTTCCAGCTTCCCCTTGACAGAACAAACTGCAGTGTAGTTCTGCCTTACCTTGCTTCCTTCAGATGTAAAGCATTAAGACAATTCATTCCAAGGGGATCACTTTTCAAGAGGATTACAAGCAGACTTTTTTTTTCCTTTTAATTACAAAATGAAAATTTAGATCTTAGCATCTTGTTCAGTGAATCCTCTCAATTGTTAGCACAGAATTTCAGAGTTTTCTTTGGAGTCTGAGAATGTTTGATACCTTTTAAAAGCCATTTGTATGACTGGTATAAATCATATCTGAGTAGGTAGGTTCTTAGAATGAAGATTTTATTGGACAAAACAAATGGCAGAGTTTAAAGTCAGAATTTACAAGTTTTCTGTGTTGTGAAGTGTCTTTCCAGGCTGTCCTTGCATCCAGAGAGGTTTCTCCAGAGCTGGCCAAAGCAGTGGGCAGAGCAGGCAGCTGCTGCTGCATTCCCATTTGACCCTGGATTTACAGAAATGATTGCTCATCTTGCCAGCATGGTTGAGTCCATGCTTCCAATGTCAGCAAACAGATTCAAGAGCAAAATACTGCAAAGAGCTCAAATCTAAATTCCTGCATTTCAAGGTACAATCTCACTCTTCCCTAAAAACCTGCTGTGGAGTTTTGGTGCTCGATGGAGCCAGATCAGAGGAATGGTGTGAGGGGGTCATGCCTTGTTTAGGCCAATTTTCAGCAGATCAGACTTTGGTTTTGCAAAACAGAAAGCCAAAATCTGTTTGGGTCAGGGTCCCACATTAGCGGTGACGAGTGGAAAGTACCAACCACCGCTCGTGTTTCTTAGACAGCCCTGCACCAGAGACCACAAACAAATCTCCTGTTGTGTTATTTTTCAGCTCTCTGCTCTCAGCCCTGTCTCTTTAAGCTGCTCTCTGATGCCAACCATCTGCTCCCAATTGCTGGGTTACTCTTGAGATCTGCAAGGCCGAGTCTGTGCACAAACTCAGGCCAAATCCCCCGTCTGCAAAGCTCCTCCTGGTTCCCATCCTCACGGGAAGGAATGGGAAGAGCTCTCCTGCTCCATATTCCCCCAGGCTTAAGGTATTGCAGCACCTCCAGTCCTGGGGCTGCCACTGGGACAGGAAAATAATGCCAGGATTATGGGATCACCAGAAAGAATTAAAGAAATGCCGAGAGAATTGGCTGCTTATGAACAGCAAGGTTTGGATGCTGCAAAAATGCTCAGTTCTGGCGTAACTCTGCTCCCACTAAACCCAAGGAATAAAATTACAACCAACTTTACTAGGAGCAGAGTGTGGCTAGTGCTGAGAGCTTTTGAAAATCCCACTGTATAGCTACACCCACTTCATGTATCCATTTTAATGACATGATTAATAAAATACCAATGGAGCTCCAAACAGTTCTGTGTTCGTTTTCCAAAGCACTTTGACTCATCCGTAATCATAACCAGACTTCCAATAACACTGGATTTTAATTGTTCTCCTTTAAGGATAATTACTAGTACTCTGAAAAAAATTACTATGAGTAGCTGGTGATGAGTAGGAATAGGCATCCTCGCTTCTCTGGGTCTGTTCTGTCATTTGAGTTACGAGGAATGTAATTGGATATGTGACACCCAGACAGAGCGTGGTTTCCAGGATCTGAGAGGGCTCTGTTTCAGTTAATGTGTTAATTTGGGTTCCATCTTCTCATTTGTTCCGCTTTGATCTATCATTTCATAAAGCCAAAGCACCAGATTATTAAGTGTGTGTGCTTGATTTATGTGCAAGCCTCCATTTGCATACCCATTAATATTTTTAAAGTTTTGGTCCAAATTTCTGCGAGCCATGGTATGGAGTAATACAAGCTGTAATTTCACACTGCGTGGCAACAACTGGTGGGAATAAAATCAATCCTGTGATTTGGCCCTCTTCACATACCAGGAGCTATTTTCCATTTGGAAATTTCCAATATTGCCAATTGAAATATATCTGAGAGCAAGCTGTAAAGAGAGGCTTTGCGTGAGCTGAAGGTCACGGGGCAGGAGGTTCCATCTCATGCTCCATGTGTTGAGATTTTGAAGAATATTGCATAAAAACCTCAGCAAATGGGAGTTATGTTTCTATTCGCCTGAGAATGGACAACCAGGGACTGTCTGCCCTGACTGGGAGAATATTTAGGGCAGATTTTGCTGAAGTGCTGGCCCAGAGGTTGGATTTGTGATTATTCCCAGCTCAGGGCTGGCTTTTGGCATGATTATATTTATGCTCACTTGGTTTAAGTGTCAGCGCCAGGATTCTGCTGCCATTTATCCATAAACCCAGCTTACACAAATGCAAGGAGGGTGTCATTGTGAAAAACTGGGTCTTTATGCTTTTAGGCCTCTGGGAAGTTAAAGATTAATTTTTAATCTGACATTTAGCCCAAAGAGGTTAACAGAGCTGCAAAGATCTAGAAGTTACTGTACTTCTCCAGTATTTTCTTTTTCAAATTTTTGTAGGTCACCTTCGGACACAAAGTATAGAATAATGTAAATATAATCATCTGTTCCTTGAAATTTTATGACCATAATTCTTTCTGTTGGAGAAGTATTGTTTTAATAATACTCCTTCAAAGTACTCTTCAAAATCTGTACTGTAATTACTTTTTTATTAAAAAATAAATTTCCAGCGGGAAATACTGACCCTTAGAAGTCTGTAATTTTCCTTGTAAAATATACCTTCTAGTGATACTTCTATCCATCATGGTGAAATTTTAGAAAATTTCAGGGACAAAATTTGGGATACCAGCCTCCAATTCTGCCAAAGGGATTTCAGTGTGGACAGCTGAGGGATGGGTGGTTCAGCCTTCAGCTGAAGCTCTGGGGCTCGGTGCTGTGAATGAGCTGCCTCCAGGGTTATCAGATGAGCTGCATCTGCCCTGCTCTGGATGGGAATGCTCAGCTTTGTTCTCTCCTAGAATTCAAAACTCTGCCTCAGTTAGTTTGGTTTCTGGTTGACTGGTTGGTGTCAGAGGCTCTGGTTTGTGTTTCCTCTTGGGGTAAAATTGGCTTTGCAGTTACAGTGGAGCCATTTGTGGAATTTGGAGATTTTTGAATTTCCCAGAGGTGGGTGATGGCTGTGTTTGCCTCCCAAAGTCCAAGATATTATTCCATGGAAAGATCATCTTCAACACCATCTGCTGGATGAAGGTTTGGGTCTCCCACAGAGGGATGTGGATGTCCTGCTGGTTCACAGCCTGGACCATCAGTGCCTCTGAAATGTGAAGGTCCATGGCTTGCTTGGAGCTACCAAAAATTATCAGATCTGGGGTCAAATCCAGAGTTAGATGGGTTTGTGAGTTAGCCTCTCGCTTTGAAGCCATTGCCTTCCCTCCATTTCATTTCTGCTTCATAAATGTGCAGCAAAAATTTGCCTCCTTTTAGCTTGTCAGGATAATCTAACCCAGACCCTTCTGGTTTGAATTATAGCCTTTTCCAACTCACAGACTTTCAGAACTGGCTTTCCCTTTAATCCCTTTTTATTTATTTATTTGTATGTATCTTGTCTCAGCAAATTATGTTGCTTCATGTCATCTTAAACGATGTGGTGTAAAATTAAAAGAAAAGCCACTTTGTAATGTATCAAAATGTTATTTAAAAAACCCCCCAGAATGTTTGTCATTTATTTTGCTCGCAAGTAATCCCATGCGGCGGCGCGCTGTGAGGTTTTCTGTGAATGCATTTACAATAGGAGCCAACCACACATTTCACTGAATCAACAGGCTTGTCTCGAGATATTTATGACAGGAATCTTCAGACTTCTGTTTAGTCAGCCATCCCCAGGGGAGGCAGCATTTTTGATAGCGCCTCGAGGAATCGGGCGCGAGTTGTCAAAAAGGGTCTTTGAAACTCCTGAAAAATCACTGAAAACGCAGCTTTGATGGCTGAAGTCATTCGGGGTCTTGCAAATGCTGTGCTGAGTACCTAATTCCCAGCTCAGAGGGAATGGGAAGGCAGCTCTGCCAGCAGCAGAGCTCTCTTCACTGCCCGGGCAGGGATGGAGTGGTGACGGTCCCGTTTTGTCACAGGAACCGAGATGGTACCATGAGCTCTGGAAGTGTCACCTCTAAAACCATCACTGTCTGTTTGCACAGACACTTTGTGCTAGTCCCAGTGAGGATTCTGTCCTGCCCTCACCCAGCAGGGCTCGATGCCACTGAGCTGCCTCTTCTGCTGCAGCTCTGTGTTTATTAGTGAGCTCCTCGTTACAATTTTTGCAGTCCGAGTGAAGTCCAGAGCTCATAGGAGTTTTTCCCATGTTTGGGGCTTCATCCACAAAATCCCCATGAAGCATTAGCATCAGACCCTGAGGATTGAGGGCATGTTCTGCATGGGTGTGAGGGCACAGGAGGCTGATGCCAACCTTGTCCCAGTCCTCCAGCCGCCTCCTCTCACCACAGCCCCTCGAGTGCCATCTGAACAATTTTTCCAGCCAGAGCCAGACTACTTCATCATGTCCTCAGTGCGAAAAAACTTGCAGAGGGGGCAACCTTTGATCCCTGCAAAGCTTTCAGAAGCGTTAATTCCATGTCTGGAATATTGTCACGGAGCGGCTGAATTCCAGCACGTCGGAGAGCACAGGCGGCACCCGGGGGGCGAGCGCAGCCCGCTCGGGGCTGGCCCATGTGGAGAAGGGCATTTCTTGCTAAGCTTTGTGCTCAGGCTTTTATGATGCTTTTAATACGAGAGACTCTTATCATGGTTCATTTACTTCCAGGCTTGTGGTTTTGCCACTTGGGAGCAATTACAGGGTTCTCTGGTTCGTGCTAAGGGAAGAGTTGATGTTTGATGGTGAATTATGGGGGTATTTTTTGGTGGACTTTTGCTGGTATTGAGCTAGAAGACATTAAGGCACTTTGGTCCAATTAAGATGGCATTCATCTTGTGCATGGCCACACTTTATTTTGTTATCTA
The DNA here is from genome assembly GCA_009741485.1 of Malurus cyaneus samueli. Classification (NCBI taxonomy): domain Eukaryota; kingdom Metazoa; phylum Chordata; class Aves; order Passeriformes; family Maluridae; genus Malurus; species Malurus cyaneus. The sequence goes on along the minus strand of CM019231.1, from coordinate 12,526,502 downwards.
CGCTCCTGGACTGTTTGAAAAGGAAATATTGATAAAAGTCTGAGCACAAGCTGTTGATGATTTGCCTTTGCCATAATAAAGGCAGCCTCTTAATTAAGATCTACTATATTTTTTTCCAGTGTATTTTTTAATTTATAGTTTGCTTTGATTTTCCAGAACATTTATGCTCTAACCAGTTCATTTTGTTTCTGTTTTTGTCCCACCAGTATTGATGTCACTTGAAGATCTGATCATCAACATCATAAAAGCAGCGCTAGGAAAAGCCATAAAATATTGCACAAGATTCAGAAGGACTGAAAGTTGAAGGATTTCTTTCAAGGGATATATTGTTTTCACTGGTGAGTTGGTGGAGCCATTTTATTTCTCCTGATGACAGTCTAGAACAGCTCAGGCTGCTGTGACTGGAATTTTGATTCTATGGATCATCTTGCTGAAATAATTTGACAGCAGCAGGGTTTTTCCCCAGGGCCCTTGTTGTAAATTATATGGGCTTCATACTCCATTATTAATTAAAAACGTTTTTTTTCCATTTAAACAATGTAATTTCTTGAGGTAGGAAGATGATCATTAAATTGGGAGTAGGAATGGTTTGCATCTTCTGAAGTTGAAGGTAAATCTGGCAAAATTTTATTACAAAGTCTGAAATTGGGCAAAACTCTCTGGAGCCCTGAGACTCAGAGAAGTCCAAAGTGGGGTCAGAAAGGTCTTAAAAGGAGCCAAAGGCAGAGATTTTGAAGAGGAGAAAAAAAAATCAAATGTCTGTTCTCCTCTCAAGCATTCGAGAGGATTAAAAATTTCACCCAAAGGGGAATATTAAATTCAGCCTCAAATGTGGAAACCTCCTGGCCACAGGATTGCAAACCATTACTCAAGGAGCAGAGTGAGAGGTTTTGGACAGGACAGATTGTCCCCAAATAAATTCTCCATCCTGAAAGTTGTACATTTTGCTCACAGTGTTGCAGACTCATAATATTCTTGCCCCCAAACTTATGTGATCCAGGGAGAAAGGAAAAGTGGGAGGACATGTTTCTTTTTTGATTTGTGCTGTCCAGAGCTAAAAAGAGTTTATTTCTTTTCTAAGAAATTCAGCCTTATCCTTTTCTAACCATATGTCGCACAATCGTTGAAATCCTGTTTCTTGAAGGAGCTCTGAAATCTGAAAAATCACAGGCTCCATGTCCCCTGGCAACAGGGCAGTGCAGGCCTGGAGAAGCAACAAATCAAGCAATTAGTGTCAGTCTCATTAATTCATGTCACACAGCCTGAACAGATCACTGCTTTGCCATTTCATATCTGATCTCTGTGCTGCTGTGTGTTGGTGAAAGCAGGAAGGGAGAGCTGGAATAAATGCATGGTGAGTGTTTGGTGTAAAACACTTTTGAGGCAGTTCTAGAAAGTGTTTTAGGTTCTTGAATGTGTCTCCCAAGAAAGCAAGAAGGGGGTATCAAAATGAAATGAGCAGGTGGCAGATTCAGAGTAAGGAAAATGAGATTCTTTTTAATATGTTTTGTATTTAACCTATAAAACTCCTGCTAGGGGACACTCTGACCACTGAAATTTCAGGTGGATTCAAAAATTCAGCAAATTAAAGTCACACAATGGCAATTCCATGCTCCCCACAGGCAGGGCAGCCATCGCTGCTGCCACAAACCTTCAACCAGGACCCCGCCAGCCAGCCCTGATGCTCTCAGGGAGCCTGAAAAAGAATTTCAAGGCAGCTTTGAGCCTTGATTAATATGAACAAATCACTTGGAAATTTTTGGATGAACAGTGCAGTAAAGTCCAGCCCAAAACTCGCTTTGCACGATGTGAGAGCTGTAACTGAGCTGACAAAACTCGTTACGCCTTTATCGCAGGGGATAATCTGGGAAAATGTTGCAACACCAAATATTGGCACGTTCCCAGCACATCATCATCCTTCATTTCAGCCACAGAGCAGTGCCCTGGTGATGAGCTCCTACTTGTTCAGCATCCATCTGCCCTGAGATGGTGTGTTAGGAAATCCCCTCAGATTTTATCCCAAGGGATGGACAGAGGGATGGGGCACTGCCCCCACAGCCCCTCTGGTGTTATCAGGGCAAAGGCTCCAGCAAACACCAACAGACGTGGGCAGAACATTCAAGAAGCTCCTTTAAAAAAGGCTGTTCAGGTTTCACAATTAGGACAGATGTCAGTCTTTTGAGGATTAAGACGAGCCTGGCCCTTCTCATGCAGCTGATCTCCACTTGAAGGACATAAGGTTTGTTTTTCTGGTTTTGCTGTTACAAGCAAGCTTAATTAAGGGCTGGATCATCAACATTTTGTCATGGGGGGGCAAGGAGATTGAAGAGGCTTTTGGCATGGTGATGGCATTTTGGAAACATTTTGTGAGAATCCAAATTTCTTCTGGCTGTCATGTGGCATAGAGAAAAACTAGGTAGATATCCCAGATTTTCTTACAGTACAACAAATTATAAGTAAAGAGCTCAGAGTTTTAGCAAAATGGTATTCATGGCCTTGTTGTTGAGCTCATAGGGAAATGTAACAAACAGCATTTTCAAGTGGTTTTCTATTCCAGCAAGACTATTTCACAAGATTGTTCTGAGCACTTATGGAACCCTTTATATTTTCAGAGCTCCTGAAAACAACAAGTTTGCTAAAAAAAATAACAAACCTCAGGCGCTATTTTTAGTGCTGCAATGTCTAAAATAACAGCACATTGACAGGAACTCCATGGGTTTCAATAGGAAGCCACAGTGCTCGGTGGTTTATGGTCCCACTCCAGTTCCCAACTGGCTGAGCTCTGACAGGAGAGTCCAGCAGGTCCTGGGTGGGCAGGGCTGGAGCCATCCTTCCCCACTGTTGGCATGCAGCCACATCTCTGCTAAAACCTGGCCTCTTTGGCCACCAGCAGCTCTTCAGCTTCAGCCTTGCAGTGTGAGGGTTTGGACAAAGAGTGTTTGCAGCTGGAGCATTTTGCCCGTTTTACTCATTTTTTACCCTCTCTTTGAGTACCCACTGTGGCACAAAGATACCTGCACAGGGAGCAGGACTGACAGACCATTCCCACCCCAACCCCCTGAGCTGCCCCTGGGCAGCCTCTCCATCCCCACTGCAACCCTGGTGTTTCTCCCCAAATGTAACATGAATCCAGGAGCAGCTTTGTTGAACTATAATCTGGGTCAGCAGTGGCTGGTGGGTTGAAAGGTCACGCTGAAACCCCATCTGTTTTAGCTCTCCGTTGGAACCATGAAAGTACTTTAAACTTGAGATGTTCTGTAGCATTCCTAAATTATCAGTAATATGTAGTGACACCAAGAACTGTGGTCTAGAAATGCCACGTTACTCTCTTGTTTTTTGATCTAACTGGGTGAAGCATCAGATTTAGGAAGTAAATTCAAATCAGCTGGACATAGGTCAGTGGCTGTGGGGAGAAAGGACAGGATGGTAGGTGCCTCTGGCCCATAAAAACCCTGTCCTACTGAGATCTGGCTCCAGGGCTTATTAAATACCAGCCATTTTTGACTAGTAAAAGACCAAACAAAATGTGCTTTTTCTCCTTTGATGATTAGAATCAGCCTGAAGTGAGTGGCATCATTTATATAAACACTTGCTTTTGTGCAAGTGCTGTCCTAAGAGATTAGAGCGTTGCGTGCTTCCTCGTGAGGCTTTTTGACTTTCAGGTGAAAGCAAACAAAACATAGAGACTGAAGGACAGCTTCACCAGGCCTGTCAAAGCCCTGGCCAACCTGACCTTGAAAATTTCCAGGGATGGGAGAGACAAATTTGTCTGGGTAACTCTTTTTTGGGATGTCTGCTCCTGGCAGGATCCCCTGTCAGTCCTGCCTCGATGCTGGGCAGCTCTCTGTCCACATTCCCTGGCAGTGAGGCTTTAAAGCTGCTCACAAACCAAAGACCACACTGCTTCCTGTGATTTATGGCTCACTCAGAGACAGTGACACCCTTGGTGACCTCCTCCTGCCACCTTTAACCCCTCAGCTCTGTCTGCTGCCTCCCCATCCTCACACAACACAAAGATGGGAACTGAACCCTCGCTCCGGCGCGATAATTGAGCGGAGTCACGCCAACGACGCAGAGACAAGTCTGCAACTGATTAGGAGGTTTTCTTCTCAATTAATTGTCAGAAGCAGAGGGATGTTTGATGTTTAATGTCGTCTTCTTCTCGTTAAATGCCTTCCCTTTGCCACCCATCCTCAGACAGTGGGAAGAGGCAGAGAGGAGCGAGGTGAAGCTGTCGGGGTGTTTGTGTAAAATCCATCTCCAGTGCCCCTCTGTCTGCACGGGAGCTTGGCTTTAGGTTTGTTGACAAAATAGCACTGACATTTTACTCAGAGGCACTGAATGAATCCTAAAGCAGAGTTCAGGGTGGGAGATTTAGATGCTGTGCGTGTTCCCTGGGCCAGGAGAGGGAGGATGAGTCTGTTCTGATTGTGAGCGTGTCCTCACAGATCTGTCTTTGGACATGGGAAGACAATTCCTCTGTCTGAAAATCTTCCTTGGAGCTGATGTTTCTTCATGTAGTCTGGGCTCAGGAGCAGCCCTTTGGCTGTCAAGAGTTTATGCAGGGGCAAAAAAAAAACCAAAAATAAAAACAAAAAAGGGAAACAGCAATGGCAAGGAGTTTAGTGACAATTTTAAAAGGAGAGGAGTCAAGATGTGCCCGGTGTGACAGGAAGGCAGAGACTTCATTTAAAGTGGACCAAAAGGACAGTTAGTCTGTAAAACCTTCTGCTTTTGGATTTCATTAATTTTTATTTTAAAAATTGTAAAAACATCAACAGTATGTTCACTTTTTGCCTCTTGCGAAATGACAAATTCCTCCGGTGTTTTATAAATTCAGAGGCTTTACAAAGCACAGGGGTCTGGCTGTTCATTTTGGAGACAGGAGGATGAAGCTCAGCATCCCAGGGTACCCCAGTGCTGCTGAGGTGATTGCAGAAACATCCTTCTTGTTTCCAGAGCCAGTCCTGGTGGTGAAATCCTGATCCCAGTCAGGTCTGTGACAAAATCAAATAACTGACAATGTTTTGATTGAGACTTTGAGATTTCCTGGCTGCCAGTCCTCTGCTGTGTCTACAGGTGGAATTGAACTGATTACAAAAAATCTTGAGGAGGCTCATTATTTTAGATCCAATATTTTGAGCTTTTAGAAAGATCTAATCTTGATCAGGAAGTAATGAATAATTTTATGAAAAGGTAAAATACAGATCGGGCTCTTGTAACGTGGAAATTGCCAGAGATAACAAGTAGATAAATCTGCACTAGACTGTATTTTAAGTTACCACTTATGTAAGACAAATCTCTTAATTTGTCCTGTTTTAGAAACAGCAGGATTGCCATATTTCACTCAATAAAAATCTAATAAAATGTATTTGGGTATTACACACCCTTTTCCATGTTTTTATAAAGAATCTCATATTATGCTAATGGCAGTTACATTCTGCTTAACCATTTTATAGCAGCTAGAAGGAAGGTTCTATCTGTATGCTAATACACATAAAGTGAATAATTTGGCAGTTTTTGATGTGAACAGATGTGCTGAATGGGATGGGGAGCACAAGCACAGATCCCTAACTGTTAGGGATGGGGTTTAAACATCACACAGCTCACCTTCACCTTTGGTGGGAGGGTTTGGTTCTCCCTCATGCCCAGGAAAAAGATCACAGCAATGTGCACTTTCATTTGCCTTTTTTTTTTTTTTTTGGTTGTTGGTTTTTTTGTTTGTTGGTTTGGTTTGGTTTTTTTGGGTGGTTGTTTTTTTTTTTTTTTTTTCAACAGGAAGTTTTTTAGCAGAAAAAAAGGTGTTGTCTGGATGCAGTTTTTAGCACATCAAATCAGCTGCCAGGTTTGGTGTCAGGATGAAGAGAAGACCACAGCTCCTGCACTGCAGACAGTTCCCCCATTGCAGTGATGGATGGTGAGGGTGGGACAAGCCTTGCCCACCTTCTCTGCTCTCAGGGTGTGCTTTGGGGTTGGTTTTTTTTGTCTCTGCTGTTCATGCTGCTCCAGCTGTGGCTGGGGAAGGTCACAGCCCGGCTGTGCTGCCCTCTCTGCTGTCACTCGGGCTCCTGACATGGCTGAGGTGGTTTGTGGGGCTCACTGTTATCTCTGGAGCTCTGCAGGCTGCACAAGGAGGGATTTCCAAACCCCAGCCCCAATCACACACAGCAAATTCAGCCGTGGCATATGCAACACATCATCTCGGTGTTTATGCTGCAGCCTCCAGCTCCGGTATCAGAATGCCTCAGAGATGAGGGCAATAAATAGCCAGTTCACAGAGGAGTTGGCAGGATTTATTATGCTTATGATTCTGCAGAAATAGTGTTGACAGAGTTCTTTTGATGCAGAGATGGTTTGTGTGCTCAGAACGCCGAGGAGAGATGGACTGGACTCAGTCTGGGTCTTTAGGTGCCTGTAACTCTCTGTGTGCTGTGTTTTAAACTCTGCCACGGGAAGGGGGTTTATAATTTATACAAATCACTTCACAGTGATTCTGTGCTGCCCTCCTGAGATGGCAAACCCAGCCTTTGCCTGGTGTTACAGCACTACAATTAAATGATCATCATTGCTGGCAATTCACAATCCTAAACGTGCCCTCTGTGCTGCAATAATTTAAACATGAGGAAAGCATCCCATGAAGTTTCCAATCTGAGGCTTTGGTACGAGAGCCATGGAATCAATGGGAATTTTTTCCTTAATTTCAGCAGGAGCTGGATCTTGCCCAAATTGCACAAAGCAGCCTCCCACACTCCAGAACAAATCCAGAGGGATGTGGTTACTGTCAGGGAGCAGGTGGATGTTCATATGGTTTGTACAGGAGCTGGGACAGCTCGTTGTGTTTTGATAAGGAGATTATTCCAGGAAACTGGAATGGTGCAAAACCAGGGAGAAGGCAGCAGCAGCACCACAGAGATATGAGGGAGAGGGGAAACCTGGCACAAAGTTGTGCAGAGCTTTGGAAATGAGGAGGGAAATATGTGCAAGATTTGGAGGGGAAAGCCAGAATATTTGAAAACTTTAGGGTGCTCTTTTGCCAGGGATGGAGAGATCAGGGTGGCCCACAGGTGACAGCACTGGGGACAGGACATTGTCATGTAGGAGATCAGAGATCTGCTAAAGACTATCCCAAAATATCCTGTGTAGCAAACTCCAGTGCATGACTTCATAACAGGAGTCATTGTATTTCTGCCATTTGCAAAATGAAGGCAATAAAATAGAATTTTAAAAATTAAGAATGTGAGTATGACAGAATTTAGGGTCTGGAACTCCTTGTGTATACATGCTCAGTAATTAAGGTTCTGGGATATTAAAATAAAAACGTTAATAATTTGGTAATGTTAATCAGCACCATAGCAGTTACTCTTCTAAAGGATGTGTTTGGGAAGGTGTCAGGTGAGATAACTGAGCCTTGTTGCTACTATTTTAACTCAGGAGTAGCTTGAAGAGTCCTCTGAAATTTGTCTGATAAAATTTCCAACCCCAAGGAATGATTTCAGTGTGAGCAAGGCCCAGTGTCTCCTGGGGAAGGTGATAACGAGTCACTCTCGTTAAAAATCTCGAAGAGCAAAGCCGGCAGAGAATCCTTTCCCAGCGATGCTGACCTGGCCCAGAGGTCCCTGTGAAGATGCTTTTCTGTGCTCCGAGAAAAGTTTGGGGTGCTTGTCTTTCAATTTTCATTCTGTTACGAAACTTCAAGCTTGGAGCGAAGTGTAATAGCAGATCATCCCCGGGATTGTCCCCGGGAGGGAATCCCTGCCGATGGCTGGGAGCTGCCAAACGCTGCAATCGAGAGCCCGGGGGCACTGCCAGGGCAGCGGGGAGGGTCCGTGGTGCCACGGCCACTGCTCGTCCGGGGAGGGACCCCGGCTCCGGGAGCTCGGCCGCTTTCCCAAAATAACAATAATTCACTGTACGGGGCTGGGGAGGGCCTGGCTCACACCCGTCTGGGCTGTTCGGGTGTGTTTATCCTGTTCCCCCGGGGTGGCAGCGGCACGGGAGGGCCGGGACGGAGCGGCATTCCCGGCCCCATCCCCATTCCCATCCCCATTCCCTGCCTTATTGCCGGGCCCGTTCCCAGACCTATTCCCTGCTCCATCCCAGTCCCATCCCTATCCCCATTCCCGGATCCCTTTCCCATCCCCGTTCCCATCCCCGTTCCCATCCCCATCCCCATCCCGATCCTCCCCCATCCATCCCCATCCCACCATCCCATTCCCATCCATTCCCATCCATTCCCATCCCGTTCCCATCCCGTTCCCGGCGCGGCTCCAGTGCCCTCTCCCGGTATCCCGCCGCACCGCCCTGCGCGCTCCGGGCAATCCTGGCAGAGCCGCCGCTCCCGGAGCTTTTGGTACCCGCAGCGGGCACAGATCGCTCTGCGGAGGGGACAGGGGCTCAGGACAATCCCCTCCGAGTGCCCGCAGCACGGCCGTGACCCTCGCTCCCTCCCGGCGACATCGGCATCTGGAGCATCTCGCACAACTCACGGGAAAATATTTACCCAGGAACGGCATTTCAGGGAGGGGAAAGGCGGGAGGGTTCCCACGGAAAGGGGGTGAGGACAGAGCCACAGCTCAGGAGTGGCTCCAGGAGCCTCTTGCTGACAGGAGGGAGAAGGGCTGACAGCATAATCTCAACAGAAAAATCACAAATAAGATATATATATATATATATATAAATTTATATATGTATAGAAATGGAAACATAATGTATCTGGAGTGACAAGCAGCCCAAAGGAGAGAACCCATGGACCAGACCGGTGCCCTGAGTGACGTGAGATCCTGAGTTGGATGGAAAGGAATACAGCACCCACATAAAATGTGATTGAATACGTATTTTTAAATTAAAAATTCTCGGCTTTCCAGCTGCTCCTGCGGAGCAGAACAAAGAGCCAGGCAGCCCCATCTGGGTCCCGGTCCGTTTGGGAGCCGTTCCCTCTGTCCGTCTCTCCGGCTCTCGGGAGCGGCGTTTTCCATCCCGGGGATGCTGCGGTGCTGCTGTTCCGCATCTCGGCCGCCAGAGAGCAGATGGGGACTGCCACCGCCGCCGGGACAGCCGGGACAGCCAGGGGACATCCCGGGAACCACCCCCGGGACAGCCGGGGACAGCCAGGGAGAGCCGGGCCACGGGAAGCGCACACCGGGACAGCCGGGGAACCACCGGGCAGCGGGGACAGCCGGGGAACCCCACCCGGGACAGCCCGGGACAGCCGGGACAGACCCCCGGGACAGGGGACAGCCGGGGACAGCCAGGGAATCCCACCCGGGACAGCCGGGGACAGCCGGGGACAGCCAGGGAATCCCACCCGGGACAGCGGGGCGCGGGGACACCCGACCCGGGACAGCGGGACAGCCAGGGAATCCCACCCGGGACAGCCGGGGACAGCCGGGAACCCCACCGGGGCCGGGACAGCCGGGGACACCGGGAACCCCACCCGGGACAGCCGGGGACAACCGGGACACGGGGACCGGGGACATCCCGGGAACCCCACCCGGGACAGCCCGGGACAACCGGGACAGCCGGGGACATCCCGGGAACCCCACCCGGGTACACCCCGGGACAGCACCCGGGACAACCGGGACAGCCGGGGACAGCCGGGGACAGCCGGGGACCCCCCGGACATCCCTGGAACCACACCCGGGACAGCCGGGGACATCCCGGGAACACACCCGGGACACGGGACAGCACAGGGACAGCCGGGGACAGCCGGGGAACCACACCCGGGACACCCTGGACATCCCGAGACAGCCGGACATCCCGGGACCACCCCCGGGACAGTCGGGGACACCCTGGAATCCACACCGGAACATCCCGGGACACCTCGGGAACCACCCCCGGGACACCCCGGAGATCCCGGGACAGCCAGGGACAGCCTGGGACACCCTGGAATCCATCCCAGGACATCCCGGGAGACACCCCCAGGACAGCCGGAAGCCCCTGGAATCCAACCCGGGGACATCCCGGTACAACCGGGATCCCCTGGAACACCCTCCGGGACATCCTGGCACAAGCTCGTACAACCGGGAATCCACCCCCGCTACACTCCGATACCGCCAGAACCCCCCGGGACCCCTCTGGGACACCCCCGGTCCTGCCGGGAGCCCCCCGTCTCGGTTCTTCCCCGAGTACATTTAATTCTCTCTTCCTCTTTCTCTACTTTTATGTTATTGCCTTTACCCGATGCCAAATTCTCACCCATCCCGGGGAACTTTACTCCTGTCCCTGCACGAGTTCTTCTGGCCAAGACTTCGGTTGTTAATCAATATAGATAATTTAAAAGCGATTCAAAATCTGATTAAAATTATGTATCTTCAACTCCTGCAGGTCTCGCTCCATGCGCAATGTGAAATTATTCTGTCCCAGTCACATCTCCAGGAGGGAAGAACAGTTTGGCTCAATTCAATTTGTGAGGACAGTCAGTAAAAACATTCCTAACCCTAATGGTGAAATGATTTTACCTCAGCAGAGCAGCAGCCTCTGCTATTACCCAGTGAGATGAGAGGCAGAAATGGCAGCTTTTTCCTCTTTGCCCACAGTGATTCCCTAGAGAAGAGAGGAATGCTCATTCTGATGCCCCAAAGTCGCTGTCTCTAATTGAGGTCCAGCTCTGGCAGTCAGAAAAAAAGCAATTTTGGGTGGGAAAAGTTCAAGGCTAAAAACTTACTCTGTTGGGAAGGAATCTGGATTGCAGCAACAGGGGGTCAGACACTTATTCCTGCTTGATTTCTGAAATAAAGGGTGACAAAATGAGGAGCAGGAATTGTGTGAGGCAGCATGATCCTCCCTTCTCACTCAGCCCTCTGACACCGCTCAGCAGCCTCTCCGTTGGGAATAACAAATAACAGCATCCCTTGATTCTCCTCCAGGAGCTCTGGACTGCTTGCAGCAGGATTACACATTGTCCCTGGCTTCCAAACATCCCCACAGAAAAACAGGATTATGTGGTCCCAAAGTTTAAACCGTTGGGAAGGACTGGCCTATAAGATGAAAGAGACTTTTATTCCTGGAAATGAGGATTTCCTGAGGCCAGGGCTTAGCAGAGCTCTCGCAGTGGCGCTGGTTTAAGCTGTCCCCAGCCTGGCCCTGGCACAGGGCTTTGCTGGCCCAAAGGGCATTATTGCACAGCCTGTTCCCTGTTCCCAGCCTCACTGGATGCCCATGGGAGCCTTTCCCTCATGGCTTTGCCTCAGAGCCCTCCTGACCCCACAGGTTCCCCCGGGCAGGGATGTGGGTGAGGCTGTGTGTGTTGGACTGCACAGAGGCAAAGCTGAGCCCTTCACAGAAGTTAAAACCACATTTACAAATTCATGATTTTTCTCTTCTCAGCCTGTTTCTGAATCTCTCCTGGCCCCAGGGCAGGGAGGGGCATTGCCCATCTCCAGGCAAAGCCAGCAAACCCCATTTGATGGATAAATCACAAAAGCAGCACTGAGCATCTTTTCCTGTTTCCTCTCTGTCCTGTAACATTGACCAAGCGTTGCAACCCATGCACATTCTCAGGGGATGTAAACGAGCCAAGCTCAGCTGCCTCCTGGGTGAGGCATTTATTTCCTGGGAATCTGGTACTGTGTCTTAAGGACTTGTCTTTAACATGGGAAAAAAATTATTGTTTGTTGAAGGGTGCTGAAATGTTCTACTTTTTGTTATTGATTTAATATTATCCCATTATACAATATTATAAAATTCGCAGATTCTGCTTTAAAGGTTATAATCTTAGATTTGTCTGTTACTTTGACACATTTAGACAAATATTGTAACAAAACACTCCTTTACTCTCTCATCACTGGGTCAATTAGAAGTGCTTTTATAACGACTGTAGTGAGCTCTGTTTTGTGTGTCAATATTTCAAATTCTGTGTTACAGAGTTCATCATAACTAGAGTAGAAAATGTATTTTTCATTTGTAACTTGGATTCTTTTCATTGCAAGGCACCAATCAGCCTCAGCATACCAAAACCAGCACGGACAAAAACAGTCGGACTGCTTAGAAAAAATGCCATGAGAGATTAGCAAAGTACACCGAGACACAAACCATGTGCAGACAAGAAAAAAACAGGACAAATCAAAAGGGTTTGAGCAGGTAAGCCACCCCACAGCAGCTTGTGTCATATATCAAAGAGGCACAGACTGTAAACCAGCATCCTGCAGCGGGTGGAAAGGCTCCCAATAAAAGCTGGATCATCCCTCTTTGGTTTCACAAGCTGTCCCAGGCAGAGATTGCAAAATTGAGTTGCAAGCATCAAAAGGAGCCTGGAGTGGTCCTAAACCATGTCTGGGAGTGTCCCTGGGATCCAGGAGGGTGAGAGGGTTTGGCAAAGGAGGGATTCCTGCTCCCTTGGGAAGTGTCTGTGCTTCATATCCACAGCTCAAATCCACATGGGAGGTAAAGCCAGACAGAACCAGGGCAGTTCTGCTTTATTCTCAGCATCTATAACATGGGTGGCATTCCTAATTCCCTAAATAATCCTGATTCACTAATTAATACCAAAGAATAGGCCAACTGCTCAATGATTGACATATGAGGGGGGAAAAGCTACAAACCCCATTTTTTTATGTACATACACTGTAGTAATATAATTGGAAACAAAAATGCTCTTCATTGTTTCTGTATGTATTTAACTTTCAACTGTGCTGGCTTATTTTCAGAATCCTTCCCATTTTAACTCCTGATGTAGATGAGCAGCAATGCTGGGACACAATTCCATCCAGGCAGGAAGAATATGAAGTGCATCTTTTACAGGGATATCCCTCATTTGGTGGGTTTATGGGGATATCCCTAATTTGGTGAGTTTATGGAGATATCCCTTGTTTTGTGGGTTTATGGGAATATCTCTCATTTGTTGGGTTTCCCAAAATGAATGGCGGTCACTGATTTCCCATGGGCAGGATGATCTCTGTTTGGTGAGGGCGTGGTTTGTGCTGCTATGTGAAATTCAAAGGTGGATACAGAGTTATTTTTTAAAATTAATTTTTTTCCTTTGCCTCCCAATCCCTCTGGGAATTCTCAGTGCCTGAGGGCAGCATTTCTGTGTTCAGGAAAGGCGCTGTAGGGAAATGTCAGATGAGTTTCAAGGTGTTTGGGATAATTCTGCTGATCCTGGTGGAAGGACCTGATGTTCCTCAGGCTGCTCTGGCCAAGAATTGGGTCAGAGCCTGGATAAATTCGGGAAAAATTCTGCAAAAAGTGGAGCAGCTTGGGCTGGTGTTGCTCCAGCTCTGAGGGAGCAGCAGATCCCCTGTTCCTGGGTGATCTGGGACACCCAGGGCCACTCGGCTTCCCAAGGAATATCCAAATCCAGCACCTCCCTGGAGACAAGGAGCTCCTTAAATGCAATTAGGGCTTTGCTGTGTAATTATCAGCATTACCTCAGCATTACCAGCCCAGGATTTCTCTGCTGATCCCATGGATAATCCTTACCTGTGTGAAAACAAAGGCTGCTGCTCCTCCCCTGCCCCATCCATCCAGCTCCCACCCCACTGGTGTTTGCCAGATCTGCTTTTGGAAGGATTATCTGCTCTGGAGAGCACATGGTGTGAGAAGGGGCAAAGGAGGAGCTCTTAGCTCAGCCCCAAACCAGGGGAGAAGAATGCTAGCAAGAATTAGCCAAAAATATGTGTCTTTCCTGCCAACCCCTCTAAGTGATTTCTTTCTTTTTCCTTCCTTTTTCCCCTCTGAGTTTCACACAAAGCTCTGTCTTTAGGATTAGCTGTCTACAGGCAGCTCTTTGTATTCAGCTGAATTTCAGATTATGGCTGAGCCATAAAAGGGGAGAAAGGTGACACTGGAGAGTTTCTGCAGCTGTAAATCCTGAAATATTCAGGCCCATGACATTTTCGTGGCTGGCAAATGCTAAGTGATGCATATCTGGTCTACACCAAGGTCCAAAGCTGGATTTCACACAGGAACCTGCTCTGAGTCTCAGGTTTGGGTGGCATCAGATGCATTTAAAGAGATTTTTCCTGTCAGATACCGAAATGCTGTTTTTGTGATTGCCTGAGGTTTCACTCTGGCCTCCAAACTCTGAGCTGGTGATGGCTCTGGAGTACTCAGATCTGCTTTGTGAGGTGTAAGGACATGTGTGTGGTCAGTTCAGTCTGTCTGAAAACGTTCATGGGGCAGGGTTATCCAAACCCAGACAAGCTGGCTCAAGCTCCAGCTCATCACTGGATTGGTATTAAATCAACCACCACTTCCAGACGTGTCCAAGTCACTGAGTTTGGATTCACAGAGCTCAACATCTCAGGATTGTTACCCTAACGTGTTCACCACAGGCTTCCTCACTGGAATTTTTGTGCTGGAAATCATATTTATACAAGTGGGTCTCACACAGGCGATGAATTTTAACTCCAGAGTTCATGTCTTTAGGACAGGAAGGCAGCCTGAGATGTGGTTTCTCCCCATATCTAATGAGTGTTATTATGAGGAAATCTTCTGCTGGATCAGATGCTTCCAACGAGTCTTTAAAAGGCTTTGGATGTATTTAACAGGGTACCAGAGCTCACCACAAACGGGAAGAGGAAAAAATTTATGAAGTCTGAGGCTTTGTCACCATGGTGACATCTATTTGAGTTTGGAAGTTGCATTAGTTTGAGCTCACAAATTTTTCTTTTCCTGTCATTAAAGGCACGCCTCTTATCCTCTCTCAGTTCCCTCCTCCTTCTCTTCTTACCCCACGATGACTGCATTTAAAAAATAAATTTCCTTTCAGGGAAAAAAAAAAATACACAGGATAAATTACCTTCATCTATGACTGCCTCCAGCAAGCTGCAGCTGCTGAGCTCAATTTCCAAGTGGATTTCAACTCCAGTTTAATGGCAGCTCTGGAGATGACAGAGACCACACTCTGTGAGATTGTCACGGGGTGAGAAGCCTCAAAACCACGGGGACAAATCTGAGCAGAGATGAAGCCTCTGCAGCCCACACAACTGCAGTGGCAGCTGTCAGAAAGACCCAGAGTGAGCCCTGCCCCTGGATCACAACTGTGGGGCACAGAAACACCACTGAAAGGAAAGAAATTCCTTTGATGGTTCTCCAGAAGGGGTGGCTGCTTCATGGGGGTGAGCTGTGCCTGGGGAGATGGATGGATTGGATGGATGGATGGATGGATGGATGGATGGATGGATGGACAGGGATGGATGGATGATGGATGGAGGATGGATGATGGATGGATGGATGGATTGGATGGATGGAGGGATGGAGGATGGAGGATGGATGGATGGATGGGATGGATGGATGGATTGATGGACAGGGATGGATGGATGACTGGGGATGGATCAGGGGGATGGATGGATTGGACAGGGATGGATGGATGGGAGGATGGATGGGATGGATGGATGATGGATGGATGGATGGATGGATGGATGGATGGATGGATGGAATGGAATGGAGGGATGGAGATGGATGGATGGATGGGATGGATGGATGGAGGGATGGATGGATGGATGGATGGATGGATTGGATGGAATGGATGATGGATGGAATGGATGGATGGATGGATGAATGGATGAGATGGATTGGATGGATTGGATGGAAGAGGATGGACAGGATGGATGGATGGATGATGGGATGGATGGATGATGGATGGATGGATGGATGGAAAAGGGATGGAATGGAATGGAATGGATTGGAATGGATGGCTATGGTGGATGTGGCAGGGATGGATGGATGGATGGATGGTGGGATGGATGGATGGATGGAGGATGGACAAGGGATGGGTGGATGGATGGATGGATGGATGGTGGATGGATGGATGGATTGATTGGATGGACAGGGATGGGTGGATGGATGGATGGATGGGTGAGTGGATGGATGGATGGATGGATGGATGGGTGGATGGGTGGATGGACAGGGGTGGATGGATGGATGGATGGATGGACTGAGATGGATGGATGGACGGGATGGATGGATGGAGATGGATGATGGATGGATGGAATGGGATGGATGGACATGGATGGAATGGAGGATAATGGATGGGGATGCAGGGTGGATGGATGGATGGATGGATGCAAGGGATGGATGGGGATGGGAGATGGATGGACAGGGATGGATGGATGGATGTGAATGGATGGATGGATGGATGGTGGATGGTGGATGGTGGATGGGATGGAATGGATGGATGGATGGATGGATGGATGGATGGAGGATGGATCGGTGGGTGGATGATGGATGGAGGATGGATGGGGGATGGATCGGTGGATGGATGGATGGATGGATGGAGGGATGGATGGATGGATGGATGGGAATGGATGGATGGAGGGATGGATGGATGGATGGATGGATGGGATGGAGCCGTGATCCACAGGCAGAGGCCCTCAAGGAATTTAGAATTGCCGAATTTGGGTATTTTTGACCCTGACCCGTCAGAGGGAGAAGCCAGGCTGTGGTTGATGAGCAGACAATGACCAGATTGATTCAGTTGTTAATGATTTTTTGGCCACTGGGAATCTCGGTGTTAAACAGCAGGAATTCTGTCCCAGCCCTCGGTTTTAAGAGGAGATTTCTCCCCTGCACTGGCCAGCATCACACATCATCCCTCCCAGCCTCCATCGCACTCACAATCTACTTCACTCTCAGTAGCACGTATTTTATTAAATTTGGCTGTGAGAATGTCACCAATTATGAAGGTGGAAAGCAAGAGTGAAGGTTAGGGGGGAAAGGTGAAGGTTAAATTCAGACATTCATGCATTTACAGGGCAGTTTGTCCTCAAATCAAAGCCAGGCATTCATGTCAAGCTGCACAAACAGGAATAAACACTCATGTGAAAGTCACTTCAGAAGCAAAATTCCCTGAAAATGTTTGCTGCAAAATATGTTTTCATGTCCCTCCCTTGCTCTCCTGTCGGCCCCATGGAAGGAGGTTCTCAGGGTGTGTTTCCAGCCAGGACAATGTGATGCCTCTAAAGATAAAGACAAAACCATTGCTGCCCACAGACACATTTGGTGCTCTGACAGCTGAACCGTGGCTGCCAGCCCAGCCTCAGAAAACAGCACAGGATTCCAGAGCCCTGGGGTTAGGAGGACAAATCCTGGCCCTCCTTGGCATGCCCAGGGATGTTCTTCCTCAATATCACACAATAAACATTTGGGAAGAAATAAGAAAACTGGTGAGAACCTTTTTTTTTTTTTTTTTAAGCAAATTAACTCAGATCCTCAGCTACCTTTTATTTACCAAACAGAAGAAATTTCTCAGTGTGATGCATTTCTTAAATTATAGGTTTCCCATTTCCTGGCATCTAATAAAGTCTAGATGAATGATGAGAGAGTCTGCTGGGAGAATGAGTAAACATCTCCTACTGTCTGGAATGCAGGACGACTACTGTCTTATCCTTTGTTACAGGTTGTTAAGATAAAATTGCCCTATATATCAACAGAACTGTCAATGAAATTAGAAAGGGCATTTTACCTCCACACTGCCCCGCAGGGCTTGAGGAGGGAGGAGGGAAGGCAGTTGTTGCTTTGTTTATTTTGGGTTTTCATTTGCCATGAAAGAAAGGAAGAAAAGGGGTTTGGTTTGGGTTGAGGGGAGAAGCTTTGTTCGGTTTCTTTTTAATGCAAATGAAAAAAAAGAGGAGAAAAGCCCAGGAGGATGTGCAAGGCAGGTTTGGATATTTCACCAGCTGTGCATGCAGGAGAGGGGAAAATTCTGGTTTGGTGACAATCCCAGGATAGGCTGAACTGGGGTGCAAAGGGACCCGAGAGTTGTTGGGGTTGGCTCCAAGTAGGGCAGGGATGTGAGTCCCTGGGCTAAGGGCACCTCAGGAATTTTGTCCCCCATCAATTGTGTGCTCCAAGCAAGGCCTGCTCTTCATCTGCTGCTGCACTTTCGGGAAAAGCCCTCTTGTACATCCCTGTACCCCACTAATGTGTCTCTGGTGTGTCTGTTATCAAACCTTCATGCTATTGCAGTTTTCCTGATCTTTGGAGAGAAGATCTACTTCTCCTGGAAAGTATTTTCTGGAAGTGTGAGTCCCATGAAGGTGCTCTTGATTGTCAAAATACAAGTAAAGAGTCCGTATGATCTCCGTGTTCTCAGGAATAACCCATTGCTGAACTGTTTTCGTAGCAATTAGTCTCTATCACAAATCAATTACCTTTTATGGTTTACATGGTTTATATTTGTTATATTAATTGGTTTACATTTGTTCTATTAATTGTGTCTTCAGCTGTCACTGCCCTTGAATCCTAGAGCCATGAGAGTGGGATTCAAAACTTAAATCCTGTTGCCTCTTTTCCATCAAAAATTGATTCTCTGTTGCAGGCATCTCCCCCAGCTGATCCCAAAGCTGCAGAAGGTGCTGGGCTGTGGTGGAATTCAAGGGTTTCTTGTGGAGGGACAGGGCTCTAGTGCAAATCAAAGCCTCATCTCTTCCATGTCCTCTCTTGTATCCGTGTCAGCTTCTGTCAGAATCTCATTCCTTTGCCTTTTCATTCTGCTTTTCCCACTTTGGTTCACTTCTTTTTTTTTTTTTTAATTTTTAAATGAAGTTGTTTATTCATTTGTGAAACTCAAACATTTCACACTTTAAATATTTTCATTTTGAAATCAGAAGGAAACATAACTGAAAACAATACTGGAGAAAAGCTGGCCATAAATTGCTGAACTTGGGTGAGAAATGCTCTTGGATTCACAGAGCATTCCCGAGTTCCCCCATCTCATCTTGGAGGGTGTCAGAAACTTTCCATGTCCCTCTCCTGCACTTACACATGTGTGCAACACATACACAGGAGAATCTCCTCTGACAAGCTGTAGGGCTTTGCTACAGATTCTCCATCCCAAACCATGTCAAGAAAATATATCTTAATGCTCTATTCACAAAACATTTCTGGCCTGCTTCCATTTGAAAGTTTTGCTGGTTTGCATAGGCAATTCAGAGGGGAATCCATAAAATCTTGTTTTGCCTGAATTTATGAATGTCTGCCCACTGAATGGTCTGAAAATTAATTACCTTGGGAAAGGGGCTGTTTTGGGATGCACACGTTTTGCACAAATCCTTTCAATAACTCAGATATGTTTTCTAGGGAGGATGTCTTTTCCTATGGACTGAAGGCCACTTTTGTACCACCTACAAATTTCTCCAGCTCCAAAACATCCCTGAGTAAACAGCTGAGGGTTTTGCCATCTCAATGTTTCCAGCACCTTCATCTTCCCACTGGAGAGATCCCTCACTAAAAGACAACCTCTTCCTTTAATTCTCGCTGCTTAGTTCCAGCAGAAAATCCTTCTCCTGCCTCTGTTCCCAGCCTAAATCTGTTCCCAGCCTAAATCTGTGATAATGGGGACAGAGGCTCTCCCCACAGCCCTGCCCCGTGCCAGGAGCAGCCATCCCAAAGGGGATGTTTGTCTGTATTAATCACACACACAAGATCTGCAACCTGAACTGCGTACAGAAATGAGTGGAAAAAGTGCAACCCGACCACAAAAGTATTATTTTATAAATAAGGTCCTTTAGTGGTAGTTAATTGGATGCACATTTTGCTGGATTCACGGAACATTAAAAACTATCATATCGGAATTGACTGACTGAGTTCATGTTACATCTCCAAATTGCCAGTGACCATTCTGCCTCGCAACATCAGACCTTGGGTTCAGCAATCTCGCTCCAGGGCCTTTTTTAAGTACGTGGCGCTTTTTTTTTTCTCCCCCCCTAATAGAGATTGATTTAGTGCATGTTTAATGGCCCCATAAATCACTCAACATGCCCAACTCGCAAACAAATTCTGCCAAAAGAAAAAAGTTTTCAAGGAAGCAGATGCCTTGTTCTTGGAACCAATTTGCCTCTCTCCCTGCGTGTGCACGAACCCACCATTCCGAGATCCTCCTTATAAAAACGTTCTGCTCTCCCAAGCCTGAACATCGGTCATTTTCTCCGGGGCTGCTTTCTTACCATGCCAAGTTAAACTCGGGCGATTCCCCCTTCTGTGCCTGTCCTGTCCGAGTGCCTTTCAGATCAGCAATAAATAAATTCATTGTGTGTTTCAACGAGGAGCAAAAGGCAGAGCCGGGGCCGTATTGTGCCTGCCCTTGTGAAGATCTATTGTGTGCAAAGCAGAGCGCTATCGGATGGCGTGGGTCATTTTTCATTACCCCACCGAGGATGCAGCTCAAAGCAGAGGATTATAGAAACTCATTTCCTTTGGTTAAGGGGAAGGAAAAAAAAAAAAAAAAGAGTTAACATTCAATAAAGTCAAGGGCTATGACGCAATGTGGCCCTCAGAACCTTCCGAGCGGAGCTGTTAATAGCTTCCTTTCCCAGGACGCGGGTTTGCCCCGCTCGCTTATCGACTTTGATGCATTAGGAAAAGAAAATATCAACCCCTCATAACTCTCAGAAATGATACAATACATCACTTAAAAGTAAGCTAGGATCAACACGTTGTTAACTGTTTGATCTCTCGAGTCAAAATTAATGATAGGTGTTTTGCACACAAAAAAATGAATGTTAAAAGCCTATTTAAGCTAACTAAAGACATCCCTACAACATCAGGGTTGAATTGGAGGTGATTTCCTGCAATGCAGCTGTTATAAGTTTATCAGTCTGCGGGTGGCAGTAACCAGTAATCATAACCAGATTGCAGAGGGGTGGGATGGAACTTATCTTTAAATAGCAGATCTATCTAACTAACCAACTACAGAAAGCTGGTTGGGAACCGAGTCCACGGCATTATTCACTGGAACACCCAAGGGTCTGGGAGAAGCCAGCTTTCTGTATATTTTAAAGAAATGAAATGATTCTGAAGGTTTAACTGCTAGGCAGGGAGAAACCAAGGTTCCCAATGATTAACTGCAGACCTCCTGCGCTCTCGTACTCGCAGCATTTGCACAATGATGATAGCTAACAAGAAATGGCATGAAGAAATGACTTCAATTTCTCCACGGAGACGTTGCCATAGGCTGTTGATGAACTTTCAGCTCGTTCTCTTGTGACACGGAAAGGCAAGATCTGAAGTGCAGCATATACTTCAAGCAGAAAAGAGATTGAAAAAACTCCAGGAGATCTCAGTGAGGAGCCGAGGAGAAGTGTTGGGCGGCGAGACAATGCCTCTGGCCAATTACAGCCTGTTAGTTTTAATGCAGCTCCAATTGCTTCCGTCTGCAGCTCATCTGCCCGCTGCAAACTTCTGCAATGCCCTCGAATTTCTCTGATTTGTGTGTGGGCGGTGTCTGTTGGTATCAATATGGCTCTTTTCCGGATTGAATTAGGGAAAGCAAGATGAGCTTTCAAAGGAGCCTCGGCGTTCTTTGGGAAACATGAGCTGCAGTGCAGAGTTTGTGGGGATGAGCTGGGTCTGTCCCGAGTGCCTGGGGTGCAAGAACAGACAGGAGGGATGGAGGAGCCCCATGGGTCCCCAGATGTCCCCAGCAGCACCCTACAATCTCTTTAGTCACCTTTGTTCTTAATTTTGTGTGTAATTCAGGTGCTCCAGCTCCATCCCTTAGAGCTGTGCCTGCAGCCAGCAGGGATCTCCACAATTCCCAGCTCCCTGAGCCTCCTAGATCCACTATTTTCTAAGGATGAACGGATGTCTTAAACACCTCAAGAGTGAGCCAGAATCTTTTCCCATCCCCAAAGTCAGACAAATTCACATTTTGTCTATAAACTGCCCCAAGTTTGCACGAGGTGCCGTGTGAGCCTTTCCCAGCTCCCTACTGATTCCTGCACTTAAACCTGGCTTATGGAAATAGCTGGCCTAGAGAAGTTCAAATTTGCTTTTTTTATGAGGAACAGTCTGAAAAATGGCAAGCATAAAATTCTATTAAAAATGAGTGTGTTCTTAAGAATTCTTCACGCAGCTTTTCTTCAAATTCTGCTGCAAGCTTAAACCTAAAATAATTCTTCCCCACATCTGACATCTGTACATTATTTATACAACACCTTTTTTTCATGGAGTTTTTAAAATTATAAAGTCAGAGGTGTTTTCCAGTGGAGAAAAAGGAAATTATTGATAAAACTGTAAATTTGAAATACATTTCAATTAAGAACCTTAGTCATAGCCATTTTTTTTTGTTTTACTCAACAAATCCCATAATTATTTTTCCATGGTGATGGTCTCACTCTGCTCCTCTCCCTGCGGGGCCTGTAAACCCTCAGCTGGCAGATGTGAGCACCAGGCTGAGGGATGGGACACGTCACAAATATCTGGGGAGAATAAATTCACCATTGAACAAAGCTCCAGAGAGGCCCCTGTACTGCCCACGTGAAGACAGGTGGGTGGTGGCCAAACCCTCCCCAATTTTTGACTTGTTGGGTGATTTCCCAGGTCCTGCTTCGGCAGTGACCCAGTCTGGTTACTGGGCTGGAACAGCTGGACTGGGCAGGACCTGTGGTCACTCAGTGCTTGTCCTCATTCCTGTGGTCACTCTGGACTCCTCACCACAACCTCTGCCCCTCTGCATGCATGGTTTTGTGTCTTCACAGCCCATCCCATCACAACAATTGGTTGGCTAGTTTGTTGGTGGGTTGGTTGGTTGGTTGGTTGGTTGGTTGGTTGGTTGGTTGGTTAGTTTGTTGGTGGGTTGGTTGGTTGGTTGGGTTGGTTGGTTGGTTAGTTTGTTTGTTGGTTGGTTGGTTGGTTGATTGGTTGGTTGGTGGGTTGGTTAGTTTGTTGGTGGGTGGGTGGGTTGGTTGGTTGATTGGTTTTCCCCCTCATTAGTGGAACTCCCTTAGCTGTAAACTCTAACAGTTTTATACTAATAAGTTCCTAACATTTGTTCCTAACACTATTATTCACTAAAATGCTTCTTTGTGCATTGCTTGACTCAAACATTGCTTTGATCTTGCAAGAGAGGAGGATGCAGCTTGTGCAGCCCTTCAGCCTTTGTGTGTCACGCCTTTCTTGTCACTTGGGGATGTCCCTTGGCAGGCAGGGACTGAGCAGGGACTCTGTGAGGAGCAGCCCTCGGCTTTGGGAGTGTGGGTGAGACTGGAAATGACCTTTGCCTGCAGTCAAAGGTAGTCAGGAGCGGTGGTGGACATGACTTCACCGTGCCCACTGCTCAGCATGAGTAAACAGTTCCAGGCATTTCCGTGCCAACCATTAATTTCCAGATGCAGTGACTAGCACGGTATTTTCCGTTTCCAGACCGTGTTTGTTCTGGCATGATTTAAAATACTTTGTAATTGCAGTGGTTCCTATAGTCCGACTGCTAGAGCAATGCGGGGTGCTTGGAAGTTCTTCTTTAAGCAGCAATTTTGGTAATGACAGTAATTCACATAATCTATCTTTGTGGCCTTGTGGCTTTCACAAACAGAGGGCTTTTTTCCTCCTTCAGAGATGTAGCCCTATTCCTATATATAGCTTTGTAGATATCTGGTGTTCTAGATGTGTTAAAATAAACTCCTGAGGAATTCCAGCCCCATCCCACAAACTTTGTGATGTTGCTGCTGTTGTTAAAGCAATTGATTAAACGGTGGGGGAAAAGGGAGTGGGGAGGGGGATATGACAGTTTCCTCTCCAAGATGAAGAGGCCTCAACAAATACAACTTCAGGCAGCAGTGGAGCTTCATTTTGGCTGACAACTCACAGCACAATAAGCAGCTTTGGCAGCCAAATGTGACAACATCCTACTGATGGGAAAATCCTTTCGTTTGGGGAAGATGGCTGAATCCCAAAGCTGCTCTCATTTGCTGGTTAATCTACTAACAGCAGAGACATTTCTAAATTACTTGAGGGAGAAGCTGTTCAGACAGATCAGAGGCAGACATCTCCCTCCATGAACAATTAGATGTGCTGATTCCTTGGAGAAGAGGCCAGAGCAAATGGGAAGCAGCAATTAAGGCAGACACCAGCAATGAGCACCTAAAGTACAGGGCACAGGCTTTATCAGCTGTCACTGCACAGAAAAAAAGGTCTTTAATTTGAGTGGGAAGTGAAGAGCTGTAGCTCAATATTTTTGTGACTTGATTAACTGTTGTTTTCCCCAGAAGATCCTCATGTGCAGAGGAGGGTGGGAGGGGCAGATGTTGATTAAATGTAAACTTCTCTGCAAGTGTGTGTGTGACCTCTGGGGTGTTCATTCACACTCCCTTCAGAGGCAGGGAATGGAGCTGGGAGGGTTTGCCATGCCTCTGTCCAATTAACCAAATACCCACGCCTCTGTCCAATTAACCTGTGTATTTTCAGCCAAAGGTGGACAAAACTTGGGGATCCTGAGCCTAAAACAAGCCCTTGAGGTCACTACTGTCCTACTGACAATAAATCACCCTAAATCACTTGTTTTTTTAAGCTTTGAGCAGTAAATGCAATCTCTGAAGTGTCAGGGACTGACCTAGATGGTGACAATCCTGGTGATCTGTCCCAACGCTCCACTGGCTGAGGATATTTCAAGAGGAGACAGGTGAATCATAGAATTGATGCTTCCCTGGTCTACGACCTCTGTTTATGAAATGAATGAGGACATTTGAGGAAACATCAAGGCACGTCTGACACATGGCCTGCAAATGAAGCAAAAGCCACTCCAGTATCCTGCAGTGCCAGCAAAGATGTTTTTCTTTTCATTTTCTGAGAGGTGCTGCAGCAGAAAACCAGATCTGCTTCCTCAAAGAGTGTCACTCCCATCTGGAGAACATAATATCTGACCCGTGGGCTTAATTTGCTGTCAATCCCCCACAACTCCCAGGAAGGAGCCTCCATCTCTTTTTAACTCAAGGCTGTTACCTCTTGCTGTAAAAACCAGGTTTCTCAAGGCTTGAGAAATGAAATGAATGAATGAAATAAATGAATGTAAATACGAGCATCTTCCTTTTTAACTGATGTAAATAAAGCTCTTTGAAGAGGGAATGCTCAGAAGTGTTAATGAACAGGATTGTCAC
Organism: Malurus cyaneus samueli; assembly: GCA_009741485.1. Classification (NCBI taxonomy): domain Eukaryota; kingdom Metazoa; phylum Chordata; class Aves; order Passeriformes; family Maluridae; genus Malurus; species Malurus cyaneus. The sequence goes on along the minus strand of CM019231.1, from coordinate 12,501,693 downwards.
TCTGACTGCACATTGCCACTGCACAGTGCAGGCACACGTCTCTTCCTGGCTGTGACAATTTTTTATTGAGCATCTTGTTCTCAGCTGCTACCAGAGGCAGGAAATCTCTCCAAGATGTGAAGAGCTGATCCTCTTTGTGCCTTGAATTGGTTGTGCTTTTCCACCTCCTCCCGTGCAGAAGGGTCTCCAGCAGCTCTGAGGGCTGAAGGAGCTGCAGGGTTGAGGTTTCCTCCAGCCCCAGCTCAGCCACAGCCTCCAGCCCAGATCCATCCCCAAGCACACCAACCCCATGGAAGGGCTTTGCTGCCTTGTCTCACGCTCTCCAGTAGCCCCTGTGGAAGAAATTGCAGGATTTTGGGACCCCCTGTCTCTATCACGTGTGGTCTAAGCACATCCCTGCCAGTGTAGGCTACGAAGAGCTTTGTTTTTCCCTGCAAACCAAAAATACCAACTTCTTTTTAAATATCTGGAAGTAAACAGTTACATGATCCGCTGAAATTCATAACAAAGGACAAATTGAATCCTTCATGCTGTGTAAGTGCCATAAATAAAGGCTTTATGGCTGAGAAGTTGTAGGCAAAGCTCCAGCAAAATCGGATTTATTCCCTCCCCACCCCCTGCACTGTAAGTCTCTGGAAATGGGGGTTCCAAGGGCTGTTCTGACACAACATTAACTGCAGCTTCTTAAACCAGACTCCCTGCCAGTATTTACAGTTCACATTCTGTGCATGGTATGTGTGTATATAACTGCACCAGCTTTTACAGTTGATTTCTCAGTAGTCATGTGAAACCAAAACAACTGATGGCCTGAACTTGGAATCACTCGAGCATTTTTTCCTGATTTTAAAGAGGGGGGAAGAAAAAAAAAAGTCTGCCTTGGTGTGAGGAAAAAGATCTCTTGATTCAAGTTGATGGTGGCCCAAACTCTGCGAGTGTCATTTTCCTGCTCCCCAAAACCACTGTGTGGGTTTCCAGGGGAGCCCTGCAGGATGGATTTCAGATCTTGGTTGAACATTGCAGTAGCTGCATTGTATCCTCTCACAAAGGCCTGGCCCTATATCTGTCTGCTGTCTCCTCCAAAACTCAGCCCTGAGTTGTCATGAGTAATTAACTGTGGAGTAATTAACCAACTCCTAAAAATGCAGTCCAGCCAGGTCATTCTCTGTTAAGGAAGAATAATTCATTTCAGTGGATTTAAGAGTGAGTTTCTCACTTCAAGAGCCAAATATAGGTCAGAAAGTGCAGTAGACGACTGTGAGAAATGTACAAACAAATCAGAAGCAAAACTCTTCACATGTCAGTTTTGGATCAGCTGAGTACATGGGTTTGTACTCCAAAGAGAAGCTAAAATGAGGGTTCAGTTCTCATTAGGAAATTGCCCAAATCTCTCTTTTTGAAGAGGCTGAATAGCTCTTCTGCCTGAGGCAGAGAGATGCAGAACCTCTGACTGCTCTGCAGCTTGTTTGAAGCACGGGACAAAATGGCTCAATTCTTTTGGACCTGAGAAATTATCTCTGTAAGCTCTGACCCTTCATACCTGAATCCAGCCCCTCAATGTCTGTGCTCCCCCTATTTCACATGAAACACCTGACACAGCAGCAGCAAACAGCACAGGAATAAATCCAGCAGCCAGGGAACATTCTCCAAAGGTCACCTCACTGTCACCATCTCTGTCCAGCCACTGCTGGGGCTGTTGTCCACTCTGGACCTCAGTGCAGAGACCCTGCAATGGAAGGGAAGGTGGAGAGCCAGGTTCAAACTGACCCCATGGCCGTTTTTGTGCTCCACAACCCCCGTGACATCCCAAACCTGCGGCGCTGCTTTGGAAATTCAGCACAACCCCGACGTCCGGGTGCTGACACGCTAAAGCACAACAGATCCTCCAAGGTCCTGGAATCCCCTCCTTTCTTCTCAAGAGCTTCTTAAAATAAGGCCATTAGCCCCAAGTTATCAGGAGCAGAGAGCTCCTGGCTCAGGAGGCTCCTGGAAAGGGCGAGCGTGGTTTCAATTACGGCATGGACGGAGCGGTGGATGCGGCCACTGCCCCCTCCCAGCTCCAGACACAAATGCTCCATTCCCCAAATTACTGCTGGCTGCCCCGGGATTGGGTTTTATTGCAGACAAGAGAGCCAATTCTTGGAGGGTGAGGTTAATTCAAGCAGACCCATGTAGAGCTTTAGCCCTGCAAATGGTTAAATGCTTGACCGTGCCTGCAAAAATTGGTCAAGTGCAAAGCTGCCTTTCTGAGAGGTTGTGGCGTGGGGCTGAGCCCCCTTTTTTCCTCCCAAGTTTCCCCAATATCTTTTCTCAGTTAAAAAAAGGTGTGAAGTTGATGAATCTGTCTACAGCTTGTCCCATTTTCCTTTTAAATACAAAGCCAAACTTAAGCTGCTTTAAAATTGTGCTGTCTTTATTTATGGCATTAACTCGCACACGAGGATTCTATTGGAGAAAACAGCAGATTTATCCCAAAGTGGTAAACCTCACAATACCAAGAAATAACTTTGCAAATATTAAAATTAAAAAACATGTTCCTATTGCCTGGTAATCAGACCCTTGGAAAACCAGCTAGGAAACAAAACAGTGCATTAAACATGTTATCCAAAACCTCTGGCCTTTCTCAGCTACTGATTTAAAAATTCAAATTCCACAGCATTAAGCAGAAAAAGGGAATAGATATTTTTATTTAAAACAGAGTAACTCGAAGTGACCATAATAACCCATTTGTGTTGCTTTTGTACTGAGGTAATGAATGACTGTGGTATAAAGTGCTCCTAGTTTTTGCCTCGAGGTCTTGTCAATCATTACCTGATAAATAAAAACTTCAAACGGGCTCCTTTTAGCTTAATTGGGCAGAATTTCTCTCTGAAGGAAGGTTGAATACAGAGAATAATGTGTTTGTGGAAGTCAGCAGCGGGATATTTGGATGGAAGCACACAGAGGATGTGAATCTGAACTCAAAAGAGGAGTTTGGGGGTTTTTTTTATCCAGAAGTATCTGTTCCCATTGCAGGCAGAGGGAATCCTGCAGCCCCTGACCATGCCCTGAGCCAAGCTCTGCTCCCCCTCTCTGGTTTTAGGCTTTCCAGCTGACACTTCCATAACCATCAGGAATCCTAAAATTGCACCAAGGCTTATTTAAATCATTATTTTTTATTATATGAACGTTGGCAGCAACGGAGGCAGTTTCCTGCGTAGGCACAAAAGGATCCCATTGTCAGTGCTGGAACAGATCTGAAACAGCTCAATTAAGCAAACATAACATCCTCAAAGCTCGGCCTGGAAGGAAGTTAAAATAACTGATCTATAAAGAGTTTAAAATGTGCTTTAAAATGTCATTACCCAGATAAATCTAGCTGTTTTGAAGCTCGTTCGCCAGGGTTTTATGGCCCTGCCAGTTTATGGCAGGGAATGTATTCATGTCGAGAATTCCTCTTCCAGAACAGTAGATGAGGAGACAAAGCCACAGGAGCTCTGCAGACCAAGGGGAGGCTGCAACCAGCTTGGGAACGCAGTTTTGGCTGGGAAAGCTGCTCCAAAGCCCATCCAACAAGCTGTGTGTATTTGTGGCAGAGCAGGGAACCAGCAGATATTTCATGATAGGAGGCTGGAAGTGTTGAAGTCAGTGGTAAATCTGCTGTTGGCTGCAGGAGGCCTTGCAAAGCGAAAATATTTATTTTATTCTTTCTCCCCTTGCTGGCACCACCCCTGCCTTGCACCCTGAATGCAGAGAATTGGGGACCATGATGAGAAATATCAGAGGATCCTCATTCTAAAATTAGCCCAGGCCTACAGAAGCTGAGTAGGGGTTGTTCCACATCCATAAAGGCTTTCCTCTGATGCTTTGCTGGACTTTCAGAGCACTGCACAAAGCAAATTTACTTATGAATTTGTAATTTCTTGGGAAAAAAAGCAGATTAACTCTGAAATGCTGATGATTTAATCCCCTGGCCCAGCGAGAATATCTACGTAAACTGACACAACTCTGCTCACAGTTCAAAGTAAACAAGAACCCCAAAATTGCTGTTTTGCCCTGAAGATAAAATGCTCAGTTAACAGAGGCATTTAAAGCATTATTTTTTTTTCAGCTGCCTCCATAGCAATTCAGTGTGGCACCCACAGTAGGAAACCTCATGCCAGCAGCATCTCTCCGATACGCTAAAACAATCTAAATTAGAAAATGTCAGCTTCTTGGCTGATGTTTCTCCGGAGTTTCTTTCTTCCTTTCTTGTGCCTCTATAATTTTATTGGGATGACTAAATCTCTGAACTATGTTAGCAGTAAACAGAACTAATTTACCCCCTGCTTCTTTGAAACAGCTGCTGACAGCTGCGCTATAATTCAATCACGGATCTTTGCAGAGCACAACTGCAAAACACATCCATATTTTTGCTTTTTTTCCCTCCCTGTTGTATTTGGACCAAATAATGACATGTGACGGCTTTGCCCCTACGTAGAGATTGAGCTGCATGAAAACAGAGGCTCAAGATGAAATATTGCCCAGCCAAAAAGGTTCTCTGGGTAAAAGGAGAATAACCACACGGATACACGATGTCGTCAGGATATCTTTTGTAAAGTTGCAATGATTTATTTTACTAGTTGGTACAAAAAAAGGCTTCTGACAACTGCTCCATGAAAAGAACCAGAAATGTGTATGCATTTTTGCCAACTGTTAATAAATATCTTCTTAAATAAGGAAACAAATGTGTTCAGGAACCGAGAATCATTTTTCCTGGATGTGATTGAAAAGGAATTCAGAGATGGAAATAAATAATTCTTCTTCCGCTTGTGACAACTATTTACATAAAAATGTACAAACAGTGAAGCTGCTGTTGAGCCTAGCAACAGAAATCCTGCTATTATGCTTAAAAACAACAACAAAAAAACCCAAACAGAAACAATCCCCACATAACATTTAATATATGAGTCCTATACAGCAAGATACCATGGTCCAAGTTAAAAATGCAATACACCAACGCCATGACCTCCAACTCTGAAACACCCACAAGAGAAAACTACTCCTTGACTACTAAATAGTGGAAGTTTAGGCATGATCAGCTTTAAACTTTCTAGGCAGCCCCTTCCCTTCCTTTAGCAGGTTTACAGAAGCACTGCTGTATATATGTATACAATGTCCAAAGATGCTTCCCATCTGCGTGGCTTCAATCCCTCACTCTGGCCCAGGGGTGCTCTGAGGGCAGTTTTGGCTGTTTTTGTGGTTGGTTTTTGGTGGCTGGTGCTGTCTGCAGGCTCCAGGAGAGATGGTTTTTGGCTCCAGCTGCTGTCCTGCCATGGGGCTGGCCGTGTTTGCCCCAATTCTCCCCAAATTTGGGATATTTGCTGAGCTCTGCCTGTGGACTGTGCCCGCTGCAGATGTTGGAGTGGCCGGGGGGGGGGGGGGGATGCCAGGCACATCTGGCACATCTGGCAGCTGCTCACCAGGGCCCCCATCCAAAACATACCCATGTCGTGGGTGGACTTCCACTTTCCCATCAGCCTAATCCTGCTACTGGGAAAACTGCTGGGAAAACACCAATTGACTCAAATGAGATGAGAATCAGACCTCAGAAACACGTTTCCAATTGATTTCATTGACAGTAGGGGATTTTTTTTCTTGCTTTGCTTATTCTTATTAAAGTGAGGCATCTGCCTGAATTTGATCTGTGACTTACAGGGAGAAAAGCACTGAGTAAATTCCAGAATTTCTTTCTCTAACTCTCCTCTAAGGCAAGATTTGGGGCCAAGTCCCCACTTTCTACATGACCCCATCAGCTCAGAGAGACCCATCTCCAGGGGTTTGTGATGTCCTGAACCCTTCTATTGGAGGTTTAGCTTTTTGAAGTTTGGAGATTCAGAGCTGGCTGTGCTGGGCATGATATTTTATTAGGCATAATTTTGGTTTTTTCTCCCTGGTGAAATTCATGCCAATCATGAATTGGTGCATGCCAAAGTGGGGAATTGGTTTGTGTTGGCTACTGCAACCCTGTATTATTTGAAATAACTTTAATTGGGCTTTAATTACTTAAGTGTGATGTTTGTGCAACCTGCAACTTTAAAAGAAGGGGGAAAAAAGCCTTGAGGGGACATTTTCTTGGTTCCAGCTTCTTGGTGGCCTTGGTTTGGGTTTTTTGGAGGTGAAGGCAGCAGAGCAGGGGTTTTATCAGAAGCCCTGAGCCCAGCAGGAAGGTTCCCTGCCTTGTTCCTGGTCTGTGGTGCTGGGCGTGCATCCCATCTGACAGCACCTTCTGTCCTGGAGCCTCCACTCCATCCTGGAGTTCTGGGAAGGGCTGGAATTGTTCCCTCAGGGAGTCAATGGACGTTTTCCACGCAGCAGCAGGATCTCCAGCTGGCACACACAGCTCTGTGACTGCTTAGGACACCCCACTAAACCTCAGGTTTAATCCCTGTTGCTCAGCATTTTGCTGCTTTCCTGTTTCAAGTTCATAGCAAATTCAAATACTTTCTGGCTGCAAGAGGATATTTCCTTTCTTGTTGATAGAAAAAAAGGACACCTCAAAAGTCTTGCTCTTGCTTGCCAATTAATCTTTTTTCTTCAGCCTAATCTGTCTTTTGAATTTGTGTCAATCCACATCCAGCTTTTGCTGCTGTAGTTTAAAACTGGAAATTGCATGAAATTCATCTTTGTCTTTGCTTATGAAATTGAAGCAGAGGGATGAAGCAACAATTCTCTAACAAAATACCTGTTCACTCCAGGTATATTTTGTTCACTTCTTTTATTGCAAACCGTGTTACAGGAACTACACACACTTATTAGTCACAGCACAGTCTCACCTTGGAGAGATTATTACTGTTTTACTCACAATCAATGCTGGGGAGTTTGCAATCTCCAGAAAGACTCATTTGCAGAAGTATGTGTTGTAGGAGCCAATTTTGTAAGCAGATTTGGTTTTAAACGGTTCCTCTGGCTTGTTTCAGTTTACAAGCTCATTGTCTGTAATAAACTAAAACAAAATGTGTTCAAATGCCTCTTCAGATCCAAAACTGTTCCATTGTCTGAACTTTCAGAGGCCTGCTCCTAAAAGGGTTTGGGATTTTTTTAAACCCACGGCTGGAGCAGCAAGCTGTTCCCCTCCCCCACGCAGCCATACAAACCCACTCTTCACAAATAACTTCTTTTTTCAGTCTTCTTTCTCTTCCCTACAAATCTAATGGCAGCCACAGGCTCGTACCACCATGTTCCTGTATTTTTTTAAGATAACATTGGAGCTGTCATCGAAATAGAGCACTGAGATGGCGTTGAGTTGTGTAGGGGCGCAGCAGGGTTTCGGCACAGTCTCTGGGTTTATGAAGTGAACCTGGGGAATTAAAGTAGAAGCATGTTAAGATCTGCTTTTCCCCTCTCCTCCCTCATTGTTCTGCCTGTCCCATATCCTCACTCAGCAGCTGAGCTTCAGGATTCACTGACCCCGTCATCAGCCTGACCCCAAATTTTGATGGCAGCATGGAGTGCATCCTTACAGAGTTTTCCCAAGAAATGCTGATTATGAGTCTCATGTCCAGCTCCTTCCTTCCCATGCAGAGAGACTAAAACCCCATTAAAAAATCAGTCCCAAACCAGAGAGAGCCTGTCCATGCTGCAGCAAAGACTGGGTCGTTCCCAGCCAGCTGCTAATCCAGGCCACAGGGACAGACAGACAGAGCTGCAGGAGCTGCTGCAGACCTGCCTGGAGATCCTTTTGTGGGTAAATTCATTTCTGAGAAGCCCCAGTGAGATGTAGCCAGGCTCAGGAGCCAGGGAGTACTTACCAGTGTCTGTACAATGGCGTGGTTGGTAGCATTCATGTAGGAGTTGAGAGGGAAAGCACATTCTCCTTCACAGTAATAGGCAGCGTAGCCCTCGGGAGCGATGATCCAGTCCTTGGTGGATTGTGGGGAAAGACAGAAATGCAGTGAGACAAAAAGCCAACCAGCACGTAAATCTATCCTTGCAAAATAAAAACCTGGCCCCCTGGCCTTCCCAAAGCTCCCTGAAGTGCCTGCTCCTTCTGCAGGGAGACATCTCTCGTTGCAAACGTGCCCAAGGAGCAGCTGAACAAATGGGTTGAGCTGTTTATCTGTTCAGCAGTGTCCTCCTGGCTGCCCACAAGGGTCACCTCACCAGCAACACAATGCAGAGACAGCTCTCAGAAAGGAAAAGGGGGTCTAAAGGAATGGGTGGATGGAAATGGAGAGCTGTGTGTGCATCCTCAGCACTGCCAGGGGACACGCAGGGCCACAGCTCCTCAAAGGGACCTCAGTGAGGAGACTCACATTGGATATTTATATTCCCAACTTCAAGAAACACTTCAGCATGCCAAAGGCAATATATAGTATTTTCCCCTCAGGATTTAAATAAAATATCCATTTTATCTGGCTTGATCCCAGTGTTGGAGGTCAGTGAAGTGCCAAGGCACCCGGACCACACCCTGACCACACCCTGACCACGCCCTGACCACACCCCAGCCACGCCCTGCCCTTACCTGCCACCCCAGGTCCCTGAAGCTGACGTAGAGCTCGTGCTTCTTGCAGGCCTGGCGCTGGTCACTGCTGCTGTTCTCTGTCAGGGGACAATGGTGCCCGTGAGGCTGAGCTGCCCCAGCACCCCCAAACTCAGCAGGGAGTGAGGCATCACTCATCTGTTGCACTCACGGATTTTTATTTTTAAACTATTTTAGTCATAAAATAATGGCTGGGTTTAATCGATATGAAATGCCCTCCTGGCTTTTTTTTTTTTATGCAAAGCCAAAAAAGGCCACAGAAAGTACTTTTATATCTTTTTTTTTTCTTCCTTGGGCTTCCTCTGACCTCCTAACAGCAACATGCAGACCTCTGGTTATTGCCCAGACATAAAAAGAGAATCAGAGCAGTTTTGAAGTTGTGTCTGTCCCGCTCACAGAGCCTGAGCTGAAGGTCCAGGGAGAAAGAATGGCTCAGGAAGAATTTCTTCACTTTTAGGGTGGTCAGGCATTGGAAGGAGCTGCCAGGGAGGTGGTGGAGCCCCATCCCTGGAGGTGTCAGAGGGATTGGATGTGGCACTCAGAGCTCTGGGCTGGGTGAGAAGGTGGGGATTGGTCAAAGATTGGACTCAATGATCTTGGGAGGTCTTTCCCAACCATAACAACTCTACAAAAATACATTTGGAAGCTCTGTTTTGCTTTCCTTCTGCCTCTCATGAGCTCTCCTTCCACTCAGTGAGGCACTCCCAGAAACAGCTGGAAATTGCTGCTGTCTCAGCAGAGCCAGCCCTGAGCTGTGGCTCCTGCTGGGACTGTCACCGAGGGCTCATTACTCTGAGGTGTCACATAATTAAGCCACATTTCTCTTTCAAATGCCTGACGAAGTTTTCTTCCAAATTAGGAAGCACAGTTCCCCCCAGAACACCCGCAGTTATCCGGAGAATGAGTGGGTTTTACTCTTCTGTGCAAGAATTTTGGGAATATTTCATTATTTGGGGGCAAAGCTTAAAAGCACAAATCCTGCAAGTGGATAGCATTTGGATTCAGATCCACTGATCACTTGCTCATTGCTTTAATGTAATGATCTTCCATTTCAAAATGAGGATTTATTTCATGTGGGAGAAACGGGAGATTTTCTGGTTAAATGCTTGGGGTATTTTTTAAAAAATTTGGATTAAGAAATTCCTCAATTTAACATCAATTTAACAATTCAACATCTCTTCAAAGAACCATTCTTTGGAATAACCCAGATGCCTTCAAACCAGTGGTGGACCAAAGAGACAACGAACAGACGATGTGGGAGGAACTGTTCCCAGAGCAGAAACAGCCCCATTCCGTGTGCTGTACCTGCAATGTTGGACACCCTGAAAGCCTCCTGGTTCTTTGGTGTTTTGGAGCGGTTCTGGCTCCTCTGCTTTCCCCCCGTGGAGCGGATGCTGCGCAGGTGAACCTCGGTGGCTTTGAAGAAGGCGACGGTGAAGGGCTGCTTGTTCTGCGGGCCGTGGCGGCCGATCAGCCCCGCCAGCTTGGGGTTGATGCTCTGCCCTGCAAACAGAACACACTGGGGGTGAAAAGACTGAAACAGCTTTGCCAGAGGGTGAAAAGCCTGAAACAGCTTTGCCAGAAGGCAGGAAAGCACAGAGCAGAGCTGCCCAGGTCACCCCTGGCCATGGCATCAACACACCAAGGACCTGCTCTCAATGGCCCAAGCTGCTTCTGACACAAGCCACTATATTCATTTATATATTATTCTTTATATCTGCATGTCAAAGGCACAGAAAACAGTCCTACGTGTAATTATTCCACCCCAAATCCGCTTAGCATTAACTTTTCCTGCATTCTTTAGAGGGGTTTCTTCAAGTTCACCAACCTATAATTTGAAGTGATCCTATAAAAGGAACCATAAAAGTCAGCCCATAGGAGCACTAAATTCCCACTGGAAGGTTATTAGCTTAAAATAAAAATGCCTTTTATGAAATGCTGACAGAGTTCCAGATATGCCTTAGCTGAGAGAAACAAATGTTTAGAGACATTTTGCTTCTTCCTGCATCTTGCCACCACCATACCCAATAACTTCATTGCAAAGCTTTCATTATCATCCATGTGTCCTTCATCTTGGGCTTCAGAATAATTTGATTTTTGGTAAAAGACTATTAGCTGGCTTTTCTGTAGAATTAAATCAATTATTTACATAAAATGGCAAGGAGAGGGTGGCAATGGGAATTCATTATTTCTCCCTGTTGCTGTCAAAGGATGTCTGGATGCTGCTCTGGAAGGGAGAGGTGATATTTAGGATTATTCTGTCCCAGGGTGCTGAGTGCTGCTGCTGTGTCCCAGTTATGTTAATGGCTTTTTGATCCTTTTGCTAAGAACAGAGCTGGGCCTTGTCAGCCACAAATCAAATGTACCAAAGGACAGATAACACTTTCCTGGAGAATTCCTGCAAGGCAGCCTGGCCAGGCAGAACAGGCAAAGGGCTCTCAGCTCACTCATTTTGCATTATTTTGTTTTAAATAGATGGTATTTGTTTCATGATTACAGATCACGTAACAGCAGATACAAATAAAGGTCAGGGGTTGATTTATTTTGTTTTTCTACTTCATTTAAAGCCTTGGGATTTGCCCAAGCATATAGAGTTGCATCAAATCCCTACTGTGTTTACAGCACATGATTTTCATGTGAAGTTCAGGTGTAGAAGCAGCTGTTAGTGCACACAGTTCATCTAAATCCAAAATTAAACTTGGGGAGCAAGGAAGGACATGTTTTTGTCATTCCAAAAAGAATGAAAAATCTGTGTGTATGATGGAAAAATGAGAGTGCAAAGGTCTGACCCTAAATGTGTGCACGGCTGCAGCATCTCCCTGGTTGTAGCACCCTGAAAAGCCTCCACTGAAATCTGTAACTCATTTATAAATCAGCTGCTTTTTCCTGCTTATGCTGAAAACCAGGACTGACTTTTGCTGTGAAATCACGAGGTGAGGCTGGGGGAGGACAGAGAGATAAGGATTTATCAGTACAAGAGTGTGAGTGTGCAGTGTCCATGGTGCTCAGAGATACTCAGCCTAATTCCAGCCATCACTTTTCTGTGGATTCTGGGCTGGGTCTTGATGGTTTTTCTATATTTCAACCACAATTGAGTGCCATGATCAAGGAACACAACTTCTGTACTCCCAAGTATCACATTTAGGAGGCAAACTGAAAACTAAAAACAAGGACAAGTGTTTGCAAAGGGGTTGAGCTTGTCTTGGCTGTCCTTTAAGAGTTAAGGTTAACCTGTAAATCAAGTTGAATTTGAATCTTTGTGCAAAGATGGCAAAAGGTGTCTGGTTTTGGGGTGGGGACCAGTAACTTCCACGGTGAATCTTCTTCTTTGTATCTGTGTTTGGGTTTCTGCTTTCACAAAGGGCAGGTTAAAACAAACCCTGTGCACCTCTCTGTGCAGGTCTGACACGAGTTAAATCACATTTCATATAAATTGCTCTCTGTAGGCTGCCTAAATTTACAATTTAGATTGTGTTTAAATGATATATTATGGCATGAGAAGTAATATTTATTGTACAGTTTTTTAATGTACAAATTAACACCAGTATGACTTTTTAGCTGAGATCTGATAGGAAAACTCCCTGCCTGGTTCCTTTCTGGAGATGTTTCAGAGCCAGGTTTTCCCAGCCCTTCTCAAACCTCCCAGGTTTGTACCCTACTGCAGACCTTGTAATCCAAACCTGGTGTGACTTTACTGACCATTTTTACTGACACAGAGGAAATTCAAACAGTTCCTAGCTGTTTGGAATTGGAAAGCACTTCTGTGCCAATGGACAGCAGCTCTTGCATCACTCAGTTGTGTCCTTTTGCATATAACAAGGTTTATTCCTCTTTTCTTGCCTATACTGGGTGGTATTATCTGCAAATTACCCAGAAATGTGTGCATTAATTGATGGAGACATGAACTGAGCTGATGCTGGAATGACTGCAGGCTCCTCACCAATCTGCTGCAGCATCTGAGTACATCCATAACCTCCTATATGTCTTTATTTATTATTATTATTATTATTATTATTATTATTATTATTATTATTATTATTATTATTATTATTGTGGTTGTTGTTATTATTATTATTGTCATCTTATGCAAAATCAGGAAAAAATGCTTTAAAAATCCTATTCAAAGGAAAGAGTTCTGGATTCCTAGGGCTGCCCTTGGCTGGAAATCAAACAGGGATTCCCAGAATGGAAACACATTCCTGGAACGTGTGACACTCACCATCAACTCCTTCCACCGAGAGCTGCAGCCCAAGGTTGTGCTGGGGATTCACCACCCAGTGGTTGCTGGTGGCGGTGATGTCGAACACCAGCCACCCCTCCTCTGCAGCCCAGATCGTTCTGGAGTCGAGCAGGAACAAATCTGAATCCCTGGAAGAAAGGAGCAGAATTCCCAGTTACCCAGGGTTTGCACTGAGTCCCTGCAGGAGCGCACACAGGGTTGGGATTTCAGTGACAGAGCTGGCTCATGTTCCACTCTCATCACCCTCAGATGAAAATTCTCTTCAAACAAGAGAGGACTGAGCAGAGTTGAGGTGTTTTGGGGTTGTTTTGCTGTGGCTGTTGATCTTGAGCTCCTGAAAACTCAAAAACACTTGGGAGGCACGGATCTGCACAATCACTGTGTGCGTATGCAAACCTGGTAATTGGGCAGACAATGCTGCTCATTAGCCTTTCCACACATAATTTCCTGACTTTTATCCATAATTGTAGCGTTGGTGCAAGCCAGCTGGAACACTGGGGTGCATGTATTAACATATGTAATCGTTTTTTGAATTTCCTTTCTGAGGTTACAGATAACTGAGGCAATAACCCTCTGCACACTCAGCTCTGCACCGCTGTGGGTCACAATCTTTTTTCAATTCATTGCTTTGCTGTTTTTTTTAAAGGCTGGGTTGCTCTAGTTTTAGAAATAATATCAGAAAATGAAAAAGATCCTAAATAGAGAGATTCTGGTCTTTTGGAAAAGGTGAAATTATTTCAGATTTACAAGACAAATCAGATTCCTGGCGAATTCCTGAAAAATTAAAATTTGAGGAAACACAGGCTCTGTAAAGGAAGGAATCTTCTCTTATCAGAAAAGGAGATAAAACTCAGATTTAAAAAAAAATGGATCCTGGTGCATTTCTTTTATAAAAAATTACTTTAAAAGAACAAAGACAGATGGTGGAAGTGTCTGGACAAGCCCTGTAAGAGCTGCTTTTATACCTACAGTGAACAAACATGATAACTTGTTCAAGTGTAATTATATGCTTTTGAATGGAGAACTGTCCTTGAGAAACCCTTTAATCATGTCCTCAAAGCTTAAAGAAGGCCTTATGAATTTTGTCACTATGGATTTCAGTGTAAATATATATATTTATTTAATCCTACACAGTGCCTCTTGTTTGCACGAAACATCAAATGATCAGAAATGAATCTGAGGAGAGCTGTTGGCATAAAAGCTTTTGACTCATAGCTTTCAGTGATTCTTTTCCCTGTGAAATTAAAAGAAATTAAAAGCTTTTGTCCTGCACAAAACAGGAATGGAGGGGTTTTTGCAGTGCTTTTACTCTCTAGCTTTCCTTCCAACCCTCGTGGGCCAGAGTGTGTAAGGGATGATGGTTTTCTTCTGTGAGCTAATGGGCGTCACCACCCACCTCTGACTCTGTGCTGGCTCACACTAAATTAAACTCCTGAAATGAGCTCCTGCAGAGCCCTGAGCACATGGCCAGGGTTGCAGGAGGGTTTTGTGCTCTTTCCCTAAATCAGGACAGATTTGGATTTGTCCCATGGCTGAACACGCAGCCGGTGCTGCTGGGGGTGCTTTTAATGCTTTCCTGTTTGGGTTCGTGGGAGCAGCCCCATAGAGCTGGACTTGCTGAAACTGCAAAGGCAGAGGGGATCCTTTGGGAATATTTTAGTGGGTTTTGGGCAGCCCAAAGTGGGTGGCTCAGGAAGGGGCCATGGCACAGGGATGCAGAGGCTCAGCCCAGGTGTTGGGAGCTCAGCTTTGCTGAGTGCTCCCCGGAAAATGGAATTAAACAGGATGGATAACCCCACTCACATCAGTCTCTCACAGGAACTCAAGATGCTTGAACTCCACCCAAGGGACAAATTTCCTGGGGTTTCACCCCCACCCAGGAGCAATGGCCCCGTTCCCACAGTGCAGGACACCTCCCACCCTTCCCAGTTTACAGCACTGACCCAAACACATCCCAGAGGAGCCAGGGATAAGGGAGTAGCACGGATTGGCCCTTTCCAGAGGCTGAGGCCAAGTTTCCAGGAGTAAAGGGTTTTCATATTCACATACTACATTATTTAAGCACAGCCCTTAACTTCACACCACGTTTCATTAACAGGGACTTGGCTTGCTTGGTTTTCCCCCTTGTATTTTGCAGGTTGATGATAGTAGCAATAATGATTTTTTTTTTTTTTCTTTTAGCTACTGCCCAACTGCAGCGTTATTACTCAGAAAAACCAGCCTTTAAGCCTCCCATGCTGACATGATGCAATCGGGGTAACCAGACAACATGAGGCATCAAGTACCAGGGTGAGTCAGTCTGGGAAATTGTATAATGCGTTTGTTTTCCTGTAGTTACAGCAATGTGCAAACAATAGGCCTGGAGGGGAAGCCCGAAGTGAGAGAGATCAAAGGGACCCACTGAAGGGAAATGTCCTTCCCACACAGGCTTGGAACATTTGGACCCCCAAAAAGCCCCGTGTCAGATGCTCTTTGGAGGAGTTCAAGCACTCCTGGATGAGCGTTTTCCGCTCCAGGGATGGGATCAGAACCTCACTGGTGCTGCAAGCAGAGGCTCCTGAGATTGTGGCTCCCGTTCTGATGAAAAGAAACCTCTTTTCCTTTCCAAAAGAACAACCTCCTTGAAGTGGAATGCGCTGCTCTCCAAAGACAGGGCAGACAGCATTAAATCTCCAGTTAATAGCCAGCCAGCCCTTGAGATATCCTCTTTGGACAAGACATAGTAAACACAGCAAAGAAATGTTATTCTGCTGAGACTTAAACAACATTTGCTCTGAGGGTTCCCACCTAATGGCTTGTCACAGAGGATTGTGCTGGTTAAGTCTAACTAATGGGGCTGGTTTGGGTTTTAACTGTGAGATAAAGATCTGAGCACAAAGAGAAAAGGTTTCCAGTGCACATCTCATTCCTGTACCTCACCTACCAACTGTGTGCTCACAGAAAATGTTCTTGGAGGGATGGGAATGATGGCTCTGCAACAAGGAGGGAAAACAGTCCTTTGGTTCCTTTGCCCTGCATTCAGTCCCTTCATTTTTGAACTTCAGGGCATGCAAGAAACTGCACCTTTTACCAGGGCAAGAGATAGAAAAGGCACAAGTTCCTCCTTTTACAAAAAAAAATTTAGCTGGGACATGGCAATGTTAATATCTAGATTAGAGTTACATAAATTACAGAATCTGGATCCAGACCACAAGTATGTTTTGTTGAGACCACATCGAAACGGCTCAGCGTTCAAAGAACTGACATCAGCGGGAGTGTCAGAGCTTTGAGCAATGATAAAATTTGGGGATTTCAGCTCAGTTTCCTCAAATATCAGGCTCTCAGTGGAGCCTCATCTGAGGACAGGAGGTTGGTATTTGCCTGCTGATGTCTTTGGTAGGATCTGACACTGGATGCCACACAGGAGAGTCACCTCCCGTTAAAAAACACTCCCAAAAATTTGTCTACAGGTCCCGTAACTCTGTGTGGTCTGTGAAACTTCCTCAGGGAGCTCGTTTTCTGGACTCAGGGCTGAGTAAGGAGGATTTCAGCGTGAGGGTGGCTGGGCAGGATGCGTGTGAGATCCTGTCTGGGAAGCAGCTGGAGCCGTGGAGGTGGGAGGGCTGAACTGCCAAAGGGCTGATGGTGGCAAGGAAAAGGATCACAAATATTTAGGGAAAGATAAAAGGGCTGGAAGGAGGGAGGATTGTGGGGATGAGCACAGAAATGAGAGAACACAAGAACAGAAAAGGCAGGGAAGAGCGTTGTGAAAGGAAATCATAAGGAAAAGAGTTACCATGTCACATCATGGCAATTCTAAAAAAGAGAAAGGATGAACAGCCATGAAGCTTCATGAAAATAATGTGTATGGCCTCTTTGACTTTTGCTGGGGCACCTTCTCAGTCTCTTGGTTTGGCATGCAGCTTGGTTTGAAGCCCTAAACACGAGACACATCCCAGAATGAGAATGGCAGCACCTGCCCTCAACACCTGCCTTGGTGAGCTCTGAGGAGAAACTTGGTGAGAACATGAGAGAGAGAAATTCTGCATTAGCAGGAGAGCAGAGGGTGAAACTCTGCATTCATGGACCACAATGCTGTCAGATCTGCACTATTTTAGGACAGTCCTCTTGCCAAACAGACCCTGCTTTTAGGTCTGTTTTCCTCCCTCACTGTCCCCATCCCCCTGCCAACCCTGTTATTTCAAGCTGCTGGTTGACAAGTGGTAGTAAACACTAATGAGGGCTTCCAAGTGGGATAAAAATAAATGGGAAAAAAAAAAAGAGCAGTGGTGAAGGTGACTCTGGGCAATTTCCATTACCCTGCCAGACAAGGTGACCTCACCTTGGGCTCACCTGGCCCTGTCTTGTGTCCCCTCCTCCATCAGGTAATTCCTGAGCCCACAGAGCATACCTGGCAGCTGTGCCATCCTGCAGCAATCACAAAAATCAGTGTTTTAAACAGTAACCACACACTGACACCTCGCACCAGCCTCTGAATGGCTTCACAAAGGTGGGTGAACCCCTCCTGCTTCTGTTTTAAAGCACGAAACACTCGAGGCATGGATGTGTTGAATTCTTATTGATTCAGTTTCTAAGCCAGGAGCACAATCCTCTCCTCCTGACTCACATTCTAACCCCAGAGGGGCTGTTTGGGTCACAGGCAGCCCAAGGACAGAGCTGGCATGGAGGGAAGGGGGCTCTTCATGTCCAGATTTGAGCAGGTGGAGGGAGGAGAAGGCAAAAAGGGCATCTGGGAGGGTGAGAGGAGATGTGGGGGCTCAAAGACATCTGTTTGGATTAAAAACCTGCCGCATCCAGATTCCAGTTTGCTTGGTGTCATTGCTTAAAGTCAGCTGCAGCTGTCCAAAGACAAGCTTAGGAAAATATTTTTCAGACTTTCCTACTTTGAGAGGGCCCCAGGATCTCCCTGGGCCTCTCCCTGGCACGTTTGCAACACCCTCTGTACACAGACCTGCTGCAGCCCTCCTCCCACACCTTCCCTGCCCTGGGATCCCCTGCTTGTCCTTCCCTCTCCCTCCCCACTGATCCAAACCCTCTCCATGCCCTGGGAAGGAATCACCAGCCAGACCCAGCCCGGGGGCTCTGCCAGGTGAAGGGATGTCCACAGCAGCAATGCATTTTGCTGGATGTGTTTTCCAAGGATTGCTCTGAAAACTGGCTGTGCTGGTGGTGAAAGAGATGTGTGTAAATTCTGTCGAATCTAGGGGAAAAATCAAATTTGCTTTAAAATTTTCTTAACTCTGGTTTGTGTGCTTCTAGCAGCTGTGCTGCCTTTCCTACCCAGGCCGGGGAAGGGTAAAATCCAGGTCTCAAAAGTTGATTAAAAGTGGCAATGGGAGTTTGTTACTGAGATGCAGCATGCTCCCTAAATACGAAGGGAAAAACAGTGCTGAGAGAAATGAGGTTACACACATCCCTCTGACATTTGTGTTTCTGTTCAGCATGGAAGATCTGCTCTTTAGAGCATCACTCACCCCAGCAAGAACCCACTGGGGTGTGCAAAACACCTCATCAAGCACCTAGGAAGGGCTGTGCCTTGCTAAATTCAAGATTAGTCAGAGTTTTTGCAGGCTGCAGTGGCTTTTAGGAATGGCTGGAAGGAGATAACCAAATGCAGCTCTGCTCTTGGGGAGCTGCAGGATTTCTGTGCTCAAGTTCCCCTAGTACTCGCTGAGAGATGAGTGTTATCAAGTGACTTGCAGATAAGTCACAAAGTTATTGTCAGTGTTTGCAGATGCTGCCTGGTGCTGGGGCACAGCATTAAATCAAACTGTGCTGCACCATCCCCAGAATGATCACAGCGGCTCTTTAAAAAGCTCCAAAAATCAAGGCACATCTGTTGCATGGGTTGGGTGGGCCAAGCCTTTCTTGGTTACTAGAATTACATATTTCAACCCACAGCATGGAACCAGACCCCAGTGAGCGGCAGGAAGGGGTCTGGAGAAGGGCTCAGGTTTGATCTGGTGCAGCAGTGGTGGGGTTTGAAGCTCAGCCTAAAGCGTTCCAGCTGCAAGGCAGAGCCAGGAATGCATCCTGCAAGATCTGATTTTTCTGCAGGGCTGGTAACATGAGCGTTCAGATCACTGCCTTTGAAGCCTGTGAAACCCATAATGGCCACAAAGTGAACATGTAACAACTACATTTCAATTACCAAAGGCTGCCCGAGTACCTGGCTTTATTCTCTCCAGTAACAAAACTCCCATCGACTTCAAAGGGATTGGGATTCACTCTGCAGTGAGTGCTGGGTCCAAGGAAATAGGAGATGGAACTCTGGGATGAGGCATTCCAGCTTCAAAAGGTGCAGGCAGAGGGACAGGATGGAGCTCTGGGGTTTAGGACAGCTCCACAGTCTGATTTTTTCTGCAGCTTCAGGTTAATAACCTGAGTGTGATGTCCTGACTGAGCACTGGGATCTGCTTGGCTTTCTCTGCTTTTCCAGGAGAAAGGAGACTTGGACAGCACTCCAAGGGCACCTTCAGCTCCCACTGAGAAGGGTCTATCACCCCAAACATGGACTGGATGTCCTGCTGCTCTCACCCTTCCCAAGCCAGGCTTTGTAAAACACCTTCCCAGGCTTTTGGGTGAGTGAGCTGTGAAGCCCAACCAGAAGTTGGACATGAGTCACTGGACTCTGAGCTATGAAAAAAGCTCTGAGGTATGTTGTACCAGTCAAAACATCCACTGCTTTCCGTGTTTGTGATATTTGGGACATTTTTGTTCATGAATGTACTTGTTTGCCTAAAGTGAATTAACTGATGCTGTGTGCCTAAAGAATGCTGTGCGTGCCTTTCTACGAAGGAGATGTTGGTTTGAAGAGTTTGCCTTGCAAGGAGAGATTTGGAAAAGCCAGAAAGAACAGGTGATCATTTAGCCTTATTTCCTACAAACACCTGCAATAACATCTCCAGTCCAGCAGATACAATTTTTAGTAGTTAAAGTCCAATAGCACCTCATCTGCTGCAAAGGACAGGGCTGGGCTCTCACTTTTACTGCCAGGGTGGATGGGTTGAGCAGGTGGATGGAGGAAAGCTTCTACCCTTCATCTTTGCTGCTGAGGGGCAGGATTTCAAGAATGGTCTGCTCTGGAAACACCCAGGCCTGTGCTTTTCACTGCCAATAAAATGCAGATGAGATGTTGCTGGGTAGATACCTCCAACCTGCCTGAACTCGTGCAGTCATTAACTCGAGTTCCTCTGGTTTATGTGAACCGAGGGCACCACTCGCCCCCAAACTGGAGGTTTATCTGGGGTTTAACTGAAAACCAGCACATCCTCAGAGGAAAACCTCCCCTGTAACTCTCAGCCTGGCTGTTCCAGCTCTCCCTGTGCTGTGCTGTGTGGTTGGAAGTGGTCCTGCTCTCTGCTGTGTGTGAGATGATGCTGAGCTGCCCCAGAGCCCTGCAGGAACTGCTGTACCATGGGTTTTGCACCAGCTCCGAGAGCTCCACACCTTCCAGCTCTCAAAAGGCAATTCCAGCAGCGCCCTCGTGTAAAAAAGGGAAAACCCAAAAGCAGCAGAGGTTTCCCTGCCTGCGTGGGGGGAAGGCTTGGCTTTGTTTTGCTGCTGTTGCTAACAACGTCAGATGGGGCTGGGGATGAGACAAACAGCCAAGGAAGCATCAAAGTCAACGGCTGCTTTTTGATCAGCACTCGAGAGAGTTTGTTTTCTTTCTCCAATGACACACTGGACTTGGATGGCTGGGCTGTGACAGAGCCGGGTGGAAAATGTCAGTGGAAAAATGCAGGAAAAGAGCAAATATTTTTACAAATGTTAGTGACAATGTTTTTACCTTTGGTCAATCCAAACCAACAGGAATATTTTTTTTTCAGGATGAAGTGTTCAAAACTCACCAGGGCCTGTGCCAAAATGTATGCAAAAAAGGGAATATGCAGGAACACTTATTAGAAATAGTGTTCCTGTGGTGAATATGATGCAGTAAAATTGCATCTAATCTTGTGGCTGGAACATCTGTATAATTAGCAAGATTCCTCACCTCTTCCAGACAGTGGCTCATGTATATGCCTGCTTTTTGCATGTATTTTTTTTTCTTTAGGAATAAAAATTAGTGGAGGAGACAGTTTGCAGGAGCATTTTCTGCCCCACACAGCTATCCCCAGCAGCACCTTGCCATCCTCCCTAAACAAAGGTGTAACAAACCTGTGGATGCACCACTGTAAAATTGGGATATCAGATCTCATTCTGACCCTGTCACAAGATTCCTGGCGGGCACCTCACTCACCAGGATCTGAGGGAGAAGTTCCCTGGCATCTGCTGAGGAGGGTCATTCACAGGAACAGCTCTCTGGCAGTTCCCCAGTGCCACGGCACACGGGTTAGTGCCTCCTCCCTGCCAGCACATCCACTGCTCTTCTCACAGGGAAAGTGATCCCTGCAGGTTTGTACCTGAATAATCTACTCCAGAAATCCAGCAAAGGGAGGCTGCTGCCTCTGGAGTGGGCTGAGAGGGAATAAACTCAAATATTATGGTAAGCAGAACATCCAATGGGTCCCGTGCACAGTTCCGGCATAGTTTGAACTTTCACTGTTTGATAAAAATGGATTAATTTTAGCACGGTCCCCAAAGAGTGCAAATAATTGCATTGTTCGAAATGCCAGGAGAACCATGAGTTTTAAGCTATAAAATTAGAATTTCAGATGTGGAAGAAACACCATTGGTTAAATATTTTTACCATACAGCAAAGCCAGTAGAAATTCTCGCCATTAACAAAAAGTTGACAAGGCTTCTTGACATATTTCAATTTTCTCTGTGTTTTTATTAGCTCTTATAAAACTATAAAGCCAGAGTCCAGATTACACTTTTTTTCTTACCCTTTTGGACTTTTCGCTTTTTAAATCCCTGGTGTTTCTCGTTTCATAAACCTAAATTAGGGCTGTAGTATTATTAGCCCATATTTAGTAGTCCTAAAGAATAAATTCTGACTAGAATGTGACTGTAAATACTTCCCAGGTAAATAAATGCAATCTCACTTTTTGGTAGGATTTGTATGTGAAAGAAATATGTGCAAATGAAACTAAGTGCCTTTGATAAATGGTTTGGGATTGCTGATTAATTGGAACTAAAACCAGATGAGAAAATTGAACATATGTTCTCATTCAAGTTCCCTGGAGGATTTGTCAGGGAGCTTGGCATACATTAATAATTGCTTGGAATGGATTTAATAGCTCATCTTGTAGTTTTGCACATGCAAAACAATCAGTCAATATAAAAATCATGGTGTCATCTGTCTTTGTTAATTAGGGAGCTCGAATGCCTTTGATAATAAGGGCTAGTAATTAAGGTCCAATTCCAAAGGAAGCATTTGCCACCTCAGGATCTATCAGAGGCAGGAGGAAGGTGGGAGTAGTTGCAGAAATTTTGAAATAATCCAGGTTTGTGATAGTTTTTCTGCTCTAGCACATGGCCAGGCTCCTGAGAGGGTGGAGCAGATTGCTGGGGATGGATGGAGGGGTCACAGGGCACCTCTGCAGTGTCACCACACATTGGAGCTGTGTGCCAGCAGCAGCAGCACGGGCTGAGATTCCCAGGAGTGAAAGTCATCCCTGCAGGCTTGAACCTGAATAATCTACTCCAGAAATCCAGCAAAGGGAGGCTGCTGCCTCTGGAGTGGGCTAAGAGGGAATAAACTCAAATATGATGGTAAGCAGGACATCCAATGGGTCCCGTGCATAATTTGAACAGCCCCAATGCCAAACCCAGCCGCTCCTGCTGATGGCACCAGGATTTCCAAAATCACTGGGTGTAACAAACGGTGCCTGTGCCTTCAGCAGGGCTCCCTGAGGCCACTCACCTCCCCGGGTGCTCCTGCAGGACCTGGTAGACGCTGATCTGGAAGGTTTCGTTGTCGAAGCGCTCGCGGATGTAATCCTTGTATATCCTGAACTCGGCCGCCGTCACCGCCTCCCCCTCCGGGATTCGCGAGAGATCAAACCTGAACTCTCGGTAGTGGCAGCGCTGATGGTGAAACTCTCTGTCATGCTCCACTGGAACAGAAAAGCAGCCCATTAGGCACCTGCTTTGTTCCCTTCCCCTGGCCATCAAACACGCTCGCGAGTTGCCACAACAGAAAAGGGCAGGAATATCTGATTGCAGCGTCTCGAGAGCCGCTCGGGTCATTAAAGCACATAGGAAATCCCTGCCTCTATCAGGGCCATTATAAGCATATATGTGTTTATCAGGCTCCCTTTGGAGCAGTTTTACAGCTGGCTGGCACAGGGGGCCATTGTGTTTCAATGATTTTTGGCAGCTTTGTGCTTGACAAGTGACTCTGGACATTTGCCACCGATAACGCCCGAGCCGCTGTGGGAAGGAGCTGGGATAAACAGATGGGGCTTTTCAGGAGCTGCTCTGGGCCTGGCTCAGCTTCTGTCACACACACACATACCCACACATCACAGACACGAATTCCAGCCCTTGGGGTTTTTCGTGCCAGTGACCCACATTTGGTGCCAGCTCAACTCATCACAAGCTCACGGCTCTGCTCTGTAGGGTCCAAGCTTTCATTTTAAAGGATCTTTAGTGCTCAGCACTGGGAAGAAAATGTTCAAAGTGAGGATCTTCTTCCACCTCCCAGCCCAGACTGTGAAATAACAAATGCCAGATCGTCCCAGGCTGGTTTTGGATGTGTGCTGCCCCACGGGGTGACAGCTCTGCCTGTCCCCTGATGCACAGCTGATGGTCCCCTGTAACCCTCCCCATGGACATGGAAACAGGGGGTCAGTGCTGGGAGGAAACAAAGATTTGAAGGGGGAGGCGAGGTGTCAGTGCCCCAGCCTGACACAGGAGGCAAAGCCCCCTTCCTGGAACAAATTCCAAATTAAACGGACAAGTCAGACAAAGGAAAAGGGGGAAACGGAGGCATAAGGGGATGAACCGACTCGCCCAAGGTCACCTCACGTGACATTTTAAGAGCTGAGGTTTGAACTGGGGACTTCCTATATGTCCCAGCCCTGTCGTCTGTCCACTTGACCTCTCTGCAGCTTGACTGCACAATTCAAGTAGTTAGCTCTGAGATTTCCTTGGCAAAGAATGTGTATCTTTCTGCAGGCCTGATTTTCTCCTGGCAGCAGCAAATCCATTGTGTAAATCCATTGACTTACAGGGAGTTACTCCTGAAAAAGAGGAGTTTCGAGCCCGAATTTGGAAAGCACTGTTTGAATTTAGGGTGCAGCGTGGTACAAACAGAGATGAGCATGGTCAGGGTGTCCCCAGGGCAGGGACAGAGCGTGGGGAAGCTCTGGGAGTGGGGCTGTGTCTGAACACAGAGCAGGTTCTGCTCTGCTGGCCGAGCTTCAGCCCCTGGCCATGGACTCCTGCTCCTCTCTCACATCCCTTCTGTGAGGAGTCCAGTTTGCCACTGTGTGATTGCTGCTCAGGGAAATGCTTCAGCGCTCTTACTCATGGCTGGGATTCAGCGTGGAGGAGCTTTTTAGGTATGAAACCTCTGAACTTTCCAAATCAGAGGTGATTAAGTTCAGCAAATGGTTTTATAGGTTGGGCAGTCTCTGTTGCACCTCTGGCTAAAACATCTCTGGGATACCATTTAATGCCTCACACCCTGATGTGGATGAGTTTTGTGAATATTCACCAGGGTTTGTAAATATTCACCAGTGTTTGTAAAAGAGCTGGCAGGCTAAAACTGCCCTGGACCTGCTAGCAACACTACTAAATGCACCTCAATCCCTTTCCTCCTTCTAAAAAAATACGAGTTAAAGAGCGTGATTTTGCTTTAAAGGAATTTGTCTGCACCTAAATTATACAGGGAAGGAAAAAATACTTTAATATGGAATTGCTCCTTTAACCACAACTATAGAAAAATGAATATAATGCTGTGTGGGTTTATTTGTAGCTGCTAGCAGTGGGATGCACAAATAGGATTGGTTTCCAAAGCCATGGGAAGGCTGAATTTCCAGAGCAAGGCGGGTGCAGATTTTCAGTACATGTGTGATGACAGCTCCATCAGCCAACACTGGCCTTTAGCTGCACTTTATACACAAGGTCTGACAACAAACACGTGAAGATGAAACTTTTTGGGGTGTTGCTAAAGTTCAGGGCAATTCCCACTGCTGAGCCCTAGAAAAAAAATGTGTCGTGTTAGTATGAAAAATTAACGGCCAGAGTCATAAAATAAAGAGCCCCAAAGTTTGAACTTTCCCATGCTTTGCAGATGTTGGGATATAGGGTTTTGGCCTGAGCCATCTTTAGTGTTAAAGCAAACATTCCTGTGGCTATAGTCATTAAGATCATGAAAATATGTGGATATGTAACTGAAGAAAGAATCCCAAGAAACCCTTCAACTCTGTGTTTATTGTTTTTCCCCTTTTTCTTTGCACTCTGGACCTATCTGCTGACCCAGAAGTAACAAATCCTTTCAGAACTAATTTATGAGAAACACTGACCCTGAATCAACATCTGTTAGATGACTGCAGTAAATCTTATTACATAATTAAACACCAAAATCTATGTTAAAATAACGTTAAGGGCCTGACTCGAACTCATAAAAGCAGGACTCTTCATTATGAAGGCTGAAACCCTATCCCCAAGTCATGCTGCTGTGTGCTGGTATTTGGGAACATGTGGTACACTACATCTGATCAAGCACTTTTTGTGGACCCCTCTAATACCTTGAGCTCAGCAGCACGGGGTAAGCAGGGGAGCATTCAAGGAGTCTGAGTTTCCTGGGTTTGATGGGTGTTAGACCTCTGACAATGCTGCAACTGGGTCATTTCCAGTTAATTACCTGAGCAGTTGGAAGGGGGAGAGTGGGGGCAGCTTAAAAAAAGGACAGGGGGGAATAGAGGTATTTGGAGTATTCACTGAAACAGTCTCCAGAATTGCTTCAGCTCTCTGAATGTGACTGGAGTTTCTCCATTACATTTATAAAATCCATGATCCTTATTGAGAAGAACCTTTTGGTGATTCTTGCAGAACTTGGTCTCAGCTATTTGTCAGCTAAATTAATGCTAAATTAGTGCTAAATTAATGTAAAATGCTCCCTTACAAAACATCAAGCATTTTGAATATTTGCTGGATAATGCTTCACAGCCCTCCTGCCCACAGAACTCCAACTCATGCTCATCCCAGGCTCAGAATCCTTACAAACCTACTGCCCAAAGGTTTTGGTGAATGGTTTTAGCTAATTTCAAACACTGGAAATTCCAGCTCACAATTCAAATGCCTTGGCAAGGCAGCTGCTTGGAGAGGAAGCCAAAGCTCTGGCTGTGCAATCAAAGGTTGTAAAATAGGAAAAGGAAGAACACCCTTGAAAAATACTTCTGCTATGAAACAGACTGTGGGAAAACAGTGGATTTCCTCTCCTTAAAAAACAATCCAAAGTCACTCAAAGGACGATGAGTGTGTAAACATGAGCCTCTCCTCAGCCTTAGAAGTGGTGCTGCATTTCAGAGGCAAAACCACTGCAGACAAATTCTGACCTAATTTAACACCTGGCTTAAAATCTGCCGGAGTAAAATAACTCTTGGCATGGTGAGCGTGGCAATAAATTGGAGCTGTGGGGGATGAGGATCATCAGACACTCCCTCTGGAACAGTCCTTTGGGAAGGGAAAGGTGGAGACACTGGGAGTTGTGGGATGGAGCAGGACAACAGACATGAGAAAATAAAATAAGCAGGAGACCAAAAAATCCCGAGGGACAATTAAGGTGATGCAGCCAAAACAAGCAATATCTCAGGCTGGTGGTTATCAGGAACTCGGCCACACCTGTCACAAATATGCAAGTCAGACCAGCACCTCTGAAAGCCTGGCTTTGCCTATCTGTGCAGGATCTCCCCGTATCTGATTCTCTGAGGGCTCCCAGCTCTCTGAAGTCCTTTGTCTCTCCAAACCTCTGTTGTGGCCTGAAGGTGATGCAAGAGAGGGCAGGACACGGTTGTGCAATGGCAGGGATGGTTAAAAGAAAACAGGATGGATACATGTGCTCAGGTGTGAAGTAGCCAGGTATCAGATCCAAAAATATGGGAAAGCTGGAGATAAAATGTCAACAAATACTGGGTGCTTGTTCTGACGTGTGCTGAAGATGCAGAACTTGAAAACAGCAGGATACAGGGATGGAAAGCTGTAGATGTTGACTTGGAGAAACTTGGTCAATGCCAGTCCTAAAAGAGTGATGCTGGACAGAAAACCTTGTGGTCCCCAGGTGCCCAATGACACATCAGCATAAAGCTGTGAAACTTAAACTGATCCCATGTTCACTCACTTTCACAGCAAAATCTGTTGAGACTTAGAAATCAGCACCCCAGCTGTTTGCAGCTCCCCTGTAAATCACTGCTGGCAAGTGCAAAGCCATCCTGAGCTCATTCTGCAAGAGCTGCTCGGTCCCCTCTGGGGTGTGACAGTGATCTCAGGTGGGCAGAGCTCACAGGTGACAGCCAGGATTATTCTGAGGCATAGCTTGCAGTGTTGGTATTCCTCTGGACACATCCCAGCTCAGCCCTGAGCCCAGCACAGTAGCACAGTGTCAATCACCACGTGTTGAGCAAAGAACCAGTGAATCACAGCAAGATTTATCCCTGTGTTCAAAAATAATTATTAGCGAAGCTAATTATTATTATCTAAACTCCAGGGAAGTCAACAAAAATAATTTCACTAATCTCATTGACCTCATGGGAGGCCAATTTACCTGCTTAAGTATTTTTATGCTTTTGTTTTCTGAAGATGCAAAAAATTTTTATATAAAGTCAACATCAGATAGATTCTGTGCTCAGGTTGCCAAACTGGGAAAACTTTGGTAATTTCATACCTCTTCCTCCCTGGCACATTTGGGTGATGCACTTAGAATATATTTTGAATACATAAACAAGCTAAAACTTAAATTTTCTCATTAATGCTTTCACCTGATAATATGTTAATTGTTTTTATGAGGCATTTTGAGAGCAGTTGTCTCATTTATTGTAGAGCTTACAACAATTAGAGCTACTTGTTTCTCATTTACAATGGAAAAAGGCAGCAGGAGGAATGTGCAGTAGGGTGTCTGTAACTCCTTCACTCCCAAAAAAGGCCAGAAGGGATTTGTAAAGGACTTTAATCTCAAATAGATTAAAGCTCCCGAATTCCTGAGACTGAAAGATAAGTCAAAGGAAAATAAGATTCCAAAAAACAACACCCCCTCAGCCTCCAGCAGCGGCCTCAGCAACCCCTCTGAGATTTGGATGCCAAAAAAGAACTGCCATTAAGGTCTGACAGGTTTTCAGGGTCTACCTGTGTGGTGAGTTTAGAGGGTGAGAAAGGTTTTATCTGCTTTCCCTCCAGCAGCTGCAGCCCTACAGAAAATGGGCTCTATTTCCTGAGGTGGCTGGGGGCTGCCTGGCTTGTCCTGAGATCCAGTGGATTCATCTCAGCCCTCGTGTTTTCATGAAAGAACAAACTAAACTCTGATTTACACGCTTGCACCCAGCAGTGCAAAATATTATTCAGATTTTCCGAGTAAATTTACCTTTATTTCCCATCATCGCCACCCCCTGGGATGGAAGCCAAAGCTTCAGCAGCTCTGTGGCATCACTTGGGTGCAGAGCAGGAGATTCCCAGGAATCAGCTGCCCCAGGACCAGGGCTCCCAGCCCTTCCAGCCTATGTGTCTTGCTGCTTCCAAAGGGAATCTCCACTCCTATCTCCTGCCTCGCCTTCCCAAATCCCTTGGGAAGCGTATTCAATTGCACAAAAATTCTCCCTTCCTCAGATGAGCTTTCGGGTGGATCCCAGCCTGTCCCAGCTCCCTGCAGTGCCCCAGAGCAGCGTGGCAAGAGGAGCAGGGACCTCCCAGCAGGGCAGGAGGGTGGCCAGGGCCACCCTTTGAGTTTGGGGCTCGCGGTCCTTGTGAAACCGCGCCGCAAATTTTCGGGATGACCAAATTCGGATGGGATCCTAATTAACAGGCATTAAATGTTCCCTCTATAAATTGCGCTTCTTTGTCTCTAAATTGGTGGATAAAACCATGGCACTTATGAAATATAGGCCTTTTCTCCTTCTGATGATGCTGAGGTTCAAGAAGGAGGAAACCAATTCTGGGAGGATCCAGCGGTCTGTGCAGCTGAAAGAGCCCACTGGGATCTGCAGGAGCCCTGATTGAGCAAGAAATGCGGGGTCAGTCCTTATATTCCTTCCAAGGAGAAGGGAGACTCTAATAAAGATTGCAATAATGTCATGCCAGGCCACAGTCTGCAAAGGCACATGTTTCCCTCCTCATTGTGCTTGACAGCAAGAGTTACAGGGGCAGTGGCAGGAAATTTATAATGGCAAGAATTTGGGAATGCAGAGTCCTGTGATTGGTTTTCATTTGTTTCATTCTCTCAGCTCCATGATTTACATGCTGACATTAGGCAGCTGAAGGAGCAGTTACAGAAATATTTGCAGAAATAGTCGAAGAATATAAATTGGGAGTTCTATAAATGGAATAGGGCAAATGTCCTGGGGTGTGTGATGGGATTTTTTTTTTTAAAGAGTGATAAAAACAGTATTTGGACGGCCTTTTACATGGAACAATTGCAGCTCTCCAAGTCATGTAGAAGCTAGTGCAGGTTTTTGGAGAAACCTAAGGTAAAACAAATACAGCCAAGATTTTGGTCTGTGAGATAAATAACTCATTATATTTATAACTCATTAATGCATCCCATCAGCAGGGAGTGCTGCCATCCTGCCACTTCTGAAAGCAGAGCCTGTCCTTGAAGCACAGGCTCAGCACCCCCAGACATTTGGGGGGCTCTGGGCTCACTGCCCCAGCTCTGTCCTGGTGCCTTTGCAGAAGGGGCTGCTCAGAGCAAGGCAGAGCTCAGCAGAAGGGACCCTGCACCCAGCAGCTCATGGACCCATTTTACAGGCAGGTAGAACGAGGAGAAGGTGATAAACTGCTCCTTGCTGTAAATTCAGCGTGCCAGGGCAAAGTCCTGCCCCATCCATGGGTGGAGAGAGGGACTAATGGATGAATTTCAAATAAGATGAAAACCAGGCTCCATAAATCCTGATTCTTAGGCCCAGAGGTTGGAAATTCTTCAGTGCTCACTCTGCAAAGTGATCTGGGGTAAGCATTTTTGCTTTGGAAGGGGAAAAAAAAAACCCCTCTGGAGTTAATATTCTCCCTTTAGCCATCACTTCATTTTTTCAGCTTTCAGCATGGAGGTGGCGTTGCCAGCAAGACCACCTAGCCACAAACCCAGCAGGGAGCTTCCAAAATTCTTCTAAACACTGACTCCTTGTTATAAATTGAAAAGTGGTAATAGCAACAGTGCATATCACATCTGTGCCAGGCTCTGGGCCTGGGAAGCAGCAGCCTCCCTACTGCAGAACACAACTTGGAAAGATCCTTTCAGTCCACACATGTATCAGCATTAGCCATTTCTTTGTCAACAAATCCCTTAATACGTACCCTTTCTATCATGTACAGATGTCCAAAAAATAATGGAATACTGTACTACAAGATTAAACACTTTAATGTCAGCATATGTGTTGCATGACTCGGAACAATGGTATCATTGTGCGTGTGCAAACAGCCGGGCGAGGGAAGATGGGTTTAATTATCTCCAAAGCAGCAGCAAGTTCTTCCTAAATCAAACTCCATCCAGCAGAGCCTGTTCAGGATAGAAATTGGTGTTTCTCCCTTTGTGGGGTTTTTAAATTGGTGTTTCTTCCTCGCTGGTGCGGGGTCAGTGTTGTACCCATGTCCGGCAGGGCTGTGGAGCACCTGCAGCCCTGGGAGCCACATGCCACCACAAAATGTGCTGTGGGGACCAGAGGATGCTGTCAGTCACCACATCCTCTCGCCCCATGTGTCACCCAGGAGGCTTTTAAGTCAGAATTCCTAAGAATGGCAGATGGCAAAGGAGGAAGCAGTGCACGCTGCCTTCTGAACTTGGAGACAATCCCTGCCAGGATCCCTCTGCAGACACTTCCAGGCAATGCTGGATGGTAAAACCATTCCTTCTTAAAGAACATCCATGAAATATCAGTGCAGGTTATGCACAGGTAATCCATTTTCTCTCCCAAGTGTGTCCTGATGGGTACCCGCTGTGGTTTCTGTGCTGAAAGCAGAGCCAGACGGGATGAAAGGTATTGTGAAAAATTTACACATGGGACTGCTCTGCGAGCACCAAACCCTCCTAACAGTAAACAGACTGACGGTGGTGTGACTCCCGGGGCTGTTTGCTGTGTCTGTGTGTGCATCTGGGGAAAGCAAAGTTAAATAAGCAGGGAAGGGCTGTGTTTCTCCAGAATACCTTATTCACAGCCCTGTCACGGGAAACACGGCAGCACATGGAGCTGCAATCCATCTGCAGCTGCTGTAACACACTGAGCATTGCTGTGGGATTTGAGGGGTGTGAGGGAATGGAGAACTTGGGGGGGTGACAGCGGAAAGAAAAAAAATGGGAGTTCACAAAGCTGTTCCTTTTGACAAACTCCTATTTCTACCTTCGTCTTCCAGGAATTCACTATTAGGAAATCTCCTGCAGGGCCTCCCTCACCAGGCTCTCAAACCTTGCTTCTCTTCCTCCTTTCACAGCAAAGGGGGAGCCCAGGATGGTGCAGATCTGCCCCAGCAGCTCTCTGTTCCCAGCACCTCCTGGGTGCCTTTTTTTCTGGAGGGACAAACTGGGGGCTGTGGTGATGCTGCAGAACGTGGCTCCTCCTGTGTCCTGCCAACCACCCAGTGCTGTGGCCATCAGAAATGCCCCAAGCTCTCGCCCTGGCACCTGGAGCAGGGTGAATTGAGGCTGGCATTTACCCAGCAGAGCAGGGCTGCTGTGTCTCTGTGTTCCTGAAGGATGGGATGCACCCGGGCAGCAGCTCCAAGCCAGGGGCTCCTGCAGCTCCCTGCAGGACTGTGGGTGCAGGGGA
The DNA here is from genome assembly GCA_009741485.1 of Malurus cyaneus samueli. Taxonomy (NCBI): domain Eukaryota; kingdom Metazoa; phylum Chordata; class Aves; order Passeriformes; family Maluridae; genus Malurus; species Malurus cyaneus. The sequence goes on along the minus strand of CM019231.1, from coordinate 12,470,096 downwards.
CAGGCTGAGCTGGGTGCACAGCCCCCCAAATGCAGCCTCCTCTCTCCCCCCTGCTCCAGCAACACCCCTGGGGTCACACTGAGCAGCGAGCAACAGCACAGGCAGAAGCTCATCCCTGCTCTGCTTACTTTTCTCAGCACAGCAGGGGAATAACACAGCAGAGAGCAGAGCCATGCTGCTGTCTAACACATCCCCTAAGCCCTAAATCCTCTGCGTGCAGCTGTGCGAGGTGTGTGGAGATGCAGGAGCACATTTTTCTTTTCCCCCTCTGAGCAGAATGATTTTTGCATTCTGCTCTGTGCAATTGAGGGCACAGCACGTTTTTTTTTCCGGGGCTGGGGGATCCCAGGGAAGCTGTGCCAGCCTCAGGTGTGAATTGCAAGTCACACATTTTGCCAGTGCATCCAAGGGTCACGGAGATAGTGGCAGTCTGGGGACGAATCACAGTGGGGATCAGGCTGAGGTGGCAGCCAGAGCACAGAAAAAGGGAGATCTGGAGGAGGGGAAAGCAGGGCCAGGGGTGTCTCAAGGGAGAAGAGGCTTCGGAGCACAAAGAGGGAGAAAATCAAGTGGCAAAATAGGGTTCAGTGAGAGAAAGAATCCCCCAGTCCAACCACTCGACAAATGGGGCCCCAGGTGCTTCCTGCAACCTGCTCTGAGCCTGAGCAGCTCTGAAAACCTCACTGATGCAAAAAGCAGCAGGCTGCTCTGACTGTCTGTGCACACAGCACTGAGCACATGAAAACAGCCCCAGCCCCAGCAGGGAGACAAGGGGCTGAACAGATCTGCTCAGAAATGAAGTGTATTCAGCCAGGGGAGATACAGAGCAGTGTGAGCTACAGGAAAACCTAAAACAGGGAGAAAAACCCACAAAGGGAGGATTAAACACCCCTGCAGGAATATGGGAGAGTGCTGGGAGCACCTCGAGATGCCAGGAGCATGAGCAGAGGGAATGCAAATGAACCCCAAATCGTGAAATCTTCAATGCAATGATTTGATCATGCAGAGACACAACAGGATCAAACCTTGCCCTTGCATTTGTCTTTGAGACAAATGTGATGTTGTAAATGTCTTTGATAAATTAGACATTGTTCATGATAAACAGCCTGAGTCAGAAATCTTGGGAAGGTCACTCACTGCCTGAGCATCTCTGATGTTTTTATACAAAATAGACAGAAGTGGTTAAAGGTATCTCTGGTGCCTGGAGAGCCAGATTCAAATCTTCCTTCCAGGACCAAAAGAACTTTATGGAAGTTCTGCTCATAATCTGATGCTTTTAAGTTCATATGCTAATTATCTTCTACTGCAGGAGTTTTTCCAAGCTGCTCTGTTTCTTATTTCTATTGCTGTGTCATTATAAAGCATAAAGTTACTTAAGACAGCAAAAGATTCAGCAACACTTGCAAAACTGATAGAGAAAGAAGGACTGGATTCTGGACTGGTACAGCTGGTTTAAGGTATTTTAGAAATAAATGAAATCAAATGAGAATTTATAATCCTTCCTGAGGTCTGGATTCCATCAGACTAAACTCATTAGGCATTAAGGTGCAGGTGCAGCTAAATAAAGGATTGTTCTGCTTTTCTTAATGCCATAGATTCACATCTTGAGTTCAAAATAAAAGTCTTTTAAAAGCACATGTATATATTGTGCATCTACTGGCAACACTTGAAAGAGAAAGCTCAGCTGATGGAATCTTCAAATGCCTCATTTTTGCCAAAGGAATGTGCCCATTTCTGCACCAGCTGCGCTGAGGGACATGAGCAGAGAAGTGACTGGACATTGCCCTCCGAAGGCTCCTTCATTTCGTTTGCATTAGACCTCCTTTCATCTACTGAACAGCTGCCCAAACAAATAGCATCAATCTAATTAATCCTCCTTTAATATCCTATTGCCACAACAGTTCCAGCATCCCCCAAACACTGAGCAGTGTGAGCCTACACCTGCACGGGCTCCCCGGGAGCAGCACTGCCAGGGAATCCAGCCTTTCTTGTGGTTCACTGGCATTAAAGGAAAATAATTCAAAACCAGTTTCCCAGGTTTGAACCCACAGCACTTCAGCTGGATTTCTCAGCTGAAATCCCAGATTCTGGTTTTGTTGAGAGAGCAGTTTGGGGGATATTATAAAATAAAGAGCCAATATCAGGCGTGGGGTTACCAGATAAGGATCTGAGCCTTTGATTGCGATGAGCAAAATCTCAGCTTGGAATGTATACACAGAGCTGTGCCCCAAGACCACGGCCAGCTGGGCCCTTCCAGCTTGTCTGAGCACTAAAAAACATCTGCAGCTCCAGGCCAGGCACGAGCTGGGAGATTAGGGACAGCATACTATTGAGGGGAAAGATCCTGCTGCCCCAGAGGGGATAACACTGCCAGAGCAGTGCTCTCCTTGCACCCAGACTGCCACAACCATTGCATGATTCTCAGGTGTTCTGTGCATGGGAGGTCCAGTGGTATTAACACAGTTTATAATTATTATACAGAAATGAAGTGTTTGCAGGGATGTTATGGAAAATAACCATTAGAAACTTCAGTTCCTGCTTACGAAGACACACTGTGAAGTGCCCTTCCTCGTGCAAGAGCGACTTTGTGACCTAGTTCACATTTTTGTTTGAGATCATCATGTTTCCTCTGTGCTGCCAAGAGAGCAGAGCTCAGGTGGGGCACTGGGATTGGGACAGGGGACCTGGAGAGGAGGTCACTGCCTGGAATGACCCTTCCTGCCAGCACCACATGTCCTCTCACTGTCCTTAACCTGTGATGGGATTTAAACTTTATCCTTAGGAGCTTTTTGCTTTCTAGGAATATTTCCTGTGCAGCACATTTGTTTTATTGAGAAATAGGCAAGCGGCTGTTCATTTTTTTATTAACTCTATACAGCCCTGAAAGCCATGAATATTAAAGACCTGTGAGCTGCTGACATCCTTGTGTATTCCTGTTGGCAGATGCAAAATGTTGGTGCCTCAGAGTGATGGCAAGTTTAAACTGTTATTTCAGCAATGTCCTCAGGAAGATAAACAGGAATATATTCATGCATAGAGCATGTGCATGTGTCTGTCCCCTTTACACTATAAACGTTGGTGGCCCATGCCTCAGGCATAACGGCATCTGAAGGTGAGGCAAAGATTTATTTGCACTTTAATTCCCACCCACGATCCCCATTATACAAGAGGAATTTTCTTTTGGTACAAGATAAGCCCATCAGTGACATCAGCAGCACCTAGCCCTGCATACCACAGCCCTGCTGGATTCCTGACTGTGAGCCTCTGCTAGGGCTGGGCCATCCCAGCCTCCTGAGTCAGCCCCTAACAACAGCATTTTCTGGTTTGTTTTGGTTTTTGTGCCTCTTCAAACGCAATTTTGCAATTGCAGTTGAGGGGTAAAAGATCAGCTGCTGAAATCTGTCCCTGCGAACTGATGGAACGCAGCTCTCGTCCTGCAGCATGCAAGGGGTGAAAACAGCCCAGAAAGGAGAGTTGGGGGCTGTGAAAGATCTCTGGAGGAGCAGGAGCACTGAGAAATCTCCTCCAGCACGGTTTTCTGCCTCCCAGGCACTGCTCACCCGCTGGACCGCAGCTGCCAGCCCGGGAGGAAAGATTTTCAATGCATCAGACACTGCCTGGGTTTATCCCCCTCCTCTGCTTTCAGTGGAGCAGCTCTCATCTCCCAGCCCTGGATTAATGAGCAAAATGACAGTTTCTGTTTGCTACAGAAATCTTTGGGAATGCATTTCTGCATCGTTCTGGGTTCCTCAGTGTGTTTCTGCATTTCCTGTATCAGGCTTTAACGCAGCGGAACCGTCAGGGATTTCCGTGGATGTGGACTCCAATATTCGGGTAATTTAATTACACTGCATGCCATGGATTGCAGGAACTGTTGTATTCAGAGGTCAAAGTTGTGTCCACACCAATGAGGGAAGTTTTACACCACATGTCTAATTTGCTTCTCCTTTTCACCTGTCTCAGGAGACAAATGATTCATCACACAGTGCTGAAATATCTTCATCTCCTGATTTGGGCCAAGATTTAAGAGTGGTTACCCAAAAGTTTCCTTTTGAGCAGAGGACAAGATCTGTGCTGAATGATTCTTTTTCAGCTCTTCTCTTCTGCAATTTATTACAAGTATATTTGTGTAATTAGGGGGCCCAGTAGTCATGTTGTTAAAATACAAGTGGGCACATTTATTGTTTCCTCCAAAAGGAAACAACCACTCTCTAGCAGTTCTGGTTTTTCCCTGCCTCAGCTGAACATTTACTGCTTTATGTAGCTAGCAGATTGTGAGGCTAAAGTTACTTCTTTATTTGCCCCCTTTTATTTCTTTTTGTTAAGAAGAAAATTAAAAAAATCCCCTCCATTCTCTTAACAAATGCTGGATTTTTTAAGGATATGGTCAGAAAGGGGAACTTAAAACTCAGCATGATGTTTATAGTGCCACACAAGCTTCAGGAAAAGTGATGTGCAGTACTCTTTATTAACATCTAAAAAGTCCCCGTGGGATTATAATGACTGCAGAGTAATAAACAAATAAAAGTAGCAAGATTGAATTGTTCAGAATATTTTTAGTGATGGAAGCAATGAGTTTTAACCTTGAGAACCAGGGGAAGAGCATCTTGCTACCATCAAGCATGGGGACAGAAGAAATACAATTAGGAATGGATTCCTGTTAGTGATGATTGGTTATCACTCATGGCATTACAGATGATTTTGTTACATAAATAAATTGTTAAAATATGGATACAAAAGAACTTCTGCTCATCCGAAAGGCAGCTGTGTTCAACGGGGAAAAACTTAGACTGGGATGTTCTGAGAGATTTCTCAGTTGTGTTCAACGGGGAAAAACTTAGACTGGGATGTTCTGCATGATTTTCCAGTTGTGTACAGTGGGGAAAAACTTAGACTGGGATGTTCTGCAGGATTTCCCAGTTGTGTTCAGTGGGGAAACCTTAGACTGGGATGCTCTGCAAGATTTCCCAATTGTGTACAGCGGGCAAAACCTTAGACTGGGATGTTCTGTGAGATTTCCCAGTTATGTTCAGCAGATAAAACCTTCCACAGGGATGCTCTACAGGATTATCTGCCCATCAGCACCGTGGTGCTCCCCCATCACTGAGAGCCTGAAGGGCTCTTGCTCGGTTTAATTATTGCTTAGGGGAAGCTGAGCTTTCCCTCTCCCCTCCTTTTCCTTGTTTGTTCCTTTTTTTAAAGGAAGGCAGCTTTTAAAAGCTTGCCATGAAGATCTAAGTTAAAGGATTTTCTCCACTACAAAGCCTGCATAGTTTCCCAGGCCAGGTGGACCCGATAGCACTGACTGCATGCTGAAAAACCTCATCCCCACCCTTCAGGCACTTTAATTGTAAGCCTTTCCAGATACACTGGATAAACACTGTCAAAATGAACCTGAAAGGGTTGTTGTTGTTGGTTTAGCCCTTAAATAATTATGAGTTTGTCTGTCTAATTACAACGTAATCTTGTTTAAACGTGGATGGCTATTTGCACTATCTCTTAAATGATGCGGAAGCAGAAACACTGAGAAAAAAAAAAGCTCAGAGTTCTTCCACTTTAAGAGAAGGAAAAATGAGTTTTTACTCCTGCAAAATTTAATTCGACTTGACAACAAAAGACTCTGACTTGGAAGCTACTGTGGCAGGATAAAGATGATAAAGAATAGCGTGGGACCTCCGAGATGCAACAGAAACTTAATCCTCCACGGATAATATTTTTCAAACAGTTTAGAAATAGTTGAAGGTAATTTACGGGAAGACTTGAGTGACAAAGAACATTACTTGGAGTGCCTTTCCTTCTCTAGGCACTTTCTAAATTCTTTCTCTTTCATTTCTTTACTCTCAGGAGACTTTTAAAGGCAGTGAACCAAAACAACACTTTGTTTGTTGGTATAGCACAGGGCTGGCACAGATGGCAGACACTGCACCTGTTCCAATAAACTGGGGAAATGGAGAGATAAACCATAGCACTCATTAAGAGGAATCCACTGAAACATGAACAATTTGTATTTTGAATATCTTCCAGGAATAAAGGGAGAAATATATAAACAGACTTTGTTATTACCATCATCAGTTTAAAATAAACTTTGTTTAAAGGGAACTTCACATTTGGTTTATGTACAAAGGCAGGCATACCACTAAAGATACTATGATTAAACTTGATTTTCTTTAAGAAAAGCAAATGATTTTATCTAGCTGCTCCTATTCTTCTAAAGAAAAATTACTTGTTGGCAGTTTAACCAAAATCAGTTAATCCCCCTGTTCCTTAGTTGTGGCAGCTCTTTCTGCTTTTACATTTTCTCATGTTGAGTTATATCACAGTCTTACAAACTAGTTCAGAATGATCAGAAGAACAACATAAACTAAAGTCCATCTGCTCATCTATTAATAAATAACTAAAATTATTGGGGTGGGGGGAAAGTTGTTTGGATCATTAGTGGAAAAGTTGTTTTGATCATTAGCAACAAAGTTCCCTACAAAATAGCTTTTTTTCTAGTGAAATTGCTACTTAATATCTGACAGATCATTTAAAAATTCTTAAATGAGAAGAAACATTAAGTAACAGTTCCTCAAAGGGCGAATTTTTTCAAACATTTGCCTTGATCATCATAGCTTGTGCTGTTCAACATCCCATACATCTCCCTCAATTTCTCTCTCTCACACACACACAGCATTAAATACAAAATGTCATGAAAATTCCTAAGTATCATTTAATGTTGGCAGCCCTGCTCTGTAAAGCCATTTATATAAAACTGTGGTTGGCAGCTCTCACTCTTCCATGGGAACAAATTAACATTGGCATTCCAAACACAGGAAAGTAAGGAAATTAGAAACACAGTTTATACTTGGCCAGTGCTTTGAAATACTGTACCATGCTACTGATGTCAATTAATGAAAAGCAGAATTTTGCAGAGAGGGTCTGGTTTTGAAACACATTAACACACGTTCAACATGTTTGCACAGGAACTAGATTGTAAGCATCTCGGTTCCAAAACAATAAAGCAATTACACTCAAACTTGTAGTCTCGAAGTTGCCATTAATTCGATCCACTCAGGCTGGATCATGAAGGATTTTCACTGACTCTGAGATGTAGATGACACAAATGTTTAAAAGGAGTGAGGCATAATGTGGTGGGGATTATACCCTTGATGACTTTTATCTTATGTGCTGGAAAATCAGGTATGTTTATGTATAAATAACGGAATTGTAGAACAGATACCCAAATAAAGGGGGGCTTAGAAAACTTTGTAGTCCTTATAAATTAAAAAAATAAAATGATTTCCAAGAGGGCTTTTTGAATTAGAATCAGTTCAAACTTTGCTACCTGCAGCGTTTTTTGTAGCAAAGATTTTTACTGACAAAATCTTCAACACCAAAAAAATCTAGATGGCAGTTTATCTCCTGGCACATTTCCACTGACTTCAGTGGAATTACTCCAGCACGGAATTTGGCCCCACAGTCTTTACAAGGCACTGTTTATTTGTACTATGATTCAGATATTTTGATACCAGGAATCTTTCAGCACCGAAGTTTCTCCGTATGAAATATGTCTTGTGTTAAGAAATATCAGTTTCACATTTTTGTCAAACATTATTTGCTAAATTCTGTTTTGTTGCGAGGGTGGGAATTCAGCTGTAGTGCAACAACATGGATCGGGCTAATAATGATAAACAGTGACTAATGGGAGCTGGTTCATGTTTTGATTGTTTGCAGCAAAGGAAACTTCCCTCAGAAACAATTTCAAGATTAGGAGAGAAAACTCTGTGAAGCCCTAGCACAAACTACTGCATGCTCATTATTTCAACACAGGGGCACTTCTTTGGCCCAATTCTGCTCTCAGCGGTGCTGGTGTAAATCAAGAGGGACTTTATGGGAATTACTTTGGACGTAGAGTTGTATAAATGAGACCACAGGGCCAGCTTCAGTAGAAATTTGACAATTTACACCAAATGAAGACCTAGCCAAGAATTTTCTCTGGGGTTTCCATTTTTCCAGACTTAAGCATGTGCAGAACTTTATCCATGTGATTAGTCCTTGTGTGTAGTCTCATTTATTTCAAACAGTTGTGAAGGAAAATCTTCATCCTGAAACTAATTTAAGCAGCTCTCTCATTTCTTTAGAAGTTTCTTCCATTTGGAGAAGAAACACATATATATATAAAACAGCATATTTTATTTATATATAGTAAAGGTATGTATTTTTAATATTTATGTAGTTAATTCATGTAATACTTTGATGTAGGCCCTAGAGAGGAGGACTGGAAAGGGTTTAAAATATCACGGTCTCTTAATGCTGTATATCAACAGGTAGTCTCTTTATCTGGCATGTTATCAACATTTGCTTATTTGTGCTCTTGCTCTGATGACTTCATCCATCCTTGCAATTTCTCACTGGTTTTCATCCAGTTTGGACAATTTAGAGGCATAAAACTAAATGTGTTATCATTTTAACCACAAATTAACAGTTTCCATATAAATATTAGCATTTCCTCACTTGGTTCAAGGATAGCAGCCCTAATGGCACTAACCGTATATTTGATTTAAACTAATTAAAACCAGGGGCTCTTGCAATTTAATATATTGATTTTACCAGTGGGACTTAAATCTTTTATAATAAGTGTACACAGCTGCAGCACTCACCCACCACCACTCTCAAACCTAATCCCTGCATTCCTCCTGACAATAACATGACAGGATCCACACATCCCAGTATTAGCCTTAACCCCGGTGACACTGCCAGAATGTATTAAACTAAAACATCACAGTGTCCCATTTAAAAGGAGCCTGTCAACAGCTCTGACTGGGCTTTAATAGTTATAATCTTTTTTTTAATTAATGTTTCCAACCACTTGTGTAACCTTCTCTCACACGTCTCTCCCCCCGCCGACCCGAAAACGCGTTTCGGGCTGATTTCCAGGGAATGCAGCGCCTGGATTGGTGCTGCCCGTCCAGAGACCATTAAAGCTCCTTTGCAGGGGAAATTTTGGGACACCCACACGCTGACAGGGACACACAGACACGGGCACAGGCACGGCACAACCGGGGCACGGGCGGGAGCAGGTCCTGCACGCTCCACTGGTGCCCAACTCCTGTTACCGGCATCACAAGACCCGGCCAGCAAGGCTTGTCCCCTTCAAAGCCCTTTAAAAACCCTTGTGTTTTGGCTTCTAAAGCGCAGCTCACAGAGGAGGATTCACCCCCCCAGCACAGCCTGTGTGGGAACTGAGGAAAGACCCCACTCTGGGATAAATCTCCGCGTGAAGGTGGATGGGGATAATTTCCAGGTCCTTTTTCCTGCGTAAGGATGTCTCTCCTTGGCTGTTCCTTTCTCTGCTACCAGCAGAGATAAATAGTTCCTGTCCTGCTCTGCCATTTTTCACCTGGAAATTTGAAAATTAATTAAATTCTCTCTGGGATGGGTGTGTTTAGAAAATACCTGCTGGTCACTCGCTGCACAGTCAGTGTCCTTCACACTTTTACTTTGCCGTAAGATTTCTGCCTTAGCCAATGTTACACCACAACGTGCTGCACATATCCACACTGCCCAAAACAATTATGGGATGTACCTGTTCAGGCTTGAGAGCTTTTAACAGCATTAGGTGGACGAGGAGAAAAA